>OU862899.1:24976864-25576864 GCA_917880725.1 Selenia dentaria | reverse complement strand
CCTGCGCTGTAAGCGTGCTGTTCTGGGTGTAGTGGCGCGGTAATGAGAACTGTGTCTCTGATGTACCTATCACAGAGCCTCTCCAGGGTTTTCAGGAGAAAAGACGTAAGACTTATCGGTCTATAAGCCTTTGCTTCTGTGTAGTCACTCTTACCGGGCTTTGGTATAAACAAGACCTTAACCTCTCTCCACCCTTTGGGCATGTATCTGTGCGCCAGACATGCCTTGAAGATAGCACTCAATGTCTCGTTTATATGATGTTCACTCCATTGTAGGAGTCCTGGGAATATCCCGTCCAAACCTGGCGTTTTGTACGGTGTGAATGTGTTGATTGCCCAGTTTAGTCTCTCTCCTGTAACAACAGTCTGTGCAACAGCCCAGTCTGTCGCTGTAGGTGGTGCCATGGGGTGTTCTGTCCAAACATTTGAGTCAGATATTAGACACCCAGGAAAGTGTGTTTTCAGAAGTATTGTATAGGTTTCTGTTATAGTTTTAGTAAACGTATTGTCGCTTTTCTTTATGGAGCCGATGTCTCGGTTCGGGTTACTAGCGAGTATTTTCCTAACCCTATTCGCTTGTCCATTCGACTTGATGCTGGTGTTGTAGTTTTTCCATGACCTGCGTGACCTGGACCGTATATTTTTCTTATATTTAGCCTTGGCTATTCTATAGTTGTCCCAGTCCTCGTCCATGCATGTATTCATGGCTCTATTGAACAGCTTGCGTACCTTCCGCCTCTGTCGTTCCAGTGCTTTGGTCCACCCCTGATTGCCTCCCCCAGCGTTTGGCAAAGAGAGGGGGCATGCGCTTTCATAACTCATAGTGAGACTGTACGTGAGTTGTTCAACAGTTTGCTCTATTTCTTCTATGTTTACTAGTTGCGTGTTCGCACTTACTGTGTTCATGTTTTGTTCAAGGGACCTAGTGAAGATCGTCTTGTCGGTCCTGCGGGGGTTGCGGATTGGTGTTAGTATCTGTTTGCTTATTTTTAGTTCATACCTGATCCACCTGTGGTCGGAGCCGGAGTATTCGCCTGATACTTCCCAGTTCTCTATGAGGTTTGTATTACCTGAGACCAAGGTGAGGTCGATGATAGTACGGCTGCGTTGTCTAACAAAAGTTGGTTCCGCGCCTGTATTTGCTATAAGGAGATTTGTAGTAAATAAAAAGTTTACCAGGTCCTCCCCTCTGCTGTTTGACGTGGGCATACCCCATATAGGGTGATGGGCGTTTGTGTCTGCTGATATTACTAGTTTGAAGTCATTGAGCTCGCAGTATCTTACCAGGTCCGCAACGTCTTTCGATGGGATCTCCTCGTCGCCGGGCATGTAGGCTGACGCGACGATCACGTCCCCAGCTTCCTCCCCGAGAACACCCCGGAGCCTGGCAGTAGCCAAGTCTCTGGAACAGAACTCGGTTAGAGGCAATGAAGCAATGTTGCTAGGTACATATATACATGCTCGAATGTTGTTTTTGGAGGTGTTGTCATATATTAACTTACCCCTTAGATTATTGAGACCACACACACGCCCCGCCCTGATCCACGGCTCCTGGATCAAGGCCATGGTCTCCTCGCTGTCATCCCCCAGCACTCTGCGCAGGTTAGCCGTTGCAGTGAGGCTGTGCTGGAGGTTGGTCTGTATTACTTTACACGTCATGGAGGATTGGGTCGCCATCATCCAGGCTTCCCTCCTCCTCTGACTCTGCCTTGTTGTTGGCCCCGTTTGGATCCCTCCACTCTCCTCTAGTAGGGGGGTCAGGATCCACACTCATATCCTCCGTCGCCTTTGAGGACGATGGTTTGGGCGATGAGTGTGACGGCTCGTCCGGAGTTTCCCCCGTCTTGCCGTCTGGAGCCAGCATGGTATCCGGTTTGTCTGCCGGTGTGGACTTGCTTGCTGGTGCAGGTGGTTCGTCCTGAAGAGACCCGTTCGCTGCATAGAATCGAACGTAGACATTCCCCAGGTTGAAGGCTAGCCTCCGTCCTTTCTCTACGAGTGTAGGTATAAGGGGTTCGGGAATCCCCAACGTGAGGAACATCGTGTCGTCTCCGTGCATGCTATGCGCGAACAGTCTCCAGGTGTTCACCTGGGCCCACTTGTTCTGATCCGCCAGAATCAAGCTCGTGTCTTCGACAGAGCTATCACATTCCGGGATGAACAGTGCTGCTCTTACTACTCGGGTTAAATCTCCCTGTCGTTTGACAGTGAGTTTAACCCCTGAGTCAGCTGAAAGACTGCTAACTGCCTTGTTGAGCCACCGTAGTGAAGCATCATCCTCACACCACAGCTTCAGGGCTCCATCTGCAATGATGGGCTTCCCTCTGAAGCAGGGGGAGAATGTGATGTTAGGATCTTTAACATCAGCTAGAATCCTGTTGACCAGGTACTTCTTCACTTTGGTGGCTTGCTCTTCTTTCAGCTCTTGGCTTTCCCCCGTCACCGCTACGCATAGCTCATTCTGAGCAATGTCTGCGTAGCTGGTCAGGGTGCGCCGTGAGCTGTCCAGTTTGGGTCTTTTGTGTTCACCTCTAGGTGACACCGTGTCATCCAACCGGGTACGCTTGCCGGGCTCAGTGCGGGGAGGGGCCTGTGCAGATTTAGAAATGGCCACTGCCCCACGCCTCTGGCGATTGTACCGGTTGCTGTGTTTAGGGTGCGACCACTTGCTCTGGACCCCTGAAGGTCCTGGTTCTGCCGTAAGTGGTGCTCCAGTCTTCAGTGGTTTGGCAGGTGGTGCGGTGCTGTGTCCTGCTTTTTTAAAGAAGTAGCTCGGGCCAGGTGCGCCGTTACTGGCATCTCCAGTCGTCTGCTTCTGTCCTTCCGGATGGTCTCCTGCCTTGGGGACTCCAGCCTGAGGCTTAAGTCCCGTTAGGCTAGATCCCGTACCGGTGTTTTCAGCTTCTGACCTTTGACTAGCCAGTCGCGCTTCGGCCTTTTGCTGCTTCTTTAGCTTCTGCCTCAGTCGGTTTCTTTGGTTTTTGCTTAGAGTCTCTGGGAATCCAGCCTCTGGCTTAAGTCCCTTAGCGTTGGCGTGGGGGAATCCAGCTTCTGGCTTAAGTCCCTTAGCGTTAGCATGGGGGAATCCAGCCTTCGGCTTAAGTCCCTTAGCGTCAGCATGGGGGAATCCAGCCTTCGGCTTAAGTCCCTGTTGCTTGTCTCTTGCTTTATTGCCCTTCGGTCCAACAACCGTCCAGGCAGAGGTGCAGGGCTCCGGGGCCGACATGGCCGCCACGAGCTCCTTCACCGCTTCACCTAAACCCTTGGGGGTTTGCTCACCTCTCTCTACTTCCACATCGTGCAATACTTTGCCCCCCCCAGAATACGTGGGGCAGCCCGAGCTATGCTCAGGGAGGGATTCTCCGGGTAAACCGGTACCCTCCTGGGGTAGTTCCTTATTTAAGTTTGCAGCCATAGTGTGGTCGGATTTTTATACAGGGGTTTCCTTCCCCCGGCCAGTTTATCGGTTTTGTGTATGTTCCCTCGCCCATTCCGCCCATGATCCGGGTCTAGCTACGAAAGTAGCCCGTCCCATTTCACAGGCGGCGCAGGAGCTGGATATATCACTTGGGCGCCGATGATTCGCCTTCGCACTGCATACTTGGCTATTATGGTCACGAGGTAGATGTTATAGGCGGGCTCGTTGGGGACCATAACATTGCCCGGGGAGGACGACCCACAAATATGTTAGTATGTGGGCCCAGCCCTAGACCGCGGCGGCAGTCTAAAGATGGCGTGGACGTGTATGAAGCACTTGTTGGTGCGCGCCTGTAGTCTAGATCCGCACTTCTAGACGTACGCATCTGGCATTACTTAGCATTTTATAGAGGCATGTTCTTTGGCCTTGAACATACCCCACTAAGACCAAAACCAACCCGTTCCCCCCCTACTATGTACAATATTTCTTACTATTAATATTTCCACTTCTAAGTGTTTAGGTATTATTTAAGAAACTGAAGTTAATAAACAAATTAAAGAGAATGGACACACTTATTGCCCAAATATTTAATACTCGTTGTAAATTGTTACAGTGCCAAATTTTACCGTCCAAATTCGTGAGAATTTTTTTCATAGCCCTCGAATTCCGTAGACTATCTACGAAGTGCTACGCGCCTCTACTAAAATCAATATTGTACCCTTTAACCCCTTGAAGTGAACTAAACTTGATTAAAGGATTATAGAGTTTGAGTAGTTTGTAATTTTACTCTTTATATTGAGGGATGGCGTCCATCAAGATAGTGTTGAATTTGTTTGGAAACTTAGTTAGTGATAGAGATGAGAGCGCTAAGCTGAGAGTGGTAGAGCTTGCCTTAATGTGTGCAACCAAATGTTCGTGTGCATTACTATGTTTGGCTGACAATGAAAACTTTTGTGTTCAATTATTTGACACTAATGTTATATAAAAACCTGGTGATCTGGTATAAACGATAATTCGTAATGAAACTAAAAATGAATAATTAATAATGTTGCATAATCAAAAACATTTCCGATGCAAGCAGTAGTCACTCACAGTGTCCAGAGGTCTTGCAGTATTGTGCTGGATGACGATGACGCGGGATTGTATTAGCTTGATCACTGGATCCCAAGTAGGTTGTACTTCCCAATCATCACCTCTAATGAAATTAGGTTGTATTTTAAATTTCTTTCGTAACATTTTCGGCACATAGCGGTTTTTATTTATAATTCTGAGAAAGTTATATCCTTATCAAGGTGTAGGTTAGCCTAGTTCTGGCGTTTCGCCGGCCGCTGCCGCGTCACGCTCGCTACACTCGCTCGGCTTGCGCGTTGTGTCCTCACCATTCAACCTAACCCTCCTCCTCGCTTCGCTCGTCGTCGCACCTATTGTGACTTTGCTCTGACTAGAACTCCGCTACTGCCCGCTACTGTAAAATATATGTGAGCATGAAACCTATTAAAATTAGTACAAAATATGATTATTTACGTAAATTTATGTAAAATAAAATGTTACCGAACGTATGGCAATTTGAGCGTACGTGAAACGAAACGTGCAATGGCGAGAGTTCTATATGATCTGTGGTAGGTATTGACGTGAATATTGCAAAAATAATTGATTTTCAATATTTATATTCTTAAAAATTACGCGTCACCGCAGGTTGTAACTTGGCGTGTGTGCTTAAAATAATATAACTTTCTGTAATAAAAATATCAACACCCGACTCGACGGACGTTAATGGAAAGTTAAGCCACCTCTTCCTTTTTGGAAGTCAACAGAAAAATATACAATACGTTATTTTCATAATTTATACTATTATAAAATGGTAACAGCTATAGATGTTCCTTTCTACAATGCTTTTATATGCTAAATCATATTAAAGATTTTTCAACCATAACTTTAAGCTAACGGAATCTTTAAGCACAGTACGGGATGAAGTTTTTATGGTTCAAATTTATGTGCAGAGGAAATTGTACAAGTTTTAAGTGAATATTTCAGTCGATTTGCCGTAAAATACTGCGCGCGACAGGAAGGCATTTGTGGCTCCATGTGGTTTCTTATTTAGCTTAAGTAAATTAAATTTAAATTAGTAGCCGATTCAACTGAAGTAAAACACACGTGCTTAAGTGCACGGCTTGATTGTTACTGCCAGTCACAGCATCGATACATGTTGTAGACGTACAACAAGTAGATAGGTACAGGAAGATATCAAATTTAAATGACACCATATGAGAAGTAGTCCAGTAATCTACAGCAAACATCGCAAACGCGCATGTATCTAAGATTTTTTTATATGTTGTTAGGTCCTCTGAGAGTAGATTATACCGAAAATTGCAACCCTGAAAACCTTGTGCTACTCCCATGGTGCTCGAAATACTGCGAAATTCTAGTTCTTGTTTCAGTTTTTTTTTAAAGTAATTTAGGCAAGCATTTTTCAGGTACCGTTGACCTACACTTTTGTTAAGCAAACTAAATTTGCAACTTTGCGATGTTTGTTTTTTTTGTGTCGATAATGACTGGCTTAAAGCGTCAGCTGTCAAATAAAAAAGAATCATTATAACCGGTTCACTCAAAAAACTGTTTAACATATAAAATATACACTTTAATTGAGAACCTTTTTTGGAAGTCGGTCAAAAGAACTCTTCTGGTCTTCTTGTTTTATTGTTAATTCTGACGTCTGCGTTTGGTAAACCTTTATAAAGAGCTAAGCAACTGTCAGTTGCTTTTATTTAGACGCTTTGTTCTGTACAAAAGACCGAGTGTATAATGGAATGGGGAGAAATATATTATAAAATTTAAAACATGTTCGAATTTTAGCTTGCGTGGTTTCATTCATCTAATGAAATTTAGTTCAACTGTAGCATCGATACGGGAGAAAATGTTTTTGTATGTCTATTCGCTCAGTCGGTTGTATAATAACGATGGATTATGGCCATGATAACGTCTGTTTTGTAAAAAAATGAGAATTAGCCAAGAACTGGACATTTACCGTATGTTTATACGATATATATCGACGTCATCGATTAATTCTACACAAGCAAGCTCCATCTGCGGTTTCATCGTCACTTCCATCAGTTGAGAGGGTGGGTAAATTAAAATAATGAAAATTTTTATATATACTAAATAATTATTTTGAATAAACTTCTTTACGCCTGCATTTAATTTATGAATATTCCGTAATTATATAATACGAGTATCATAATCGAGGCCAAAGTTCCTCATTAGAAATATATTAAAATAACTTTCAAATGTATCGTTTTCGGACGTCCGTCTCTTCAATTTTTGAGCTCACAGAAACCCATCGTAAATCTCCGGTGCCGGTTAACGCCCGCACCCTTAAGTTATCAGCTCTATAAACAATAACTACGATGCTATAAAGTGACCTAACGATCGCAATATACAATACAACGGCGACTTAGGTACAAGTTAGGTTTTGTGATTTACATACGTACTGCCGTGCGATTCTCTAAGAGCAAACATCGTGGCATCTTTGACAACATCCGTGAAACAAATGAAGAGATGACAAGAAACGTTGGAAAAACAACCTTATGTACAAGGGCGATATCTCATTAAGTATTTGACATCGTTGAGCTCCACGACGAATCATTACAGAATCGCAGGGCAGTCTTTAAAAGTATTCCTTGGAGAAGCCGGGAAACTTTTATGAAAGTTCCTGTTTGTAAAGTATATTAAATATATATTAAATACTTTATGTGATCTTACATAATAAATAATTACAAAATTGTGGCTTTATTTACGAAAATATATGAAATCCTTGATAGTATTTTGACGGTAACTTCTTACGGTCGTCTCTTATTAATATTACATGAAATTAATCTTAGCAAATGTATTTTATTATAATAGTTTGACGTGATAACGTCTTATAAATCGATAAACGCCGGCGGCACGCACAAAAAGTATGACTCATTGTCGCGTTCCTTGTCCCGTTCAGCCTGAGCCAAGCGTGCAAGCGTGAGCGCGGAACAAGCGATAGAGAGGCACAATCAACGACGTTATCACGTAAAAATATCGTCCGTAAACCGACTTTACAGACAAGCAGCCATCTTTTTGTTTGTGTATTGCTCCAAGCAAGATTGAAATTGTAAGGAAAAGTAGAACTAGAACAGAGAGCAGACAAGTGTCTGCGATTAAAAATATCGTAGATGGAATATTCTTTGGACATGTGAAAGAAGCATCTAGAACGCATAAAATACAGTTGAAAACCCATCAAATAGTATTAAAAAATATAAACCAAATCTATCGCTGTCTACGTATACCATTTTTCCTTTGAGATGTGCCATTTTAATAAATCGCAACTACTTTATCAGCAATACGTGAATATTTTGGATAAAAACCGATTACCTACTCGTAGATAGTTCGCAGCGCAATAAGAAACTCAATAACACGAAGCTAGAATGCAATAAAGGAAGTAGAGGTATCTAGCGAGATGAACTATGACTGCCTGCCTCCTGAAAATCGAGATCTAATATCGAGGAGGCATTCATATTTGAATAATTTTATCTGTGAGAAGGGATTTGAGATAGTTTTTATCTTAGCGGGTACCGTCAAAGTGCAAGAAATATTGTTTTCAAGCAGTAATTTCTCGTAGCTATCAAACATTTTCGTCATATGAATGTAAATGACTAACAGTCAACTATAGCTGAAAATTTCTAAAGATTGTCTGTCTACTGTTTTTTCGGTCGTGGATTTGAATTTTACACTTTCGGCTACGCTCGCATGCGCACTTTAATCTGCCGTGCGATTTTCTAAGAGCAAACATCGTTACATCTTTAACAACATCCGTGAAACAAATGACGAAATGAAAAGAAGCGTTGGAAAACAACTTTATGTACAAGGGCGATATCTTATAAAGTATTTGACATCGGTGAGCTCGTCGACGATCGCATCGACGAAACATTACAGAATCGCGCGGCTGAATCGCACCACTGTACTGTGTAAACTAAGCAACTATGTATATTCCTACGGACATGGTTTCTTCTTATGAATGTATGTCTTTAAAAATGCACGCCCAAATATTTTTTCAATATAATACAAGTAACTTGTTCCCGTACAATCCTACATCGACCATTCTACAATCTCATTGATTATTTATCAATAACTGATTTCACGGATATTTAAATACTTGCAATTATTTTCATAAATCCAGTTTTTTACAGTTTCAAGTATAAGAATTGTATACAAAAAATTCTCTCCCACTATACTCTATTCAGTCGTTCCAGTATAAAAAAAAAATTTATGTTATTTATTATATTGAATAAACAACCAAATCCTGATTGTTGAGTTCCTGCTGTATCAGTATGGGACTTAAACAAGTACAATGTGAAAACCTTTAAACTGACTTCCATTCTATTCAGTTATTGGAGTGTAACTCAAAAACTACTAGACCGAGTTTAATGAATTTAAATGGGACGGCATAAGCTTTCAAACAAAAAAGAACTTTGGGAATCGGTTCACCCAGTCGAAAGTTATGAGGTAACAAACATAAAAAAAATACAGTCGAATTGAGTACCTCCTTTTTGGATGTCAGTAGAGAAGACATAGGGACGAACATTCATACATACTCGTACATACAGGGTAAACAGATAGCCCTCTATTGTGATTCGGTGCAGTCGGCCAAAACAGCCCAATTTCACCTCTTAATTCATAAACTCCTGTCTTATCTGGCTTCTCATGATACAACTTTACCAAATGTCAGCTAGATAGGTCAGATTTAGAAGTATCCGAAGTAGTTGCCTACATTTCATGGGCACTAACTAAATCGGTGAGAGATATTTCGCTTTTAATAGCCTGTTATAGATTATTAAAAGAAATATTAGTTGTGTAATAGCTTCGTAGATATTCCCATTAGTTTGATACGGCTATGTGGTCCCCAGGGCCGGCCGTGCTCCAAGGCATGGCATGCCCCAAGGTCAGCTCCTTAGATCGATACAAAGAAGGTCGCGGTCAGTGCGAATACACTCACCCAATTTTTCCGTGAGGGGACGAAGTTAAAGAGTATTCCCTCAAGCTTCCCGATAAGAGTCTCAAGAGGCAAACAAACCTGACTCCTAGTTGACATCGATGACAGTTCGATCACATATCTTGGGTTACAAGCGCAGTCCACAAAAACCTATAGCTCTAACCTCCGGGTGACCACTCTGTCAGTAGGGTAAGCGTATGAGTGTATATATATATATATATATATATATATAGTACGTGAGTAATAGTTCTGTAATTATTGTTATCTATCTCTTTGAAGCGATAAGCTCAGGCTTAGTTAAGGTCAGCCACCGATCAGGGAATCGCCGGTTTGAATCCTATATAACTTGGGCTCGAACGTTCAGCGAATGTAAGAGATTGCAGAAATTGAAGAATTTCAAAATACATCAATAAAACTTTTTATTGATGTATTTTGATAGGAATTGCACACATGTCCACACTTGTAGCGCAAGAAATTATAAATGTATATAGCCTAGCATGCCTGACTATTATTTCTTCGTAGATGCCTGCATATTTATAATATCTTGTTGCTTTTGTGTATTGCATTTTGTATTGATGGGTACCAAAAAAAGAAATGAGCTCTGAGAGACTTCAAAATTATTTATGTGCTTTGATCTAAATATTTGCTGGGTTAGCGAGTCGGATATGTTCACATTATTTATTTTGGTACATTTACTTACATCAGAAGTGTATATATAAAAACCTGTAATACTCTCAAATCTCCCACTCTTTTTGAAATTCACAACTTGTTTATGTAATTTCGCGTAATATCGACTATCTGAAATGCCGGCCTTGGTGTTACTGTGAGACAGATACTCGTAATATTGGTTGTGTCTTCTCAATGCTTAATTCTCAGTTTAACCATAATTAGGACGACAATTATTAATTATATTAGATGATCACAAATATTATAACGTTGGGTGTGTACTTTCTTATCAAACATTTAATCTTGCATTGTTATGGTTTGGTATACGCATTCACTGCCTTATTTATTGTTCAAAAGTATTCACATCCATAAACATTTTGAAAATAATCTTTTATCGTTTACAAAATGTTCAATTAAACTTCTGTGATTTAGGTATTTCTGTATTTTAAATGTGTTGAAGCGACATGTTTTAAAATACATATATTTGAGCCGCAATTATTTGAAAGCTTTTATAACACTTCGGTTAGAGATTAATTCGTCTTAGTATTTAGGGTTGGATTGGAATGATCTCCTAATTATATGGTTTGTGTTTGAAATAAGGGTCATTTTAACATTTTTGCTGTTTAACCCTTCCTACACCGAGATAATTAAATCAAAAGATTCATGAACGAAACGTACGTAAATTTACGTCAAGGTTATGCAAAGGGTTAAGTCAAAATCACAAAGTCATTTGATATTTTTAGCCGCTTAAGCGCTTTTTGAAATTTTAAACAGGCTTGTTATTCATAAAAGCATACGCTAAAAGCAAAAAGTGCTATGTGACAAGTTCTTTATCATAGCTGACATTGCAAACTCAATAAATGCAGCCTGTTATATCTGGATTTTTTTTTAATGTAATAATGACAATTAATTTAAAAAATGGACAAAGATTAAAAGACACTTAAAATTTATTAAACCATTTGTTGAAGTAACTGTGCCCAGAAAGTTGGCTGAATTTCCACGTTGAATAGCTATGCTAATTAGTTATACAAAATATGTACCAGCATTCTGGTCACCTGACGCTGAAGCGAACTAAACGTTTGTAAGTCCCTGAAAATTTCGTATGCTGGACCCCATGGACCTAAAGTTTCTACCCCAAACGGCACAAATATGTAACCTCCATCGAGATTGCCATATTTCGACATTTAAAGTTTTCGGCGATACAAAAAAATCATATTAAGTATACTTTTCTCAATTTCTTTCCAACGAAACGAAAATCTTTATGTGAAGAAAAAGCTTTTAAAAACTAAATTTAGATAAAAATAAATGGAAATGTCAAAATTTGCCCACAACCCTTACGTGCACGGCGTTAGATGATGTACGAGCGTTATTGGAGTGGCGTTTGGAACAGCACGCCGACAGAACGCTGATGTATGGCGGCTCTCTGGAGAACGGAGAAATTGAGAGAAGTAAAATTTAACTACACTCTGATTTAAACTAAAACATCTTAATGAATTTAAAAGATTGAAACATAAAAAATTACTTCGATACCCTTAGATTTTTTGCTCAAAATAAATACTAGTAGTTCTTCGAACAGTAGACCTCGAGAGTACATAGTCTTATAAGCGACAACTTTTTGCAGTACTTCACAACTTATTATCTTGAAAACCACTACACGAATAATGCTCGAATTAAAAATCCTCTTTACAATCAGGTACCTTGTATGCGTACCAAATTATATGACAATCGATCGGTAAATAGCGCCGCAGTAAACTTCCCCCTTATTGGGAAAAGTAACCCTCCCCACACACTCAAAATCTCCAACGACAAAAATTAATTAAATAGCATTATGTAGTAAAACATGCATACCAAATTTCGTCAAGATTGGTTCAAAAATGCGACCGGTACAGGAAGATGTACATACAACCTAACAAAAATAACGCATAGATGCTCTGCTTGCTTGATCATTTAAACACCACAAACGAAACGTCTTCCAAAACATGAAGAGTAAAATTACAATGGTAGTACCTGTTTTATCCATAACGTATTGTATTCGAGGACCAAATTTAGTAAATGATCATCAAAACAGGTGGATATATTAGTGTAATATATATTTTGCTCTGTTTCGTATTTTAATTATGTAGATCATTTACTATTTTTGATCAAGTAATTATTTGACGTTATTTTCTATTTAGCATTAAGATATGCACAATATATTTACCATATATAAAATCTAGATTCTGACGATATACCTAGTGTCAGAGTTTTCATGATTTCAAAATGGTCTCAGGACTATTGTCATAAGACAATACCCAAGACTGACGGCTTGACCTGCCTTCCGAAGTATAGAAGCGGTCAGTTATAAATGCCAGTAGCGGTCACCAACCTTCGTAGCTCGCAACAAGCTTTGCATAACCTAATTAAACTCCGAACGACGGAACCTCCGAACCGGTACGAACTTCAATCAAGGCGATTGAACAGCTCAGTTGAAAGAGCCGAGGTCTTCAATATGGGCATGAGTAGGTCGGAGCGTAGCCGACATCAGACGAAACCTCTCAAATAAAACATTATTATTTAATGCGCCTCTTATCGTTCGGTGATCGCTAATGGCATTCAACCTGTGGATCACAGGAAGTCGCTTGTTTGAAGTCAGCCTCATTCCTAGTGGAACCTTCGAATACTCAACCAAATGCATTTTCTGTGAGATGGCCTCTTAAGGAAAATGTTCTTATGGTCTCTTTCTTTAGAAAGTCTACTTTTAACATACTCTTGCAGGGTCGGTTATTAAGAAGTAGCTGCGCCCCGCGGTTTCATCCGTGTCGTGATGGATGCCCAACTAACATTTAGGCGCTAAGATAGGAGCTATAGGAGATGTATTAAAACGCTAACCAGATCTTAAAGTTAAAAATAAGTTTTGAGATTTTGGAGTTAAAGCGCGCTATAACTCTACTATACCCCCGGAATGGGCACACATTCTTATAACCTTACATACTTTAATGGCGGTAAGAAAGAGATACGGAATAGGTCAAGAGATATAATAAAGCAATAGTAGAGCTACAATAGCGATACCTGATACTTAGTGATAAAAATATGGTAAATAAATGAAAATTAACTCTCTCCATGGTACAGTACAGCATCATATTACGTACTAACTCTTTGGATACTAAGAGGGCTGCAAAAAGGTGAATACTAATAAGTAATAGTAATACCTATCAGTGATATTTTAGAACTACAATACTGTACACTATTCTGTTCAGCGATAAGAGGGTGACAAATAGGTAAAAGTTAACACTTTGAGTTGAAGTATGAATCCACAAAGGCAACAAAACATAGCCTCAGGTGCTTGATTAGCGTTTAAATGGAAGTATTTAGTATTTTAAGGATATTAACTTTTTATACTATTCATACTGCAATAACTCTTTAGGTTCTGGATTAACTCATCTTGACTTGAATTCTTTGTTAATGTTATTCGGAAAACAAACATTTTGTTATAATGTCAAATCCAGACGAATGGCGGATTTGAGTAATTTAATCTGACAGTGGATGAGTGGATACCAAAGTGAATTTTCAACTGCAAAGGTAAATACACTGTAAAAAAGTATATGTATTATCGACAAATAATTCAAGGGCTCGAAGTTTGTTGCCGATTTATCTAAAAGAAACAATTTGTTAATTTGGTGCATTATAGATATTTTGAAAAATTTAATTAAACTTTATCTAATATATATAAAGTATCGTGCTAATATTACTAAAATATTATTAACTGTGGCAGTGGGCAGGGCACATAGCACGCAGAACAGATGGCCGATGGGGCCGAAAGGTTCTGGAGTGGAGACGTTGTGTTCGCTTTTTACATTGTTGAAATTCCCTCTTAATTTAAAACATGGTGGGCAAGGGAATTTAGGGATCCGTATTGAATGCCTGAAACCACAACAAAACATTTCAACTCAGGTATATTAAATAAAAAAGAACCAAATCAAGCTTGTTAATGATTCTATTTAGTCACAAATGTACATGTGATGCAGTCACATCATATCATAATTGTAATTTCTGCTGGGTACCTACATAATAAACAAGGTTTTGTATCAGGAAGCTATGCAGGTATAAAACTACACATAGGTACGTATAGAGTTATTTCTCCTTAGGCCATGAATGCTACATGGAATAATAGTGTGATGGTACAAAACAATATCATTAGTATAGGTTCTTGTCATAAATATCATAGGATGCTCCATTTCATAGGCATGGCTGCCTTCAGTCGTGCCACATTCAGTCTGTTTCTATTTGTTCTACCTAGGGTCCCATGCCCGTTTGATCTCTATTCAAATTCCTGAAGTTACATCACACCCTTAAGTATCACAAAATAGTCTGCATTAGGTAAATATATCTTATATTATGTTAATATATTAAGGAATGTTTCTAATTTTATTTCAGAACGCCGTACAAAATAATTCGAACTTTAGAGACGGGAAGATACATGCACTGGATTGCTCTTTCAGCATGGCATGTGATAATGTAGTAAAATGGCCTAAACACAATGCTTCGAATCTTGTTCAATGCGAAAACTGCTTACCACAACCTTGGTTGGCGAGAAATAAAGTGTTAAGTAAAAAAACTTTAAAGTAATAGTGACTATTTCCATTGACCTAATCTAACCATGGGAGTAATTAATAAAAAAGAGTGTGATTAATGTGGCCAATTTGGCTTTCACCTGTCCAAATATTGAATTTTTCAACCAAACTTGACGAATCTTCGTATGTATATTTGACTATTTAATTGAATTTTTTGATAAGATAAGATCTTTCTAAAAAGGGTTTGATGCAGCGCTATTTACTAACCGATTTAGACAAAATTACACATTTTAGGTAACCTGCCTTTAAAGAGGAATTTCAAATATCAGCATAATTGGTTAAGTGGTTTCCGAGATACTGAGTTGTGAAGTACTGCGGAAAATTGCCGCTTATATGACTGTTCTCTACTGTTCGCCGAAATACTAGTCCATATTAATTACCTCGCCTCCCATAGAGTGTCTTCAAGCGAAACGTATAGGCGTTATTCCGCGTTTCATAATTTTACGTAATCGATAGATTGATAAAAGTCGATTGTTACGATTTCTCGGATTCACGGTACACGGATTGTGTCCAAACCCTAGCGCCAGGGGACGACGACAATGTGAAGCCGACATCTAAAATTTGGGTGTTTGCTTTGGCTGCAAAAGTTGTTTTTAGTGTCCCTCACATTCCCTGGTGGACCCTGATTATCCCGTCCAGTGCATCTACGCGGCGGACGGCAGAATTTACACTTTTATTACTACTAAAATACGCCCGAAAGGGCTCGTTGACTACCCCCTCGCTTTCCCTTTGAGTCGGTATTGGGCGTTTGCCCCCTGCGCTACAGATTTGTTGGTAGCCCGTTTGCTGGGCTTTACTCAAACCCGTGCGGCCCCGGGAGCTGAGGAAGAGGATTTCCCTCCGCGCTCTTCGCTGCGACTGGATTGTATGGGCTTTAAGGGCTGAGTAGGCCACAGCAGGTACCTCATACCTTTTCATACTGCGCCGACCCTTATATATAGCTGGAACGCTCTACAAGTACTTACCAAATTAATTTAATGTTACCATAACCGATTCGTCCAGGCAGCCCACCCGTATACCCTAGGAAATTAACCTTTGTAAGTATTTTTTTTAAGTTTGGGCTTTGGGTTGGCTTCTCCACCCCATTCATTAGCATCGCTATACTGGTTCAAATAATTAGCATACGTATTAGTAGAATAGACCTTTCAGGTCGTTTGGTATTGTCAACCGTTAGCCAAAATTAAGCAAATTTAATATCCAGGGGATTTCCTTGTTTCTTTTCACCCGTCGCCTTAACCTTAGGTAGGCATCTTAGTATCTTTAAATAAAAATGAATATTGTTAACACTATATATAATAAATCACATTACAATAGTTACATACTGAACCCAGTTTTACATTTTCGTGAAGCGTTTGACTACTAGTGATACTACTACCACTTCGACCCACATTTTCTTTTGGTAAGTTTACGTTTTCAACAGAACCACAGCACATTAAAATATGATGACATTCTTTTAACAACTATTTTCCACCAGTTCTACTACGATGTTTTCAAGAATTTATAGATTTTTAGATTAATAATAAACAACAAGTGATCAATTAGGGGTACAGAAGCGCTATTAAATTCTATTACTCTTCCTAAATTATTACTGAAGTCACTCATGCTTGCTATTCGACCTTAAGTAACATAAGAGAGTTTAACACCTCTTTTGGCATTTGGTGATATAAAAGATTTGAAAATCTCCAATCTGGAGTAGTTAGCGGTAATCGATGCTTTTGAGCAACTTTAGGTTTTTGGCGAGAGTTTGCTATCGCTTACATATAACTTCGGCAGGTTGCAGTTAATCCTTACTTCTTATTTAGGTCTTACAGTTGTAATATACACTAAAAGATATAATTCAAGATGCTTTGCCTGTATTGTAGTAATAAAAAAAGGTTAAAGACGTAAACCTTTATACATATCACTCCTCTAAATCTATAGTATACCTGTAAGTAATACATTTTATTCGACAACGTTCTTTTTCCACCAAAAACTCTAAATGTTGCTGCTGTAATGTCTCTATGTCTCGTTAGATTCTAAGATAAGCTCTAATCGACGCCTAAATGTTTGTTGGGCGATGACCATGATGATGAAGAGTATCCTATGTAATATTCCAACGCATTATCTATTTACATACCAAAATTCATCCAAATCAGTACAACCGTTCAGGCGTGTTTGAAAATAAAGTTCCTTCCAATCAACATTTAACGTCAGGCAGAATGGTGTTCAAATATTATTAGTTATATTAGGGCCGGGTTTACCCTAATTGGTACAACCAAAACACTTTAGAAGTAAATAAAATAATGATAATAATGATACGAACTTTGTATCATTATATAAAGCATATGATTCAACGATGAACATTTTAACCTCATAGGTGTTCATCATGTCCCAACAGATGGTAGTCTGATTTTTCATTAAGTCAAATGCTTTTATTGAAACACTTCAATTATCTACACCATCGAAATAAACCGAAATAAATCCACAATCACAAACTGCGTCCATTTGGCGAACCAATTAGAGCAACAAAACGTTCCAATCGACGCAGAATCAGCATTAATCATATTAGCGTTCCGTTGCACGCATTCGAGTCACGTGCCTCCGACGGACGATGCTTAATTAGTTGTGGATAATGAAACAAGTTTGAGGATTGCGTGGAATGGAATTTTATTATGTTTTTGGATTATATTAGAACTCATTATGATCAAAGTTTCTTCTATTCATGTATTTCTTTTAGAACAGTACTTATAAACTACATCCTAAAATACAGAGTTAGTAGAATTAATAATAAATACTGGTTTAGTAACAAGGTCGAGTAGTCATATATAAAGGCACATGGGCCCGTATCAGAATTTTTATAGGATGGCACGCTCCAATTTCGTGGCTAGGCGTGGATTAAGCGGGCGAGGAGAATAAAATATCACATGTACAATGAGTCTGCTTTTATTACGTCTCACTGAGATTTATTATTACAGCACATAGTGTTTAGAGATCAACTTGAATTAACTTGGGGACAAGGTAATTATAATTATAATACCACGTAGTAGCGAAAGCTGCCGCCACGACCAAACGCAAAGTGAGCTCCTCCGAGCCTCCGAGCGGGTCCGTGCGCTCCCCAAAACACCTCTGTCAGACAATGACTAAATACTCAACGGTAATTGGCTCTAAACGACCGACCGACCGACCAATCAGCAGACAGCACATGCTACGAGAATTGTACTAGAGATGGCGCCACTTTGCATCTCTAGTCCACCAAAACTAAACTAGGTGGCGCTTGACTGAATAATAATATCGGTTAAAGCTATGCGCCGAGATATAGAACTGAAGCAATGTCATCAATGGCAGATGAGCAAGTCGGTGACACTTGAAGAAGAGATCCTCAAATGTACCATACACTATATTTTGTAATATTATCCTATCCTACTTATCTCAATCCTAACTCAATATTATAAATGCGAAAGTGCGTTTGTTCGTTATGCTTTCACGACAGATCCGAACAGATCTCGACGAAATTTGGCTAGGAGATAAATTATATTTTTATAATATGATTTTAAAGCACTAATGCATGCTTAGTGAGACACAAAATTTAAATTTTAGAAAGATAAATATACATTCTTGGAAATGATTCGAACCCAGGTTTTCGACAGTTTGCGTCAGACGCTATGACCACTAGGCCACCAAGGCTCGCCGACCGAGCATCGAATATTAACTCTCTATTTAATTTTAACCGTTGTATGGGGAGGGGTTCACAGCTTGACAGTATAATCCAACCATCATGTCAACACAAACATCACGCGGGTAAAACCACGGTGCACAGTTAGCATAAACATTAACACAAAACTAAACTAGCGGACTCAATTTTTAGTTAATTATATGTATTCTGTATTCGTACTCAAATCCAAATTCATATAACGTGTTGCAAATGACAGTATTTAAATTTGACATACCGAAATGTGGATATGTTTACGCAGATTTCATATTTGATAAACTGATGTAAAAGTGACAATTGAATAGAATAATCTTATTTTCTACCGACTTTCAAAAAGGAGGAGGTACTCAATTCAACTGTTTTTTTTATGATTATTACCTCATAACTTTCGACTGGTTGAACCGATTTTCAAAAGTATGTTATTGTTTGAAAGCTGGTGCTTCAAATATAGCAAGCAAAAAATAAAAAATGTTTAATATATAAAGAAATACGTCTTAATCCTTACTGTTATGAGCCGTAACTTCTTCATGTAAAATTTTACAGGATGTTGTAGTTGCATTTGCATACCTGTAACAATACAAGGTTAAGGTATTAGTATTTTAAAACTAAACGTGGATATTGAACGTATACTTCATTATGCATTTAAATAAAATGGAACCGCCTTTAACACCAAAAAGGGACTAAAAAACTTTCTAAGTCGGTATCATGAGAGTTCCAAAGTGCTATAATTTTGTGCGCATGGTAAATTCAAAATTCAAAAATTATTTATTCAGTTTAGGCATCATAGACACTCTTATGAACGTCAAAATTTTTAAATGATTCTACCGCTGTCTTCGGAAAAGAACCACTGCCGAGAAGAAGCAGCAAGAAACTCGTGGGCCATTATTTTTTCAAGTCTGTACATTGAGGTTACATATGAGTAGTATTAAAATAACAAATTTATTCAATAGTTGGCTATTAGGCAGAAGTGGAAAGCTTCCAGGCATCTTTGTCTTCTAAGTAGTGACTCAATTTATAATAGGCTTTTTTCATTAGTATATTTTTGACACGTAACTTGAATTTCCCTTCAGTGAGCTCAGTAATGTCTTTCGGGATTTTATTATAGAAACGTACACAATTGCCTAAGAAGGACTTATTTTTAGTTTTCGTGAGTCTAAATTTAGATAAAGCTATCCTATCCTTATTTCTAGTATTAATATTATGCATATCACTATTTATTCTAAACTTCTTTATATTTTTACGAACGTACATTATATTTTCTAGGATATACAAAGATGGAAGAGTTAATATATTAATTTCTTTGAACATTTGTCTTAAGTATTCGCGGGGACCCATTTCGTAGATGGCTCGAACTGCCCGCTTTTGCAATATAAAAACTGTCTCTATGTCCGCCGCTGACCCCCACAGCAGGATACCATATGACATTATGCTGTGGAAGTAAGCAAAGTAGACCAGTCGAGCAGTAGCTATATCTGTCAATTGCCTAATTTTATGAACCGCATATGCAGCTGAGCTCAGTCTTTCAGATAGTGCATCAATATGAGGACCCCATTGTAATTTAGAGTCTATGCTAATACCTAGAAAGACTATTGCCTTATCAATTTTCAATTTATTTCCTTCGAGTAATACGTTTGGCTCTATATGTCTTACATTAGGCATGGAAAATTTTAAACATTTCGTTTTCTTTGCTTTGAGAAGCAGGTTGTTTGCGGCGAACCAATTTGAAACAATAGTTAACGCGTTGTTGACTTGAACTAGTTCTCTATCTTTCCTATCTACTTTAAAAATCAGAGAAGTATCATCCGCAAAAAGAACTATGTCAGCAAGGCCCTCAACCATATGTGGTAAGTCATTGATATATGCTAAGAATAAGAACGGACCCAAGATCGACCCCTGTGGAACCCCCATTCTGACCAAAGATCCAGAAGATGTCACGCCATTAATGCCAACTTTTTGCTGCCTATCAGATAAGTATGATTCTACAAGATTCAGAGCAGCTCCACGAATTCCATAGTGGTGTAGCTTATAAAATAGAGTGCGGTGCTCTACACAGTCGAAAGCTTTGAAGAGATCACAAAATACGCCAATGGCATCCTGTGAGCTCTCCCAAGCCTCCAGCACATGCTTGACTAACTGGACTCCTGCATCTGTTGTTGATCTGCTTTTCGTGAAACCGAACTGATTTTCGTGTAAAATCCTATGTTCATTAAAATGAGACAAGAGTTGTTGAAGCATTATCTTTTCGAATATTTTGCTCAAAGCCGGAAGCACAGAGACCGGTCTATAATTTGAGGGGTCGGCCTTACTACCTGATTTAAAAATAGGGGTGATTTTACTCATTTTCATTAGGTCAGGAAATGTACCTCTATCAATACATAAATTAAATATGATCATCAAATGTGGCGCTATAACTTCTATTATTGACTCTAGCATTTTTACGGATAATCCCCATAAATCCTCTGTTGCTTTAACGTTTAAACTTTTAAATGTTTTTATTATTTCAAAAGTAGATATATGTCGGAACCTAAACTCAGGAATTTGGAGCGGGAAGTTGTCTTTCAGGAAGCCCACTGCAACACAAGGGCAAGAATCAAGAGATTTGGTGACTTCTAGTGGTATGTTAGAAAAGAAATTTTCAAATGAATTCGCAACATGACTTGGGTCTGAAACTTTTTGGTTATCTATTTCTAGCACATATTCTGAATTAAAAGATTTACTTTTGCCGGTCTCTGTATTAATAGTTTTCCAAACTGTTTTAATTTTGTCATTAGATTTTCGAATTTTATCCCTTATAAACAAAGCTTTTGCGCGTTTGCATACTGACTTAAAAACTTTTGAGTAATTTCTTACATAATCATGAAAATACCGACTCCGACAAGTTATTTAACCAAAATTAGTTTTGGACTCGGTTGCATTCTTTTGTATTTTTTTTTATTTCTGCTTTCTTAGAGTCCCTTGCTATTTACGGGATCGATTGTCATTCACCGTCAATCATTATCAAATCATCAAATTAGGCCTCATTGTATCGAATTCGGTCTAGTGGTTTTTGAGTTACACTCCAATAACTTATATTTACCAAAGTAATAGGATGGAAGTCGGTATTAAATTTTTCAAATTGCACTTGTTAGAATTGCCATTCTAAGTGTTATACGAACGTGGATTTCAGTATAAATAAAATAAGCATTACCATAGTTTTAATAGTTTATATTTTAGTTCGATAGTTATGTTTGGTGTTGTGCACAAGTGAATTGCTACCTTTGTCTGTGTGTTATATCTTAGTACTGGGTATCTTAATTACAAACTTCTTCCAAATCTATTCGTTCTAAGCCGTTCCAACGTGAAGAAATAGCTAACAAATACACTCACTGACTCATAAACATTTTATAATAGTAGAATAAGAATAAAGTTTATTAACTTCTAAAGGTCTCCTAATTGAAATAACTATATATCAATACCCCGTACCAATGTACTACTACAATGTAGTTTCACAGTTTGCAGGTTAAATTTACTTATTTATTTTATTTAGGTACATAAATAACCTTTGACGTTCAGTTTTAAGTAATATTTTTTTATTTTTCAATCATACAACGGCTAACTAAGAGGTATTGTAAATGGTCAATGAGCAAGCGTACTTTGTGAGATCTCCACATTTTATCCACAGTGCCACCAGGTCATCTATTTACCTACCTTATTTATAGAAGCTCTAGTGTTCATATTGATATGACCACTTTGAGAAAATAACATATTAGATATTTATTATAAGAAACATATAGATTTATATTCATATTGGCTGTATTAGCTATTATTATTATTAGCTATAGGGTGAAGCGACATTAAACCCTTTCCTGTCTGTTACCTTGTATCTTTTCACAACTCAATGTTCGATCGGGTATTCTTCGTGTATACTTACGTCGCGCTTAGAATAGGATCGATTATACTTTTCATCATAACTTTTCATCACAGAAGTAAAACTGTTGAGACACGTTTAGGCACATGAATTAGTTTTTAGATAATAAACATTGAAACAAGCATTGACGTCTTACGTTCGATATCTCATTATTATGTATTTACATAGGCATATAAATACATAATACATTTAAAAATAAACCTAAATATAAAAAAAAACTAATATAAACTGGTGAGGGAAAAGTGGCAAAAATGCTGGCAGGATTACGACGCTGGATAGCAATGCTAACTGTTTGCCTTATGTAGGTTGCCAGCATTAGGTTAACGTGTGTAAGTGCGGAAATACTTTGATGAACACATTGTTAAATGACAACGACATGTTTTTGACAATTGGAAATCGTTACTCTTAATTTGTTTGACATTTTGTGAAAATCTATAATTAGGTATTTAATTAATTCCATGACATTTATTTCTAAGTGCTTGTTAATATTATTTTACATCATTATGACATATTTAAATAATTTAATTATTGTTATCGTTCAGCATACTATTATTGACATTAATGATAATTTTGTATTTACCAGTATAATATTTTAAAGTAAGTGGTGTATATGCCGTTCTTATTATAATAAATAATTTGAATTTGAATTTGAACGTTTGAGTATGTATAAACCGTTCCTTTCTTCTTTAGTACCTAGATACGAGTACGTTAAGTCAAGGAATAACACAAAATAACTTTGTATTGTAGACAAATGCAGTGGGTTAGCGGGCGGTGCCACGCGATGCGAATAATATTTTATTACATCACAAATATCTAGACAGAATGTAGAGAACATAGAGCCATAAATACCGGAACAATGTTTACTCTATGCATTTTGCAGTATGCAGTAGAGTATTGAATGTAGAGCCACCTCGGAACGAAGTCGAGGGTTTATTTTACAAAATGTAGAGTCAATTTTGCTTTATCTTCAATGCATACAGTGTTGCCGAGGAGGTATATGTATATTTTTATGCTATGTACCTATTATTTTGTTTCTGTGAATCCAACTTATTCAGTCTGTTATCGCCATTAGATTGCGATATATAACACGAAAAATAACACAAACTTTCGAACTTTACAATTATTGAATAACAAGTTCATGTGCATGTTATACCCCCGACTAGGATTTACTGTGGCGGGGAAGGCATGAAAACATACATAAACACACCAAACCGTCCAAAACCAGAGTACTTACAAACTTGCTAATTACCCAATTGTTTACCCTAGCTGAGGATCTAACTTGGGACCCTACCAAGCCCCGCCATGGTATCATTATTCGAGAATCCGTCTTGGTGGACACGACTGGTAATCCAAACTTGCCTACAAGCAGGAAAATGCATGGCCGATTGGATTTTAAGGATGGTTTTACTAAGTTACTTTACTGGTTAAATAAGACACTTACAAACTTGCTAATTACCCAATTGTTTACCCTAGCTGAGGATCTAACTTGGGACCCTACCAAGCCCCGCCATGGTATCATTATTCGAGAATCCGTCTTGGTGGACACGACTGGTAATCCAAACTTGCCTACAAGCAGGAAAATGCATGGCCGATTGGATTTTAAGGATGGTTTTACTAAGTTACTTTACTGGTTAAATAAGACTTACTTGGATACAAATGCCTAATGCATGTGCATGCAAGTGTGCACTGCTTTGTAGAAATGTATCTCAGTTACAGTAAGGCGCAGCGCTTACTATTATATAAAATGTGATTCTCTCTCTTATATGTAACTTTTTGTAACATAAATTTAACTCAAATTTACTACCAGCTCTCCAACCATTGTACCGGATGTAGAGTCGAGTCACGTGCCAGATTCGCACCGACTTTACCAAAAGAATTGCGCTACTAAATTTATCTACCAGAAACAAACTATTTTTAAAAGAATTTATTTAATTTATTACACCATTTGTATTCTGGAACTCTACTTTGTAATGTCTACAGTATGAAGCTTTGATTTGAATATAAAATCTGCGGAAAAAACTGTAGAGACGATAGTAGAACAAATCAATTTTTTTTTCTTTTCTGTTACCACCGTTATACAAACTTCATAACTCAAAGCACTTAAATAAGTTATTTCAAGTTTGTATGACAAATAAAAATAGTACCCTTTGCAAAAACGTTTAACATATCACCGTCGATGCAAAGGATAATTATGAAGTAAAAGAAAGTAAAAGTATAAGTAACTTGAGAAACTCTGAAGCTAATATGTGAGCGGGACGGACGAAGTCTGTGCAGCAACTCGCCAAATTTGCTTTCATCCATCTGGATGTTGGTACTCGTGTAGAACTTTTAGTTAGTCGGCATTGTTTGATTGAAAGGGTATTAGGCAAATTGGCTACGGCGCCATCTACCGGTTGATATCATAATATTAGAAAAGAATTAGTGCTCGCGAGGTCTGTTCGCAGAACTACTAGTTAAACTAAGTTGTTACCGAACTATAGTCTTATTATTATGCAAACGGCTAATTCCATTACTTGATTCCGAAAACCTGCAAGTACTTTTCTAAGTTAAAAAGTTTTTGTATCTTTGAATATAAAATTAGCGGGAACAAATTTACATGTAATAAAAGAGTTGATACCTAGAGACTCTAGAGTCGGTAAACGTTTTTGTTCTTTGTTTTTGACTTTTGGTTAGATAAAACAAAAGCTTTGCAAACTTCAAAGTCTTAATAGTATATACTAATATCGAAAGAAACTTGTTTTTTTATAATATGTAGTTGATTAGGCCATTTAAGAAACTAATTACATATTGTGTACTATATTTAACAGTATCGTTTGACGTATATATTTTAAGGCACGTCCAGTGCCGGATTTATATTTTTTATGAGTATAGGCCACTTTATTTCCGCCGCACCATGTACCTTCCTAAAATAATAATTTTCCATTGCGATCGAGAGGTCTTGACGTGAACCCACTCCAGACACAAGCATACTTAGGTTAGTTGGAGGTATTAATAAGATAGTAGTTCATGGTGTTTATTATCTCTGTATCTATTCGAGAAGAGCTAAAGAATTCATTTTTCTTTAAGACCGTTTTTTGACGCGTTTTAAACAGGAAAATCTGCTTTCCCTAGAACATTTGTAGCCGGAGTGGTAAGTGCGATGCGGAGAGCTATATCCAAATTAGGGCAAACATTAGACAGAAATTGATTCCTCAAAAACGTTGACAGACTGAGAAGTGAGTTTGATCCAGGCTGCACACTCTGCTCTGCAGTATTATTAGAGGAAATATATGATTTTCTATAGGGATTCAACGTATTAGTATGAGAAACCATGAGAAAACCATTCAACTTGTTTGACTTTTATCCTCTGAAATCTGCCGCCCCTAAGACGCCGCCGCCCCTAGGCCGCGGCCTATACGGCCTATTGACAAATCCAGGACTGGGCACGTCCCAATAATCTATCTATCCACGGTTGTCCGTACTACCGATAGCAATTTGACATAACGTCCATACAAATAGTGTCAAATATATATCTCTAGTAAGGTAAACCGGCGATAGATAGATTATTGGGACCGGCCGTAAGTCTGTTGTTACTGGAAGTAATTCGTTTGTTTAGAACACCAAACTAAAATCTATTTTTAATTAATTATGTTAGTCTTATTCTGTTCTTCCAAATTCGTATAATGCTTGCAAGCGAAAATTAATTTGCCGTTTCTGTTTAATTGTGGGTATGCTTAGTGGAAATTTAATCGTCATGTAGTTCATGCTCTCTAAACTAGTCTCAACTGATGTAAAACTACCCACATTTGAATAGAATAATCATGTCATTCTAAGTATTACATGAATGGGGATTTTATTATAAACTTAATAAGAACTACTATAGTTAGAGAATTTTAGTTTAATGTATACATAAGCGAATCAATACCATTGTCAATAAAACTGGTTACTTAAAAAAATATAGTATGTTTTAATATGTATTTTTCTGGTTTCAGGTAAACAACTCTATACCTTGGTAATTAGCCACAGCAGGTGAAACGTAGCTGGCAAGTATATGTAGTTAATACTAGCTGGTGGCCGCGACTACGTCTGCGCAGGATTAGTACTTCGAGTAGCTTGTTATCTTCTCCAAGGTATGGTTAAACGCAAGTGATATGATAGTATTATATGAGTAAATTAAAAATATTAGCATATCAATCAGTAAACATTATAAATAAAATATCAGTAAATATTATAATGAAATACAGGACTTACGTACATACAAATGTAAAATTAATCACAGGTTCTAGTGTATCGAGCTGTTAAAATGATTTGGCTTTTGACTAAGCTATCAGAAACTGACACAAACTTTGACAGAACTGTCATCATTACGATCTTGACGTATGCGGAGATCTTATATTTTGTCTATGCTGTGCCCAAGCATATTACGCTTTATCACCCGCGTGGTGACGGATGATGGTGACGAAAAGTATACTATGTGTTAATCCAGCGCCTCATTTAGCTCCATACCAAATTTCATTAAAATTTGCCCCGCCGTTTGAGCCTGAAAGAGCAACAAAGATCCACACATCCATACATTCACACTCACAAACTTTCGCGTTTATAATATTAGTTGGATATTTTACCAATGATATTACGTGTATTTATATTACTATCAAAGAAGCTGTATAGACATTTCCTTGTATTTCACACGGCTCTAGCTCTTGGGCGAAATGATTTGCTGAACTGAAAGAATATTTTCTACAGAATGTTGCCCCTAATAACATATTAAATCAGAAAATCAACTAATGTAATATTGAAGTGCGATCCCAAACATGAAGTACAGCTGATTTCAGAACTTGGCATGTTGTTGTACATACATTTATATTTAACATACAAATATTTACATTTCTAAAATACTACATTACATATTCGAGTATTAAGAAATTTGACGCCATCAAAGTTGACATTTTTGGATTAACCCTTTCAAAGTCAAAGTCAAAATCATTTATTCAATTTAGGCATCAAAGACGCACTTATGAACGTCAACTTTTCATTATAATGTACTATAAAGACTCTACCGCCGCGTTCCAAAATATATAGAGCCCACCGAGAAGAAGCGGCAAGAAACTCGGAGCCATTCTTTTTATATAGATGTTTACAATGTTTCTACTTAGGTACTACAAATATTACATTTTATGGGTGGCAGAGTGATAGCTTGCCAGAAGTGGAGTATTCCAAGCATCTTTATCTTCTATATAATGTCGAACTTTATAGTAAGCTTTTTTTTATTAAAACGTTATTTACAGTCAACTTGAATTTGCCCTCTGTGAGCTCAGTTATGTGTTTTGGGAATTTATTGTAAAAACGTACACAATTTCCTAAGAATGACTTATTAGTCTTCGCAAGTCTAAAACTAGGTACAGCTATTCTATTTGTATTTCTAGTATTAAAAGTGTGGTGATCACTATTTAACTTATATTTATGTAAATTTTTACGAACATACATTATATTTTCAAATACATATAAGGAAGGCAACGTTAATATATTGATTTCTTTAAATAAATCTCTCAAAGATTCACGTGAACCCATTTTATTTTTACGTGGACCAACTTTGCGTCCCAGAGACGTACATATACGTCAGTTTCATTCATAAATCTTTTGTTTTGATTAACACGGTATATGAAGGATTAAGACGTCTTACCACCGTAAACTTATCTCTTGTCGATAAACAAATTGAATATATCTATCGTAACTTGTCTCTAGCATGGATCTAGCTGCGACAGCGTTATCACGGGCTGGCTTTTATCGATAGTTAATGTCAAATTGTATTCTATCAATAATCCATACTTGCAGCGCTGATTCGACTGGTTCAATAAACTTAACCATAGGTATAAGATCATTTGTTACAAGTTGTAACCTGTAACATACGTCCGAAAATGAGTACCAGTTAAATGTTTAATATACTAGGTCACTAGATCAAGCCCCGGATTATAACTGAGTTTCTAAACTGCGACCAAAACCATTTTCTTTTCTCGTAATATTTATCTAATGTTACCAATCACTGGTTAAGTATGTTCGAAAGTGTCTAGCGGTCCCCGCGACTCATAGCAATGGAGTAGTTACTGTGTCAGGTGTGATGTACTGTTGAAGGCTTTGGTTCCAACGCCGAGTGCTACGGAGTTGAAGGGCACTACAGCCAGTGAAAATACTACACACGCTTACTCGTATATCTCGCGGCCGCAGGTTGGTCTCTTATCATTAAATACAATTTAACTATGAGACCAAAATTTTAAACAGTTCATCGAAATGTTGGTATTTATTACGCCTATCGATTCGAAGTAGTGAAACTACTTATCTAATACTTTAAATGAGCAGTTGTTTTATAGATAACGCCGTTTCAGAGTCCAAATTATATACTACATAATTTGGACTCCGAAACGGCGTCATGCATACTAAATTGCATGAAAAAATATAGTATGCAAGGACGATTAATCGATCTAGCTAGGTTTCATTTTTAGAAAACGTCGTCTTAATCGTGTTTTAGGTAATGAAAAAGAAATGTTTGTTCGTCGGGTTCAAACTAGATGGCGAAACAGTCGCATCTGAATCGCGGTGACAAGATTCTCATTGTACATGTGTTGCTATTTTGTTTTTATATCTAAATGGATCAAGCAAACCTCCTCTTCTAGGTACTTTACCTAAATTACAAAAACTGGCATACCAATGTAAAAAATTCTTTAACGTAAGCAATGTAATCTAAATCCATACCTACCGCAGGAGGCAGCAATAAAAACCCTCTTTCTCCTCTCAAGGGGACGGCAGCAACCATAACGTTACCATCCACGTTCTTCCGTTACGTTCGCTTCCTTGTTTTTAGAGCACCCCGGAGGCGGACGAACGACCTTTTTAACAATTCTCTGTATAAAGGTTATCGCCCACTCAGCGACCCGACCTTGCCACGGAATCTATCATTCAAATTAAAAGTATAGTTTTATGTAAAAAATATATCGTGTATCGCATACAATAAAATGTATATGTATTAACCTGCTATACGAGTATTATGTAATTTAAGATAGAAAACTATCGCGAGTGATGTTCATAATTTTGCTTTGAGACTGGCTACGACTCGCATAACATATACCGGAAATAGTCTCCGACCAGTTTGCAGCGTATTTTAAGGTTGTCTTCTCGGAGTCACTCTCTCCCGCCCGGTGACGCTGTAAATACCGGTAGAGGCCAACAGCATTAGTCCGTTCGAAAAAAAAAGATATTAAAGTCGCTCTCGTGTATTGGAGTGCGTATAACTGGTGCTGCGACGGTCGCGCTGTGTCTGTCAGACAGATCTGATATAAATATAACGCGAGTCCTATTTGTTTATCATTATCAAACTTCTATTTCCGGGTAGTTCAGTAGTACATTAATTATTTTGCTCACAATAATTAATAGGTTTGCCAAGGGTTAATTATGGGGAGTATCTAATCCACCTCTTGAGGAGCTTTCTGCACAAAACTTTTTATAAAAACTAGGCTCAATTGTTCGAACCGAAGCTCTGATATCTTATTTTAATTATTAAATAACTTAGTATAATTAAATTTTTTATGTTAGCCAATGAACCTACTGAAATATACATTATGAAGCCGTGTTAAGTCATAATTATATAAAGTAACAGATACTAATTGATTCTTTCGAAGCCAATGTTCTGAGATAATTAGCAGGTCGCAGGATAAGTCTTTGTGATATCAGTAAGACCGATTTGAATAAGAATAAGGTTAGACGTAGGTAGCCAGAGCTACTGTACCTTCGCTGTATTTATTTGTATTATATCTGTACGGGGTGACATGGTCAATGTGTGACAAAACCCCTTAAACAGAATTAAACAAATACTTCAATTCGTTTGTTTATATAGTTTCGTAGTTTTTTATAAAGATAAAGATAAAGATCATTTATTGGCCATCAAATAACAATCGTTACAGGCATGTCAAATTTTACATTAATTCATATTAAATAATACTTACATACTAAAAGATTCACGCATTTAACATTAATTATCGGACATAACAACATAAAAGTCAAAAATGTGCTGAATTATTCATATTGATTAAAACTGTGTATTAACAATGTTACTGCTTACTTACACATAGCAGAATGACGATATATAAAATGCTTATATGAAACTAGATTCTTGTGATAAGTCATTCGCCTGATGTTAAGCGTCACGCTTTCTCGTAATAGTAGCAGTGAGAATCAGACGTTTATTCTACGTGGTACTGTACTTTGCTTGTCACCGCGAGACCTATAGCTGCTTAACTAAACCGACATTGTATTTATTTGTAAAAGACATTAAATTATACTGGTAAGTTGTATCTTCAAAAATGCAAGAGCGTGTATGTACAACGATCCGAACATCGAATTTTCACTCTCTATTTGATTTTAACCGTCGTATAGGGAAGGATCCCAAGCGATCCCAATCCATGATGGGTTCGAATCCCGTCCAAGGTTATGTATTTTTCTCTCTGAAATTGCTTTACCGTAGTAATTAGTGTAGATTTTTAATATCATACACATGATACTAATAATACATTTCATTCGTAGATTACATTAATATTGTAACATTACGTATTATTCGAAAGTATGAATAGATAGATTGACGTATACTTCTATTTCACGCCAAAACTACTGAACTGATTTGGTTGAAACGTTTAACATAAATTTATGACTAACTGCATCCGCGGTTACACGCGCGTGATGATAGATAATGATGATCATGATGAGAAATGCTATGTGTGATTCAAGCGCCTCATTTACCATCATACCACTTCAAAGTTGGTCTAGTGCAGCAGCTTGAGCGTGAAAAAGTAAAAAACACACTCACAAACTTCGCCTTTATATAAGTGTGATAGTGTTACATAGTGTGACTTAGAATAATACACAAGCTACTTTTAATTCTGGAGCGATCTAGTATACTACCTGTAGGCAGTTTATTTTGAAGGTAGGCGGGGCCGCGGGGCACAGCTAGCAACAAATAAAGATTATACAGATCTGTTTCGAGCCCAAGCAGCGTTGAGTAGATAATGTGCGACAAGCTTAAGGCACTCCGACGGCAGCTCAACGCTTTTTTTCGGCATAACATTAGAGAAAGTATTTGTCTTCCTTATTTGAGAACGACTCTTTCAAAATTAATCTGTGAAGGAAAATAAATGAAAGAGACGAAAAGTATACACCTTCTTCCAAGACTTGAGTGAACAATCCTATTATCCTATATCCTATATAATATTATAATCGCGAATGTTTCTAAGTAGATATGTGTGGATGTTTGTTACTCTTGCAAAAACCAGTTAATTAAATTTAATGAAATTTGGTTTGTTCATATGTAGATAAAATCCTGAAATGACATATAGGAAACTTTAAAGTTATATGATTATTAACGGGATATTTACCGTGGTAAGGTTGTGGAATGAGCTCCCGATATTTCGGCGCAGTTACATGCACCATGTTCACGGGAAGACATTGTCTTCCGTCGTAACATTCCACAACCTTACCACGGTAAATATCCCGTTAATAATCATATAACTTTAGAGAACAACCGTGATAGTTTAAAACAGTGTTTTATAGGAAACTTTTTTATCATCATCATCCATCATCACGCGGGTGAAACCGTTGGGCACAGTTAGTCACTGATAATGAAATTGTCATTTGAAAGTAGAGTATTTATAGAAACACTAGTTGAGTGATAGAGAAACAATAACAAATACTAATTGAATATAAAACAGAAAAAAAAAAAAAAATGGGTTAAATTTTGCGGATTCGAACGATATCGATAATTTAATGGGCTTATTTTGATTAGTGCGAAGAAAAATTATAAATGAGCCGCTAGTATCAAATTAAAATAAATTATTATCAGAATCTCAAGTATAGAATTCATACTTCCCTGATCTTCAGTACCCGTGATCTATCGTCACTACGAAGCAAGGTACAGCCGTGCGATTCTCTAATGATTCGTCGACGAGCTCACCGATGTCAAATCCTTTATGAGATATCTCCCTTGTACATAAGGTTGTTTTCCAACGTTTCTTGTCATCTCGACATTTGTTTCACGGATGTTGTCAAAGATGCAACGATGTTTGCTCTTAGAGAATCGCACGGCTGCCTACATTCACTTAAACTGAACAGTATTTCTACTTATAATTATTGAAATACACTATATATACACAAAAGTTGCAGCATATTTTTTTAACATTTACTTAACCAATTGGTCATTGTCACCGAATTTTCACTATAACCTTTCTGCTTATATTTGCGGGTTTGAATTGCCCATCTCGCTGCTAACAGATTTTTCTTGCTTTTTGGACTACTTTGTGAGCACTCACACACTGACGCGGTTGCGGTGAAGTTGCGGTATTGGTGGGTACAAATTAACCGCTACCGACATCTTTTCATTATATAAATGTATGAAATATATATGTGTGAAAAATATGTAGATGTGTAGTTTGATACAGTCTCTAGTATATAAACTCGGGAAAGATCAAATTTTGATGGCATTTTTATAGGTTTTATTTTTGTATCAAATCATTCAGTTCATAACAGCTTATATTTTCGGCGTTTTCCAACAAGTACCTGGATCAGCTTTGCTCAGTATTTAAAAAAACCTGACCTGTCTTTGGCTTAGTGTTGATTGTTTCAATTGTAGGTTGTTGCAATTTTACATTACGTGCAGGTACGGATAAAACGACGTTTTCTAAATTTAAACCTAGCTAGATTTATGTATCGTCTCCGAAACCCCCCGTATACTTAATTTCATGAAAATCGTTAGAGCCGTTTCCAAGATTCAGATTATATAGTATATACACAAGAATACGAAGCTTAGAATAATTAAAAGAAATCTTTAAGAGTTCTTAAAAATGTATTTATACAGTGTCTTTACAGTGCGATCCTACGTAATCGTTATTTCAATAGTGGTTCATCTAACGCAATGCATTTTGATGCTTTTTTAGGTTTTTATTATACTTAAGTAGCGAGAAGCGAGCGTGTACTTCATCTGATAGTAAGTGCTACCGTGAAGCTTATCGTAACTTTACGTTAGGAGCCACCTCCGCCTAGTTTGTGTAATCCACATTTAACACGGATCAAAATACGGAGTTTTCGAAATGCTACGTAAGCGTTTTATATCCTATGGCAATATCTCTCTCTCTCTCTCTCTCCGGTCGCCCGCCTTAAATCAATAAATTAAATTAACCAACGATATATAAGATTTGTACCAACCATACGTTGCATATTTTCTTTTTCAACACAAATTGTAACACAGGAAATATTGGTAGAAATATGAACCATATTCGGCGGCGCACCGCAACTACGCCAGTGTGGATAAGCCTTAACAATTTGTAGGTAGATCAAATAGCCCGCGGTGCGGTTATATTGAGTTTATGTGCTAACAGAAATGTAAGGCTTCTTGGATTATTTGAAGGTAGAAATCCGATTGTGCTCCATTTTAGTTTATTTTTCCGCAGGCGCACTTGTAGGAGCGTTTCTTTGTCAGAATTTTCCAAAATCCGTAATTTTTATGCTTAATTTTGTTCTGGTTTAAGTCCAGGGGTTATTCAAATTCAAATAGTTTATTTTTCAGCCGTCAGTCTCAGCCGTAGAACGTCCTCTGCTGAATATATGCCTCCCCCATGATTTTCCAAAAGGACCGGTTGGAAGCGGCCTGCATCCAACGTCGTCCTGCGACCTTCATCAGGTCGTCTGTCCACCGTGTCGGTGGACGACCTACGCTGCGCTTGCCGGTCCGTGGTCTCCACTCCAGAACTTTTCGGCCCCATCGGCCATCTGTTCTCCGTGCTATGTGGCCTGCCCACTGCCACTTCAACTGGCTAATCTACTGAGCTATGTCGGTGACTTTCGTTCTTTTACGGATCTCCTCATTTCGCATTCGATCACGTAGAGAAACCCTGATAATAGCCCTCTCCATAGCTCGTTGTGCGACTTTGAGCTTGCTTATGAGGCCCATAGTAAGAGACCACGTTTCAGTGCCAGTTGCAAAACATAGTTAACTTTAAATTCATAGGTATTACTATATTAGCGTATTAGATCGCCACGTATTATGCGATGTAGTCGTAATGCGAAGTAGATAATATGAGATGTGGATTATTTACTGCATAGGTTTTTTTCATTGTAGGTATCAACAACCGGACCCTTTCATCTGCTTTGGCATACAATATTATGTTACATAAATTATAGAATTGTACATACTTATATGACAAGATAATTATATTATAATGTTATCATATTTTACTAAGTTAAATGTCCTTATCGTTTAAATATTAATCTATACTATACTATTGTCTGCCCAATCAGGTATATCTAAGTCTAAATTAGAAAATATAAAAATTATATATTGCAATTAAACTTATTGGTAATCTATACTAATATTATAAAGAGGAATGATTTGTAAGTATGTTTGTAACGAATTGGCTCAAAAAGTACTGAACCGGTTTCCAAAATTCTTTCACCATTGGAAAGCTACATTCACCCCGAGTAACATAGGGTGTATACGATTCATCACTATCATCATACATCACCGCGCGGGTGAAACCGCGGAGAGCAGCTAGTTTATTATATAATAACACTCTCATTTTAAATGTGTTGTTACTATTCAGTACAGTTCTATAACCTACTATTAGTAACCTGTTACTGCCCTTAGATACATCAAAAGCTTTTATAAAGAGTCTCTACTTCTCAATATTGTTTATACATTTATTTTTCACGTTTGTACTGGCGTCACAGTTTCTGAATTTAATTAATCAAGATTTTGTTACTGATAACACATTATCAGTTAATTGCAAAAAAATCAAGTCGTACGCCTGATGGCAAGAACTACAGTTGCCCGTGATAGTTGTAGTGCCACACAGAACTACAGTTTTCCGTGATAGTTGCTGTGCCACACAGAACTACAGTTTCCCGTGATAGTTGCAGTGCCAAACATAATTTTTTTATATAAAACTTCACTCCACAGACTCCATGATCTGTGCTTTTTTTATGTTTGTTAAGGATGAACCGATTCGCAAAATTCTTTGTTTGAAAGCTGGTGCTTCCCGTGTAGTCCTGTTTAAATTTCATGAAATTCGGTCTAGCAGTTTTTGAGATACACTCCAATAACTGAATAGAATGGAAGTCGGTACTAAATTTTTCAAATTGTACTTGTTAGATAAACTTTGTAGTAATAATTAATGAAAACGTTTATTTGAGGGGACCACAGAACATTCACATTAATCGGTCCGAATCAGCAAACCTCTGCTTCATTCATAAATCTTTTGTTATAGCGTAAACCTGATGCAACAAATTAATGGGATGTTGGGAACTTCTTATTTTCTAAAGACACTTTTGCCGAGAAATCTGGAAAAAAAAATTACCAGATTTCTTGGCATTTGTGAGTCGATTTCTTGTTATGGACAATAACGTTTAGGATTATGCAGCTCTGAAATATCAAAATTATAAAGATCGGGACCTTTATAATTTTGATGTTTCAGGGCTGCACTCACTCGTTATTGTGTCAGTTTCATCCGTATAATTAATAATTTCTTAGGCTTTCGCGATTCTTATACATTGAGAGTAAACAATTTTTAACGGATAACATCACGTACACTTTTTAAATATTTTTTCAGACGTTTCGAAAAATTGATAAAAATATGATAGGCGGTACATAATAGTAGTTTATGCAACTGTCATATAATAGAGTGTATTAAAACATGAGGGTAGATTTTGAAACGAGCCGCAGGCGAGTTCAAAATATGATCACACGAGTGTTTTAATACCTAATTATATGCAGTTGCATACACTACTTTATTTAATCTCATGAGATACTAAAGTTTTATCCAATAAAATATTACTCAAATTCGTATGTACGAAATAGCGCCAAAATAGAAAAAGTCTTCTTCTTCTTCTTGTTTGTATGGCTTGTGCGGCGTAACCACAATTTTGCCAATATCAGTGGAAAAAGTCTGTTATTGGTCTATTGGCTCGGAACCAGCGCGTTACGCGTGCAGCGCGCTCGCCACAGATAATGTGTACTTAAATTGAATTGAAACCTCCTTGGTCGGAGGTTTCCTCCTCCTTGGTCGAGACACATTGTACTTTACTAATTAAAGAATTGTTTTAAAGCATTGTGTTGTTAGGAGAATAATGCATTAATTTAATTTTTTAATTTTCTTAAAGAAGTATGTAAATAAATATGCCAATAAATGTATTTAATTTCATAATTAGAATATTACTGATGCATCATCAGCATCATGCGTTCTGTCTTAAATATCAAAAATCTTCTGTATGACTGGATTTTAATGGAGTCCCATAGCTTCATACGGCACTCTCACAAAAACAAGCCAATCATCAAGCTAGTGTGAAATAGGATGAAATACATTCGCGTGTTTGAAATATAAGACTGTTCTGTTAGGGCCCTGTACATTATGTATACACTATACACAAACATACGCGTATTCATAACAAATGATGTAAGATATAAAAGCAACAACACCCAGCGGGGCGACATTTCTACAACAGTATAAGGAAATAGGTTTTGTATCGTTTCCATCGAGTGACGTCATTTCCGCGCGATTCCATACGACGCTACGGACAATTTGGGGTAAGACGTTTCACCAAGTCGATATTTACAAGGTTGGTAGCGGTATATATAAGAATAGTACGTCAGTGTTGGTGTTATAGGAGTATTTTCTTTTATGTTATTCATTTTCTTAATTCTTAATGGAGACCACGGACCGGCAAGCTCAGCGTAGGTAGTCCACCGAGAAGGTGGACTGACGACCTTGTAACGGTTGCAGGACAACGTTGGATGCAGGCCGCTCTCAACCGATCCCTTAAGAAATTTGTGGGGAGACATATATGTTCAGCAGTGGACGTCCTACGGCTGAGATGATGATGATGATGATTTTCTTAATTAAGTTTTATTATATGATTTTGAGGCTGTATAGCCTGCTGAGTGAAATCTTAGCAATTTTAGAGATATTTTTTTTTTACGTTATTAGACGGTACAAGCACGAGGTTACCTGGTGTTAAGTAGTGACCTCTGCTCAGTACAGATACGTTCCGTCAAGTGACTAATTTCGCTGCACCCGTAACTCTGAGACATTAAGGGCTTTACATATAAATGTTGCCCTAAACGACGTTATTTAGTATTGCTTGCGACAAAACTATTCTGCTCTTACCAAACGACGCCATTACAATAAGAGCAGCGTTTATAAGTAAGGCCGTGAATGGTGACGTTTCATGTATCTTTAATTTCGTCGGCAATCATACATTCAGCCAGAGGGTAGATAGTTTCGTAAAAGGTGGGAGTAGGTCCCCAGGGGGCCTACTCCCTCCAGGGGGTCATAACTCAGGAGCGTTTTGTAATAAGCTTATAATAATCATACTTACTATCGTACTCCCACCGACACAAACGGTCAACCAAATTTAATGGTAAGGTTTCAATATGACTACTTTAAAAGATGTGAGTACGCATCGCATCTTCAAAAATTTGACATTGAAGCCATGAAACTTGAGTCACGATAGTTTAAAGGCAGACTATTGATTTACAAAAATTATGAAGACTCGCACACTCAAACAAAACGTCTCATAGACAAAATTGTCTCATAGTCAAAACGCATAGTATAAAACTCAGAACGCATAGTATGGCATAAATCATCACATCAGTCGTAAAACCGATATATGAATATGAAGGCCAGCAATTCCTAAAAGCAATAAAACTTTTAAGAATAGTATTTACCGTAAATTATATGATTTTGAAAGCACTAATGCCTGCTTAGCCGAGTTGGATTCGAATCTCGTCCAAGGATGTGAATGTTACTATTTAAAATTGTAAAAAGCGTATTATGTTATTAGAATACATTTGCATTTCATACGAAAAAAGCATGAACATTTTTACATACTAGTTAACAAAACAAGTCAAGTACGTTCATCGTTTCCCGTCTATATGTAAATACAAAACGCGTGGCAGTCTCGCAGGCGTAAACAACTCTTTATTGCAAGACGTACATCAGACTCTCCTGAAACGTTCTACTACAAGAACATGTGATCATTCCAGACAGTACAAGTTCAGGTATTTCACAACGGTTTGTACAGAGGATAACTTTATGCAAACAGTGAAGATTGCGACGATTCTGAGCATCAACGACGTATAATATAAAGTCTTAAAAATGTGTGAAACTCACAAAAGTTTTAATAAAAGACTGACTGACGTTTACTCGTTTCGAACAGCAGTTTATTTGTTATGTTTTTTATACAATTTGTTTAAAGTATCCTTATATCATATTATAGAACAATGCAAACAATAGCACGTGTAACTTGCAAACAATACATTTTTTAATATGTCCAAGGAAGACAAATATATGTATGTACACATACAAATATATATTTTTAGGTCTTATCTATTTAATGGTTAAATGCACGTGCTAAAGATTCACAGCAGACCTATTTCGTTTCGTTTTTTTACTTGAATAGACTATATTTCAGCAGCGTGTGGTTCACTACACAGCAATGACTTGAAGGTATACAACGTAGACTAAAGCCCGATTAACGCTTCAATGAGTACAGTAGCGAGTTAACTTGCGACGTCAGCGAGTTAAGTTGTTATTGTCGTTTGAACGACACAAGCGAGTTAAGTAGTAAGTTGTTGATTAAGTTGAGTTGAATAGATCGTGATCCTATTTTTGTGTAGTCCAGTGCGAAGAAGGCCCCTCTTTCGCGTCTCCTGCACCCCGCCAACTTAACTGGCCGGCATGTAGACGGGCGAGTTTAGTTTAGTCCATATATTTGTTAACAAGTAGTGTAGTGATACAGGACTATCCCTAAAGTGGTGACCGGTTCTTTTGCATTTCAAGCATGTGACGGCTTGTTGCACTTTAGGGATAGTCCTGTATCACTACAGTAGTAAGTAGTAAACAAAACAACCGACGCGACTAGTCTTCTCGAAATGGACATACATATGACTACTTACTCGGCTACGTTTGGACGCTACTTACAACTTACTACTTGTTAATTAACTGACTGATTTCTTAACTGGCTACTGTACTTATTGAAGTGTAAGCCAGGCTTAACTTAGCCGTTGAAACGTCTGCCAATACTCTTATTTTGTAAAACTCATAAGCATCAGAACTCAATATAATAATAAATATAAAGCCCCTGACTATAAAGCAAAGGCAATGTTTATATTCAAGATAGCTTTATACCCCCAATGGTTTTAATATTTCATGCGATTAGTTACTTCTACTTGTCATACGAGTATTTGGAGCGTATTATTCACGATTCCGATCCTAGCTAGACGCAGTGGGAATAGCGATCCCAATTCCTGCCCAGACAAGGGTCACAAAAGAATTGGTACTCGCATTGTATGGCCGAGTTATATAGACCACAACAATGGGGAATTTTTCGTATTGTGATGGAGTGACAGGTATTTTCTTATTACATATCTTTAATCTAAACTATAATAAAACTGTAGAAGCATAAAATTATGTTTTGGACATACTTTAAAAGCACTGTCCGTAAGCAATAAATCAAGAATAAATCAATGGCATCTGCGAGATAAGACGTAAGTTTCACATTGTTACAATGCAGTCCGATACACAAGTCGGTAACAGGGAAACTTTAAACGATGATAGCCTAAGTCAGGCGTCAATCCGATGTCGCTGGATTTGTCCCTTGAGCTTCGTGAGGTTAAGTACTTATCTAGATCAAAAACACTGCACGGTGGCAGAGCGCCTTCCTTATAGCTAGTTGTCACCCATGTTTTAAAACCTCTCGCTAAGCACCCAACAGTGTAATCCAGCAGATGTCCTTGAGAACAAGTCGCTATTTCCAGGTCTAGTAAATTAACTCGTCCGCATCAGGACAACAAATAACAATAGATTTATGAATGAAACTTGCCTCGAATGAGGCTTGCTGATCCCAACAGATTAAGTTTAAGTCTATAGAGTCAAACTAATGTTAATTATTCTGTTTCATCAGCTTCTAGACAAAAGCACACATAGTACATCCAAATTCAAAATCAACATCAAATAATTTATTCTGTATATGCCTACAGAGCACTTAAAAATTGTCATATTACATTTATTATTTCTTAAATCTACAACCGGCTCGGAACGCGATCACGACTGAGAAGATCCGTCAAGAAACTCAGCGGGCTTGTCTTTTTACATGTGTCTTTTATTGACACTTAATAATATATTTAACAATTGTTCATTTATTTTTAGCTCTAGTGTGTTGCCTTGTAAAATATATCATAATTATGGTATCAGTAGGGCAAGAAAAAAACTAGATCTTTATTAGAGACAATATTAGAGGGTAGTTTATTTAAGAAGAAAATAACTTACTGGCTGCTTCTTAATTGTTTTCAAGCGTCAAATATTTTTTTAATTGTTTACTATAACAATTATCTGTAACGTTAGAAATAACATGATTAATGTTTAGGTAATTGAATGTTAAGATATTTCAATATATGCACGCTATTGCTAGCTGACTGAATACCCAAACGTCATCTTACTTATAATGTAGTAGCTGGTGCCCGCGACTACGCCTGCGCAGTATTAGTAGTTCGAGCAGCTTATTATCTTCTCCAAGGCCATATCTATCTTTATACCTGTCAGCGACGCCTCTACTGAAATAAACACTTAAAACTTGTAAGCAAGGCGCGAGCGAGACAAAGCATTACGAGTGAGTGAAATAGCGATATGGCCCTCGCTCGCCCCTTGAAAATGTTAACTTGAAATTTAATTGTTATATTTTGAAATATCTTAAGTGCAATTCGATAGTATAGGTTACGAGGAGTTTAGAACTCCAAACTATGTTAATCTAGGTCTCTTAGTAACGATAGTATGACGTTTTTAAGATTGTTAAGAATTTTTATGAATATTGGTTTTTTACGGGAAATATATGAGACCTAGATATAGGGAAAAATAGCCAAAAGATAGGTAATTAGGTAGGGAATAATATAAAACAAAAACATTTTACATAGACTCGATAGCATAGGCAGGGGAAAATGTTTTCCATTGTTTTATTACCCGAAAAATAGGTTTTCAAAGAGATAATGGCTTGTATCTCTATGGTTTAGGCAGGATATAGCTTAAGTTATATGTTATAAGATAGGGCGCATCACGCCGAATCTAACTATGTAAGACACTTTGTAATCTAAGAAGGAATAATAAAGTTATGGGGTAAAAACCAGACAATCCAAAGTAAACGTTACGCGAAAAAAGATCAAGTTTCACGGCACGCTTAGGGGCTCTCTGTAAGGTAATTCATCGAGGTAGCTAAGCGATTAAGAAATTAGGCAATTTATGCAGTGAAAATCAGATACCTACTCGCAAATAGGAAGCTCTCTCTCAACTCAAGACTCAAGGAATACTAGGAAGCTAAGAAGCCAGGAATACTTGGAAGCTAGGAAGCTAGGAATACTAGGAAGCATTATAGGAAGAGCCGGGGAAATTTCGTTGTTTCTTTGGACGGTCTGGGCCCCTTCAATTCGAAGAGAAGGCAGCCGTATTATTTAACCCCCCCGGCATCCTCGGACCCCGCAGGTCCAGGCATCACTCTTCGACACTACAACACGCACACCACGAGACGGGTGCACCAGCGCGCGCATAGGGCGAGACAGAGACGGAGCAATCACCTCTCTCCCTCGCACTCTTGATCTCGCTCAGCGCAACTACCGCCCGTCAAACAGCGGTTAGCACACGGTTTCGCCGGGAGCGCGGAGGCGTGGGGCGCCGCAACAGCTGGTCCTTCGAGCCGGATATACCAGTGCGTGAACTACGCGGCGTTTCGAAGAGTGAAAAGGACGCATACACATCGGAAGTATGCCGGTTACAAGGAGTAACAAAGGAAGCGGTCGGCGGGAACCAACGCCGACAACAGAAGAGTCGAGTGGTGCTACGGGTGAATCGGGAGGAACGTCGGGTACCACAACGGAGGGAACATATCCGTCGGGGACGTCGTACGAAACCACGACGACCGGTACTGTCATCAAGGAAGGCGCTCCTGCTGAGAACAAGGAAGACCCGAAGCACAAGAGCATTGAGAGGAGGTCAAAGGATCCGCATAAGCCTGCATCAATGGTTTCTGAAAGCAGAAACAGGAAGAAGGAATTGGAAGCTCGTGCTGAGTTGGCTGAACTGGAGCTGAAGGAGGCACGAGCAGCAGCTGCATTGGCGAGGACCCGCCTGGAATTACTGCAGCTGGAAGACAATGATTCCGTAATACAGGAACCAGTGGATCGGGAAGTGAACGTCCAGAAGTGGGTGGCTGACACCGTGGAAAGGATGTCCGGGGAGGGGCGTCCAACGGAAGGCAAGTCCGGGGAGGGGCTTACCAAGGGTGAAACAGTCAAGCACGAAGATCGTTCGAATACGACCACTGGAGGGACGAGAGAACTGGCCGAAGCTATCATGAAGGCAATAAGTGCGTCATCGAGAAGCGCAACAGTTCCGGGATACATGAGTGAACTACCCTTCTACGATGGAAGCAACGGTGAATGGCTCGCCTTCAAAACGGTGTACGAGGATAGTGCAGCCAGTTTCTCTTCAGTGCAAAATATGGCGAGGCTGAGAAAATCCATTAAGGGAACAGCACGGGAGGCGGTGAAGAGCCTCTTGTATTCGGAGTGTGCGCCGGAGGAAGTGATGGAAGCACTTCGACGACGCTTTGGAAGACCGGATGCATTGGTGTTGGCCGAAATGGAGAAGCTCAGGGGCCTGCCGAAAATGAGCGAAAGTGCGCGGGACGTGTGCGTGTTTGCTAGCCAAGTAAACAATGTGGTGGCAACCGTGAAGGGTTTGAAGAAACCGCAATATCTTCAGTCGCCCGAAATGTTGAAGATCATTGTGGATAAAATGCCAGCAGTACTTCGATACAGGTGGTTCGACTACACTGCTGCGGTAGAAGACGTGGATCTGATACATCTGGGAAAATTTCTGAATCGTGAAGCGGACCGATGCGGACCATACGCGATGCAAGAAAGTGCAACTAAGAAACAATACACGAGGAGGGAAACCGCACACGCCGCGAGTGAGCAGGAAAGAGGATCCTGCCCACACTGTCAAGGGAGTCACAGACTCGTTGAATGTAAGAAGTTCCTGGACGCATCGACGAAGCAGCGGTGGGATATCGCATTGAAAACAAAAGTGTGTTTCAAGTGTCTTCAAGGTCGTCACAGGAAAGAAGAGTGCAAGAAGCCAGCTTGCAAGGAATGTAAGAGGTGGCATCATCACCTGTTACACGAAACGAAGCACGTAGAACAGTCATCTAAAATGGAAAGTGAAGTGACAAATAACGTTCTTCAAGTGAACACTACGAGAGCCAAGAAGGCGTATTTGAAGATGGTACCCGTGGAATTATACGGGCCGAAAGGAAGTGCCAGGGTCTTGGCGCTATTGGATGAAGGGTCAACGGTCACCATGCTGAACTCGTCAGTGGCTGACCAAATTGGATTAAAAGGACCCAAGGAAGCCCTCACTCTGGAAACGGTGGGAGGAAAAACCATCACAACGAGGGATTCAATGAAAGTGGATTTGAGGATTAAAGGGATCCATCAAGACAGGAAGAGGCTCATCACTGGGGCACGCACAATCGAAAATCTACACCTTACGCCTCAGATGGTGGACAAAAAGAAGATCGAGGAGCTACCACATCTCAGTAAAATGGCCGACCAGTTGTACTACGAAGAAGAATCGCCGGAGCTTTTGATTGGCCAAGACAATTGGGAGTTGATCGTATCACGAGGAACACGCAAAGGGAGGAAGAATCAGCCCGTCGCATCACTCACGTACCTAGGGTGGGTACTCCATGGATCCGACTCGGGGGCAAACAAACCGGTCAACTTCCTCACCTGCGCGCACATCTCCACCCGAGAAGACGACTTGGACAAGCTCATCAGGGAACACTTTTCCGTAGAATCATTGGGAGTGCAACCACGCCGGCCAAGCACGGATGCTGAGGGGAAAGCAATCGAAATACTGAAGAAAACCACTCGAAGGCTGGATAACGGGCGCTTCGAGGTTGGACTACTTTGGAAGAATGAAAAGGAAACGATGCCAGAGAATTACAAGTCTGCAGAGTGCCGACTGAGGGGCATCGAAAAGAAGCTGGATAAAGACGTGGGCTTCAAAGAAGAATATAAGAAACAAGTCGAAAATTTGTTGGAAAATGGTTACGCAGAGGAAGCGCCACAAGAATCACTGTCGTCGAGGAAATGGTATCTGCCTCACTTTGCCGTCACGCATCCTACGAAGAAGAAGAGGAGATTGGTGTTCGACGCAGCCGCAAAGTTCGCGGGGAAGAGCTTGAACGACGCACTCCTATCAGGGCCAGACCTACTTCAGTCCCTGTTTGGAGTATTACTACGGTTCCGGCAACATCCCGTGGCATTGGTGGCGGACATCAAAGAAATGTTTCTCCAAGTTAAAATAAGAGAAGAGGATCGTGACAGCCTAAGGTTCCTATGGAGAGGAGATCGACGTACAGGAAAACCGAAAGAGTATCGAATGACGTCAGTGATATTCGGTGCAGCTTGTTCTCCAAGCGCTGCGATCTACGTGAAGAACCGAAACGCTGAAGACTTCAGAGAGCAACACCCTGAAGCGGTTCAAGCCATAGAAAGGAACCATTATATGGACGACTACTTACACAGTTTCCAAACGGAAAAAGAAGCCACGAAAATCGCCAGCGAAGTGGATACCATCCATAGAAGAGCAGGCTTCGAGCTCAGAGGATGGGCATCCAACCGATCGACGGTACTGAAGAAAATAGCTCATGAAAATGAAATGAACAAGGAAGTTGAGCTAGGATCGAAAGAAGAAAAGACATTGGGCCTAAGGTGGTTCACTCAAGAGGACGAAATGGGATTTCGCACCACTCTGAGAAATGTTCAAGAAGTAGTTGAGCAAGGCAAGACGCCAACGAAGAGGGAAGTCACGAGTGCCGTGATGTCAACCTTTGACCCTATGGGGCTGGCATCACCCGTGCTCATACAGGGAAAAAGACTTCTGCAAAATATATGGAGGAGCGGGGTCGGATGGGACGATTAAGTTACGCCAGAAAATGAAGAACAATGGAGAAGATACCTGACGAACCTGCAATTGTTGAAGGACCTTCGAATTCCAAGGTGCATCGGACACTCCAGGCACGAGGGGGAGATACACGTCTTCACGGATTCAAGCGAGACGGCTTATTCCTGTGCCGTGTACTGGAGACAAAGGAACGACGAAGGCCTCTACGACGTCACGTTACTAGCAGGAAAGGCGAGGGTCACTCCATTGAAGCCGGTGTCCATGCCGCGGCTAGAACTCCAAGCCGCGCTACTGGGGACTCGGATGGCGCACTCTATCGAGGAAGAATTGGATGTCAAAGTGACTAAGAAGACATACTGGACGGATTCGAGCACAGTATTGTCATGGATCAAGTCGGATCCAAGGACATTCAAGCCTTTCGTAGCCCACCGACTTGCTGAGATTGAAGATACCTCCAAACCACACGAATGGAGATGGATATCGACGAAGGACAACCCTGCTGACGACGCGACGAGAGACGTCCCTAACGAGTTCAATGGAAAACATAGATGGTTCACTGGTCCAGCGTTCCTGAAGGAAGATGAAGGATCCTGGCCCAAACCTCGCAATTTCAAGGCGGAACCAACAGGGGAAGAGAAAGAAACGTCAATCGTCACAGTAACGAAGGTCGTCAACCGGTTCAGCACTCCAGATCCAACGAGGTATTCTAGTTGGAATCGTTTGCTGCGGGCCACGGCGAGGGTACTTCAATTCATCGACATGTGTAAACGGAAAACTCAACGAGTGAACATGTCATTGCTTAAAAGTGAGTGCCTGAAAAACACAAAAAATTACATTATGTATGCTCAATAATTGACCTGTTATGGTTATCTCTTTTAATAGACACTTAAAAATATCCAGTCGAGATTCGAATACTTTAAGATACTCGTTGTGAGATTTTTTAATTTATATCGCATAAAGTCAAAATCAAAGTCAAAATCTTTATTGTAAATTTAAGTTTTACAGCGATTTGTCACTTAGATACTGCTCTATTTTATAATAACATTTTTCGATTATTATACTTTTCAACTTTTTTGATGAAGCTACGTTAATTTTTTTTCACTTTTAAGGACTTATATACTTATATTTTAACTGCCATTGCATGGGGACCACTGCTTTGCATTTTCAGTCTACACTTAGGTATTTCTAATTTATTCATAAACCTGAGCGGGTATTTTTGTGGTATATCCGAAAGTTTTTTGAAATAAGCCGGATATTTTTTTACGAAATTGCATGTTTCTAATATATATATTGACGCTACGGTTAAAATTTTAAATTTAATATAATATAGTTTGTGAAATTATAATTCATAATAATTCATCAGATCCGTCAAAGCTATAAGTACGTGCGTCGAAAGCGTCTATCGAAGAGAATACGTAATAGTTTGTACACCACGTAGGTACCTAAGTAGATTAAGAACTCCAAAGGTTAAACAACATGTAAGTTCCCAAGAAGAAAGCTGAACATGTCTGAACCAAAGAGTTCTTATTACGTTCAGAACTGACCCGTCGCCATATTTGTTTTACGACCGCGTCGCCCTTTTATTGCTCTGAGCAAGGTTACGCAACTTATGGAGTTTGAGAACGCTAAAAATAAATTACGTTAAAGGTTATAAACACCTAAACAACTTTGATTGAACTGGGTCAAACTCGATTGTTGTGAGGACTTATTTATGTTACATCAATTACGCTTTAAGGGGAGGTTACGGTAACGGTGCCTTCGCCCTTGAACAGCCGCGGTACTCACACGAGACTCATTGTGTGCAATTATATTATATATCTATTACGTCATTTGAAATTGAAGTGATAATAATAGCGCTCTGGGACTCGCATGAACAACAACGTGAGTGTACGATATCGTGTCTTTCCCGTGAAACAGTACAACTTGTCATGCCGTCTACAAACTTAGCGTGACGTCACGTGACTTTTCCACAGGTAATGTCAACGCCATACACTTTGGAGTTGTCGTTTGGCGTTAACGTTAACAGAAACATCAATGGGTGGAAGTAGCTAGGAGAAGAAGCCATCGGCCCCCTTCAATGTGTGGCACAGCAGGTCCTGCAAAAACAACTTTAAAAGCTGTGGAGCCCCGTAAGTACATGCACCTTTGGAACATGGAATCAAATGTCGACGACATTAGAGACTATCTTGGCCAACTATGCCCAACAGGAACGTGTACGGTGCAAGAGCTGACTCCACGAGGGGATTACAAATCTTACAAGATCGGCGTCCCAACAGCGGCATACGACTTGTGCTTTTCAACTGAGGTTTGGTCCATCAATGCCAGACTAAAGGCTTGGATACCTTACCAGAAACCAGCTGCGGCAAACTCAGACAGTAGTCGGTTGACCAAGGTTCCTATTAATAGCAACCAGCCCTTTCGTGGCGCATCAAAGGCATTTCAAGATCGTTAGTTTGAATGCCTTTTACCAGAATGTACGTGGTTTAAAGACTAAATTAGGTACATGGCGTAGCAATTTAATGCTAACTGATCACAATATAGTAGCAATAACAGAGACGTTCCTTGATAATTCTGTGGAGAACTCCGAGCTTGAGTGTGGTGACTGGAGCATCCTACGCCGAGACAGAAACACGCCATGTGGAGGAGTCGCCCTAGCGGCGCGTTCTCCTATTGTGCTGAAACGGCGACGTGACTTAGAAACTGACAACGGCGAAGATCTTTGGGCCTCCTTCTCATGGCACGGGCGCCCATGCTATGCTTGTGTTGTGTATATTAAGCCTAGTGCAAGTGATAGCGACTACATGCAATGGTTCTGTAAAGTGGAACACCTAATTCCTACGTTAAAGGCATTGATTGTAATACTAGGGGATATTAACTTAAATAGTGCGTCCTTAAGTATTAATAATTATTATTGTTATTTTCTTTCTTATTGTGGCTTATCAGAGAAGAATACAGTGAGTAATTGTCACGGAGGTATGCTAGACGTCGTTTTAGTCCAGGAGAGTGGTGAGATGCGCGAGGTATATGTTACAGCCACTGAAGGTTTAGTTTCACCAGACGCGTACCATCCGCCGTTAGAAATTGTAGTAAGAATCGCCACAGCTCATCATTCAGATTTTCTCGAACCTACCAATATCAGACCCTCTAAGGATTGGAACTTTAGGAAGTGTGACTATGAACTGTTATCCTCGTTGTTATTTGAAAATTCGTGGAGTAAAGTCTTGCAGGCTAATAATGTTTCCGACGCGACAAACTATTTTTATGAAATCATTCACAGTTATTTTGATCAATGCATGCCCAAAAAGCACCGTAAAAGTAAGGTTGGAAGACGCTACCCTGTCTGGTTCGCTAACGATATAATCCAAGATATTAAATTTAAGACTAAATTGCATGCATCTTGGAAGCGCAGTAATTGTGAAGGAGCATATAAGTTGTTTTCGAGTGTTCGAGCTAATCTCAAATCTCGCATTGCAGCGGCATACGTCTCTCATATGGAATGCATAGAAGGGAACATCAAATCTAATCCACGCGAGTTTTGGCGCCATATATCTAGCCTTCGAGCTAAGGGTGGATTTGAGCCCAATGTGACCTACGAGGGTAAAACCTTGTCGGGTGTGGCTGCAGCAGAAGCCTTTGCTGGTTTTTTCGCTAGTATCTTCCTACCGGACGTACCACTACTCAGCGCAGATATTGCGTACACTTCCGATAATGCTCGCAATGGGAACTATATTAATATTTTCCGAATTACACCGAGCGATGTAAGATGTGGGATAAACAAATTGAAGCCGAACAGCTCTGCAGGGCCTGACTGTATTCCCCCTGTAGTTTTGAAACAGGCAAAACAGTTCTTGTGTGTTCCACTCTGTCACATTTTCAACATGGCATTGGAAACAGGGAAATACCCGTCTCAATGGAAAGTCTCTAGAGTTACCCCCATACCTAAAAATGTAGACAAGTCTAAAGTAGAAGAGTATCGTCCCATTGCAGTATTGTCATCTCCAGCTAAAGTATTTGAGAGCATAATTCATAAATATATAATCTCACAGGTGGAAAAATACCTCTGCAACGAACAACACGGCTTTAGACCTATGAGATCAGTTGAGACCAACCTGTTGACTCTTGTAGAGTTTATTTCCGCCAGGCTGGATCAAGGCTCTCAAGTCGATGTGCTCTACTTCGACTTCCGGAGGGCCTTTGATAGGGTTAACAATGACATACTGCTGGCAAAACTTGGCACCATAGGCTTTGCTCCGGGATTCCTCCGGTTACTGGCGGACTACATGCGCGATCGCCAGCAGTTTGTCAGGCTCGGATTATACGAATCTAGCCCCTATCACACGCGTTCCGGAGTCGGTCAGGGTTCAATACTGGGACCACTACTATTTTTGCTGATGGTCAATGATCTCCCTAGTGTACTGAGACACTGCCGTTGCTTGTTGTACGCTGACGACCTCAAACTCTTCAAAGAGGTAAAATCCCACAAAGATTGCTATAATCTGCAGCAGGATGTCGATGCCGTGTTCCAGTGGAGTCATGACAATCGAATGGAATTTAACACTTCCAAATGCTACGCAATGTCATTCGGACGAAAGTGGCACCCAATAACTTACGTCTATAAGTTAGACAACAATAGCGTAACTCGTACAACTACGATGAAAGACCTAGGGGTCACTTTCGACCGAAAATTAACTTTCCATGACCACATGGCTGCGTTAGCAAAGGAGTCTTTTAGGAGATTGGGTTTTGTTCTCAGAAACTCCCATGACTTCCATGACCCTCATGTAATACGGCTTATCTTCGGTGCCTTGGTGAGGAGCAAACTTGAAAGTGCCATGTGTGTGTGGAATCCTCACGAAAGCACATATGCGCTTCTGCTTGAAAAGGTACAGAAGGCCTTCCTAAGGTACCTTTACAAGCGTGTTGGCGGATATTATCCTTTTATGTACCCAACAAAATTTCTTTTAGGTTTTCTTGGGTATAATTCATTAGAAGTCAGACGGAATAGGCATCAACTTGTCGTTATGTGTAAAATTCTTAGAGGCAAAATTGATGCACCCGATCTACATGATGAGCTGTTTCGATTCTTTGTTCCTGACAAATACCTTCGCAGCAGACGGCATAAGCTGTTCGCCGTGGCCGCGTGTCGTACGGTGGCCCGCGCCAATTCGCCCATACCGCGCTCTCACTCAAATCTTAACGCACTCCTGCGCGCCAATCCTGACTGCGACCTGTTTGCGGATGGATGGATGGAGGTATTGTCGGAGTGTTTGCGTTTTTGTGAAAAAGCTGATATATGAATGTTGTTTTGTCAATTATTATTGTATAAATGTGTATTTAATTAATGTAATTGGTTTGTACCGTTTTAATTAAAGTAAATAAATAAATAAAATAAAATAAATCTTTTGTCTAGACCTGCAGCCGTGCGATTCTGTAAGAGCAAACATCGTTGCATCTTTGACAACATCCGTGAAACAAATGACGAGATGACAAGAAACGTTGGAAAAACTACCTTGTGTACAAGGGCGATATCTCATTAAAAATTTGACATCAGTGAGCTCGTGGACAAGTGCAACGACTTTTTTTGTTTTTAATATTTTTATTTTTTTATATTTATATTATAAGTAGTTTTGTAAAGATCTAATAACTAATAAGGTTGCTTTTCCAACCTTTCTCATCATCTCTTCATTTGTTTCACAGATGTCAAAAATGCAACGATGTTTGCTCTTAGAGAAGCGCACGGTTGGGCAACTTGGACACAGATAATGCATAGTTTAACTTCGAAGCGTAATATATTGACGCTTTCGTTCGTTATGAATACATTTTTGCAAATTGTTTGTGGTACAGCCTCTGGTGTATAGTAGGCAGCCAATTCAGTGGGCCTAGCACGAATAACTGCATAAATGTAACGGAACATGTCGTTCACGTGAAACAGTTTCTACCTCATGTTTGCATTTTCTGTGTAGGTAACATCGTGATGAAGTCCACAGTATAGTGGTAGGGTATATCCCAGTGCCCACCTGGTAGCTACCACCCTCAAGTTAGAAAACTTACTACGAAGCGAATAACCGGCGTCTTCCAGCAGTTGTCCTTGAGAGCCGGTTGAATTCTAGGTCTAGTATGATACCCCCTTCGTCAGCATCAACATTGATAATCCTGAAGGTAGTGGTCAAACACTATGACTAGGCTAACGAATATTCACACCATATGTATTACTAGATATAAAGATAGAATAGTAGTCTTCTAAATTAACATGTGTACGTTTTTAAAATAAAATTCCATAAAACATAATATAGAAAAATAATTAAAGTTGTTTAATGAAATACAATATATTATGAAGCAAGACAATATTTATAAGAGCTTGGAGTATACCAGACCTGACAAATTGTCATTTGGAATTTATCTTATAAACTAAGATTGTTATAAAAATGGTACATAACCATGCTATTGGTTAAAAAAATAAGCTCCGAGTTTGGACAAGCGGGTAGTAATTGCAAACACCATAACCATATTTTAGTACAACCTTAAAATGACCATAAGGGATCGAAACGGAGTAGTAATTGAGGCCCTGCTTCAGTGCAATACGGTACCTAAGCGAATAGTTAAATATTAGTAATTATTAAAACTAAGCTGTATTTGACAAAGAGTAAGTATGAGCATGCAGAGCAGACACGCTCACGAAAAGCTCTCGGCAGGCGGTGGCGTCGCGTGGCGGGTCGCCATCTTCCCCCAAATATGGTTGAGGAAGGCTGCCACATGCGTCAACTCGTGAACGGGTGCTGTGTGCGGAGACCGGTCTGCTCTGAATGCTGATGCAAACTCAGAAACGATATAGCCTAATCAAATAAAAAAATCCAATGGCCTCCTATTATTTATTGTTATATTAGTATTGTTGTCTCTTTTTAATTATATTTACATTTTATAAATTTTCAAAAAAATAAAAAATTGCGCGGTGCCCTGCAGTGTGTGGAGGCTAGTTATAATAATAAAAAAGCAGTTGTAGTTAGCCATTATAGGAAAAATAGTTTTAATGACATCAATCAAATTACTAGATATGCTATAAAAAAAAATATGCTAATTATTGTTCTGCTAAAAGCATGCAATGCGCTGTGTTACATATTTTTTATATAGAATAATAGACAAATACATTTGAACGATTTTCCCTTCGCCACATATCATATTGCCTATTGAAACTTGTTTCACAAGTATTGAGATTCCGTACTGAATAAAATTTGGTCCACAGCAAGTAGACTATTAATTTGTTATGAAAACTATATATTATTTAACAAGCATTTTCAAAAACCAATTAAAAAGAAGGACCATATTAGTGTACATTTTATAACAAAATCAAGTACGTCTAAAAATAAACTGAACAGTATTATCAAAATCATGAATAATAACGCACAATTAACAAAATTAACAAAAAAATATTTGCGTACATCAAATTATTGAAAAAAACCACGTCAAGAGCCGTCTAGTGCGTACTTAACGGTCTCAGACGTTTTAATACCCGGACATTACAGCGGCGCATGTGAAGTGTGTGCCGAGCGGAGCGAGAGAATATAGACATTTCCGCTTTTTGCTCAAATCAATTAAACAGATAATGGCCTCACGAATCGAGTGACGGTCTCGATTGCCAACGGGTGTTTTGACTCAAGCGCTCGTGGAAACTGCGTCTATTGTATTAGGAAAAAGCTTTATTTTGCTTTGACTTAATAAAAAAATAAAAGCAACCGTTCAAGTTTATTATTGCAGATGTACCATTACAACACTCTGTATAAATATGGGCGCAAATGAAAGTACCAGTGTGCCTAGCACGAATAACTGCGTAAGTGAAACATAACGTGTCGTTCACGTGCAACGGTACAAACTGTCATGTATCTAGGGCACACTGTGACACAGATAACTCACAGTTTGTCGGGCGAAGTGTGATGCATTGACGCTTGCGACACGAATACTTTTTCCCAAATAGTTTGTACTACGGCCTCTGGAGACATGCTCTCAACAATGAACTATGAAGTTTTGTTTGACAGACTTCGGGTTTCTATTGTAAAAACAAAAAAGGACTATAGTGAAGAGAGATGAAATGTAATAACTAGTTTGTTCATAGTGTTCAATAATATTTGTATTTAGGTAGTGTTTTATTATTAGTATTTACTGATTGATACTATATGAACAAAGTATTTACTAATACAACACTAGTAGCACAAATGACTCGCAAATCGCGCATCGATAAAGTATTCGTATCGTAAGCGGCAACGCGTCACGCTTCCTCGTACAAACTGTGAGTGTATCTGTGTCACGTGTGCCCTAGATACATGACAGTTTGTACTGTTTCACGTGAACGACACGTTAATACACTTACGCAGTTGTTCGTGCTAGGCACATTAGTGACTTTCATCGCGAAGTATTTTGCGCCATGTCCGTACGTGTGGTACGTTCGGACATAATTATACTTAAAACACAAAAAATCGTCACCGCTTTATGGTTCATATTCCGAAAACCCGTACGAAGCGCTTTGATTCTAGATTTATTATGCGAACTGCTAGTCTGTGGAATTCGCTGCCGGAATGGGTGTTCCCCGAAGGTTACAATCTGGGTGTCTTCAAATCACGAGTGATTCGGTTCCTTCTAGGCAAGCGTGCTCCAACGTAGACCGTAGACCGCATCATCGATTAACATCAGGCGTGATGGTAGTCAAACGCAAGCCTATTGACTTATAAAAAAAAACTAATACAAGGCTTTGCTAATGTTGTGACATAATACCTCTATATTAAACTCTATATTAAGCTCCGCATTAACAACTATAATAATTTCGCAGAGCTCTAATAACTCGAACCATTATTATATAAATTCATAATTTTATTTAAATTATCTCTTTTACCACAACTTAAAACAATACCTAACATCAACAAATAACGAACTGCGTACCGTTATTCTCACCTAATATTGTTCCAGTAAATGTGTACAGTTCAGTAAAACGATATAACAAGTTAATATGGAGAATTATTAATGGTGTTTCGTTTATATGATATTAAAACTAAATTGGTATAATTACTTAAGGTGAGACATCACCTGCCATATTATTTTAAAATATCATTAGCCTGGGACTCTTTCGGAACTATCTATGATAATAATCTGGAATACCTGACTACTTCTCGCAACTTCAACCGCGTAACAAACAAAATAAGTTTCCTCAGACGTTTTCGAACATAAAGTAGATTATGTGCTATTCTAAGAGCTCGAGTATACCCAACAATGTCAGCCATTACAAGACTCAGTGGTAATAACCATATATACTATAGTTTTATTACTCAGTGTTTTTGATTTAGTTTCTGTTTTCGTTTTAAGATATTTCAACTTTGTAAAACTTACCCTTTATTTTAAGATTGTAAAGCATGCTGTGTTTGCTTGTAATTGGTGGTGCACGTAGCATAATACTATAGAAATAATTTGTTTTAAGTTTGTGTTATTACTGTTAGCAAACCAAATAAATATATATACATACAAACATACTATCATATTTATAATATTAGTAAGATATGGGCCAGCTTAAGGCTGCCTGTCCACTGAAGCGGAGCGAGGCTGTGGAGCGGATAAACGGAGAAATATTAACCAATAGGAATGGTTAAAAATCTCCGCTCAGCTCCAGTGGGCAGCGTTTTGCGAGCTAGTTTAAAAAATCATTAATTATCTGAAGCAGTGCATGGTAGAGGCGCGGGGCATAAGAGCGAGACCGCGGCGCGAGGTGGCGGGCGGCATAAACGACTCGTCGCGTGAACTAGCTCCGCACAGTTAACAACTCCGCTCTGCAATACTCGCTCGCTCCGCTCTGCTGCCTCGCTCCGCGTCTATGGACAGGCATCCTAAAAGTTGAACATTTTCATGGCTTCCAAAGACGCCGCAAACCGTAAGTCTAACTAAGCAGTAGACTGTATGTTGTCGATTTTTATTAATTCTATTATCTATCAGATAATATCGTTCTTCTCATATTGTGTTCTTCCTGTGATGAGACTAAAACATCTTTTTATTTGGGTTTCTGTCGACCTTTGAGAGTTTTGGGTCTTTTAAGGATGTAATGCAATTGACATGGTAGTTACTAAACTACTAGGTTTTAGATATGGCGATGTGTTTATACTTCCATTTAGTACCTTTATACACACAGCTATTCTAGAATAACTATAATATATGCTAAGAATAACAAAGGAAAATACAATATATCCTATCAAATGATGAGACGGACAGGTCAGATGGTAAGCACTGTGCCTACCAAGGAAAGTGGCCTCGCAACCCGGAGTTTTAAGCTGTACTTGTGCGTGTAGTTGCACGGCATTAGTAGCCAGACATCGGTTATTGAGGCATATTTGTCCAGACATTAACACTTCCTAAATTCCTAAATGCTTAATATGTTTGTCTCTTAGATAAAAGACCTGGTTCTGCGGGTTAGGGGCAGGTCCTCGCAAACTCGTCCCAAGGACCAGTTTCACCATTTAGAATGTAATAATATTTATGTAATTTATTTAAAATGTAATATTTTTTTTATATATATACATTGGTTTTGATAAACGGATGATTTGTATTACTCATAACTTCTAATGCGGTCTATCACCAAGTCAGATAGGTTTCTATGGATTTGTGACTCACGTCCAGACCGTGAAGGGAAGTTTGTTCAGCTTTGATTAAGGACATGTACAATTAAATTGTAAAAAGCTTTTTCCTCCTGCACTACTGGTAGAGATTTATTACACTAGATTATTTATTGTTAGATTAAGCTATTTACATTATTGTTTTTGTTTATGTTGTGTTTGAAAATTCATAAATAAAGTGTGTCTTTTGTTAAATTGTGTAATAAAATTAAATGAGTTTAATTTTATAATATACCTGTTTTAATAATAATTAACAAGATGGCTGGTGATGTTTCACCTTACTCTCTCGCATCTCCACAACACTTTATTCAGAATATTTTAGAATATGTTTGAATATTTAGCTTTTATTCACAACAATGGAGTGTTATTTTGCATTTACTTTACGACTTGAAATGAATAACGCATTTTATGTGTAATGTTTTAAATTTTTTTAGGCATAACTCGTGTTTGAATTTTGATGAATTGTTTTCGCTCACGTCAGTCGTGTTTTGTGGAGAATAGAATAATAAACGCAGTACTTACTTGAAATAAACTGAGAATTATCACATTGAAGGCTGGGGTGGGTTAAGGAGTTAGTAAAGAAGAGTTTCTAGTCTGCTGTAGACATGAAAATCGTATGGGAAACCATGAATCACTAGGTGAAAGGCTGTTGACCTCTTGTGAAAGATAACATCGCGGTTGGCAACGGTACAGTAATAGGTATTCCGCCTCGAAACAGTAGTGTGCAAGAGCTACTAGAACTTTTAAACCTTTGCGAATCAAATTCATGATTCTTTCACTGGACTATTTCCAGTGTCCACACTAAGGAGGCCCCCTTCTGCTCCCCCTTCCAGGCTGACCTTTTCCCGTCCTTCCTCAAATGTCGGAAACGCATTCTAAAGACCTCTAGTATTGCGGATGTCCGGGCGACGGTACCATTTGCAATTAGGTGAGCCGTCTGCTCGTTTAACAATCCCATAAAAAAAAGATCAACTGAAACGATCGAAACGTCGAAGTTAGTCAAAATTGTGTAATGATATTAATCTGCTAATTTTCGGTGGTAGTGCCACGTTGTAACCTCACAGCCGCATGGGCGCGCACGACCGGAGAAGTATGGACCAATCTCCAACATAACACCAACGTGAAGTAACATAGCTTGCTAGTGCGTTTCGTCGATTTGTGGGAGGTTCCGGAGGCCCGATTGCCTTCTTCCCCATTCTTCCTCTCTTTCCCCCTCCTCTTCCACCCTCACCCCTTTTATCTCTTCCTTCCTATCATCCTTCCTGAAAGGTCAGCAACGCATCCTCGAGACCTCTGGTATTGCGGATGTCCGTAGGCGACGGTATCACTTACCTTCAGGTGAGCCGCTTGCTCATTTGCTAATCTATCCCATAAATTTGACAACAAAATTGTATGTGCGCGAATAGTCCCGATATTCTCTTAAATCACGTAATGAGGGTAGTTCTACGTAAAATTTACTGCAACAAGAATGGCAGAAGAGTCTGTGCAACAAAAACAGCGTCCAAAAAATAGGTCACCCGTGTGTTATTTTTGTTTTAAGCTTGTAAATAAAAAAAACCTGAATAAAATTGCTGCTACTTTACAAGTATTATTTAGTAATTTTTAAACTTTCGCGATTTGAACACATATTTATATTATATTAACGGGGCTTAATCGCGTTAGTAATAGTATTTATTTACCTCGACGTTTCATCAACATCTGAACATCTGCTCGAGTCAGGACCTAATAACTGGATTGAACTTCACGACCCCAAAATCCTCTCTACGGAGCGTCACTATTACTCGAGAATGGTACGTGAAGCGGTTGAGATTAAAAAACACCGTAACTTCAACCGGGAGGATGGTTTCAAACTGGCGGCAACATGGAATCCAGTGATTAAAAAGTGTTCCCGTCACGATTTATCCTCAGAAAAATCTGTCGATATCGTTAGTGTTGTGTGTCGGGACAATGACTTTTTATAACAACTGTTGAGGGTATATTAAAAAGTATCTCCATACTTCAAGACAATGACACCCGCCTCTTCAGTCCGCTCGTGACCACGATCAATGCAACTTGATCGAAACGTCGAGGTAAATAAATACTATTACTAACGCGATTAAGCCCCGTTAATATAATATAAACTATTATTTACTACTATTTATTTTCAATCGACTTCCAACAGGAGCTTCTTAACTCGACGCGGATATTTTTTTATGTATGAACAAGCATATCTTATTACAGAGTAGTCAGATATTGAAAACTATTGTTTGCTTTTTTTGGGTAAAGTATACTTCCGAGATGGTCCTATTTAAATTTCATCTAAATCGGTGAAGCGGTTTATGAGTTACTCTCCAATAACTGAAAAGTATTTCACCTATTCTTGATGATATCGTAATTGACGGTGAATGACAATCGATCCCGTAACTGTAGGCAAAAAAACATTTTTAAATATTTTTGCCAAAAAATAGAATTAAACACAAAAAATTGTGAAATTACTTGTCGAAGGTGGTACCATGCGCACAATATTGTGATAATAGGTACTGTAGAGTTATCATGGTGCAGACTTCAACAAGTTATTTACACTTTTTAGTGTTGAAGTCTGTTCCATTTGTTGTAAAAAAATATATATAGTTAATTTAGTCAAAGTTCACACTTGACAGTTGCGTTATGGAATCGCGCGGCAGATTGTAGCTGGATCGTTGCCATTAAAAACTGTGAATATTAGTTCACCGTAACGCCGCGACGGTTCTCTTTTTGTACAAACTGTAGAGCTTAGCATTACGCACACACGGCTTGCCCATGAATACCACAAAAACTTATATTTTTAACTCCATGCATTTCAATTTAAACTTACGGCAAAGGTATGATTATAATATAGAATTTGCCAACGCTATAGATTGGTAAAATATTCTCGATAAAAGCAAAACCTGCTGGTAAAATATAAACCCACAAATGTGTTTCAAATCACCATTCTAACAAATACGTGTTCGTTGTAGCATGTAGGTAGTAGGCCCGCCGTGGTCAAAGTTGCAAAATATAAATTGCGAATGAAAAATCTAAACTGTTTTTGCGTTTCGTCCCGTTGTGGCCGCACTCGCCCACACTCGCCCACAGTGCGGATGAATACATCAGCGCACAGTGCAAGTTTTATTATTTGCACTTGCATTTGTAGTGTTTACATGTTTCAATCGACTTCTAAAAGAAGGAATTTTTCTAGTCGACGCATAACTTTTTACAGAGTATATTCCTGTTTTGATAATTATGTTTTCGTTACGTAGGCAGGTATGGGGACTGATCTTGACAGAACTGAAAACTGACAACTTTCGAGTAATTGTGTTATTTTTTTAATATATAAATTAATAAAGATAGAACGAAAACAAAACACATAACTTGTAAATTTAAACAATAATTAAAATTTTCACGTGGTCAATTTAACTTACGTCACTAGTGACGTTATGGTGAACACTACTTAAAGCCCTACCTTTTTTTTTTTTTTTTTTTAATCTATTTGTTATTTAAGGGACTTTTAAACATCGTGTTTATGACAGTCCCATCATAGCCTTACATACAAATTATACACATTTTACACAATATTAATACATTACAAAATTATATTTAAATAAAATAAGATAACAAAACTATAAACAAATTATGATGCTGGGTGAAATGATTCATGAACTGAGACAAGGAGTCACTAGTTCATAAATCATTCCAGCTTCACGTTGGACATGACAAAATATTAAACAACTCGCCCAAGCGTGTTCTATTTACATTAAGATCGTGAAACGTTTTCTGCCTCTCAGCCTGGTTCCGGGCACACTCCATCAATATGTGATATACGTCTTCAGGTTTATCACTCACCTCACAATTAGGCGATGACACTTTACCCATCATATACGCAAACTTCCTAAGTGGAATGTGTCCGGAACGCAATCTGTGTGCAACAACACTCTTTCGGTTCACATTACCCACAAACCATGGTGAACGGTGAGGCTGACTCTGCATTATTTTATACCAGACTCCTTTACTTTTTGAACGTTCATCAAAATATTCTTTCCAAATAACAAAACATTTATCTTTAAATTTAGGTATTATTTCCGAATGAGAGGGAAGTATAAAAATGTCAGATCCATCAGTAACAGTTGACTTAGCTAAGCGATCAACCTCCTCGTTCCCCAATATTCCAATATGGGATGGTATCCATTGTAGTTTCACACAAATGGAGTGCTCGTTCATTTTATGTAGTTTACGCAATATATTATATGCTACAGAAAAGCCTCTGTTCCCTGTCGTACAGCGTAATATGTGTTGCAAGGCACTTTTACTATCGCTCAGTATTACAATATTTTTAAATGAACCGATATTTTCGGTGTAGGACAGCGCCGCCGATATAGCAAACAATTCCAAGGTCATTATACATACCGACGACGTGTTCCTATAACTCTGCGCTTGTTTGAGAGTTGTATCATAGTACGCTATTCCTGACGACGTTGCATCCTTGCTCTTTGAACCATCAGTAAATATTTTATGCCAATATTTGTATTTTATATTTAACTCACGTATAACTTCATATTTTAACATGTCTTGATTATATATATTTTTTGCATATTTTATACAATCCAAGTTGTCGTTGATGTATTCCTTCGAATTGATATAAGTCATCCACACATCATGTCGGAACATTTCGAGCGGATTAGAAGTAGTAATTTTCTCTAGCTTAACCTCATTAAAAGTTGTCATCAACAAAGGTTTTTTCTTGTTATTCCAATATCTATGGGTACAGAGAGCACCAAGTGCGTGTAACAGTTTTGCTGTTGGGCTATTAGTCGATGACCTTAATTTAAGACAGTATTTGTATGCTAAGTTCTGTCTCCTTATAACTAAGGGAGGTAAACACACTCTCCATAGCATGTATGGGAGTAGATTTTATAAAGCCGCCAATAATCCTTAGCGTCTGGTTTTGAATTTTGTCTAGTTTTTCAGTATGACATTTGGCACTATTATCATAAAGAAAGCTACCGAAATCCATTCTACTCCTTATTAAATTAATATATATCCTTCTTAGATGCTTGGGATGTACTCCCCAGCTGCTTCCTGCCAGTACTTTTAGTACATTCAGATATTTTTGAGTTTTCTTAGCTGTTTCATTAATGTGCCTACTCCAGCTAAGTGACCGATCTAACCAAATACCCAAGTATCTCGTATTTTCACTAGCATTGAGAACTGTTTGATTTATCTTAAGTTCTACATTAAAACGTCTACGTCCTCTGGAAAACAGGCAATAGCATGATTTATCTGGCGATATTTTCAAACCAATGTCGGTAATGAGTTTGTCTATGACATTTAAAGTATTCTGAACTTCTACCACACATGTGTCAATACTTTTGTTGTTCGTGTATATTACGAAATCGTCCGCGTATTGTCCTATATTCGTGTAATGGTATTTGCAGATTTCGTAACACCCTATATTGAAGAGTAAAGGTGAGATAGGATCACCCTGAGCTAAACCTTTTGATGTCCATCTGACCGTATTATTAGTGTAACTCTCAAAATTATCATTTTTAATCAAAAGATGTCGTTCACATAAAAAATCAAACAGGTAGCTACACATTTTGCTACTCACTTTTAGACTATCTAACTTTTTAGTTAAGATATCAGGTAACACATTATTATATGCATTTTCAATGTCAAGAAAGCACGCTAAAGTAGGTATGTTTTTCGTAAAACCAATCCGGATGTTCGTTACTAAACGTGTTACTGAATCTAAACATGATTGACCTTTTCTTAACCCAGTGGTGTTGCATGGTGAGATGTTATTTCTTTCCACAAACCATTCTAACCGCTTCGCAATCATGTTGTGTAAGATTTTACAGACACAAGATATCAACGCTATGGGTCTTAATTTTGCTTCTGAATTAGAACCTAAATTGTATTTTGGTATTGGTATAATTCTAACATTTCGCCATTGTTGTGGAATATAACTTGAACTATATATATTATTATATAAACTAAGTAAATACATTTTGCCACTGTATGGAAGATTATATATCATGGAGTATGTGATCTCGTCATCCCCAGGTGCAGTATCTTTCTTCTTCATACATGCGTCCATCTCGTGGTACTCAAAGAGGTGATCTAGCAAAGTGTTACTCGAAGTAAAAGTAGGTTTAGGCACACTAACAAAATCAGGAGCTAAGTTACACAATAGTTCTTGTTCCTTGTCTTCAGGTGCATAGAATTTTCGCTGACGATATCCCTTTATCCATCTCATCCTCCTCCACATATCGGATAAAGATGTGGCCTCACTTGTTGAATCGCAGAAACTTCTCCAATTTACTGATCTGGCCTTGGACAGTTCATAATTAAATAATGCATTCCTATCTTCCAAAAGGTTGAGATTATCTGGAATAGGATTACGACGAAACTCTGCTAACGCTAACCTCCGTTGAAGCCCCTACCTAAAATAGCTCAACGCGACTGAAAAAGTTTTCACTTAAGATACTAAGATAAACAACCTTGTATCGAAACGGTTTGGTAGAGAACATAAAACGAAACAAGTCGCAGTCCAGTAACGCGGAACCTCAGAATATCGGACCAAAGTTAGTCCGGCGAGTTCGGAAAAGTACGCTTTTAACGTACACTCTTACAAGCACACGCGGTAACATCGAGTGGAAACGTTTCAGTAAATATTCCGAGTTTTTCATTGAAATATATTCCTTGGGGAGATATGGAAACGCAAAGTTAAGCGCATTTAAATATAACTATTAAACTATTAGTAAAAAATTATCAAACCATGCCTTTCCAAATTGCTTAACATGTCATAAATATTATAATTAATAGTTTCGATGAGAAATTTAGGGCGACTTAGACGAACTTTCGAGATTGTTATTCCCAATAATGTGAACGTATAAAATGAATATCTATCCACCAGCGGCTTCGCTTTACCCCCTAGAAGGTAAAATGTGAAAAATCCTGACACAATATTGGGCACCAACTGCTAAAGTTTCAAGTTTGTCGCCCAACGGTTTAGCTTTACTTCTACTATGACGCTACAGTATATGCTAGACTAGCTGGTGCCCGCGACTACGTCTGCGCAGGATTAATACATCGAGTAGCTTATTATTTCTCCAAAAGCTATTCTATCTTTATACCAAAATGTCAAAAAATATGTACATGGTCAAACGCAATTGCTATAATAGTATTATTTGAGTACATCTAAATATTTAGTATATCAATCAGTAAACTATAATATTGAAATAAAATTAATAACCATGGAAAAAACTGTCATTATATTCACCCTTGGCAGTATTTGTGTTACATTTCATCACCCTTGACGGTCGCTGAACACGTCTAGTGTATCGAGCTGTCAAATTGACTAGGCTTTTGACTAAGCTATCAGAAACTGACAAAAACTTAGACAGAACTGTCTTCATTACGATCTTGACGTAGGTTATTATTTTGTCAATGCTGTGCCCAAGCATATTACGCATTTTCACCCGCTTGGTGATGGATGATTATGATGATGAAAAGTATCATATTTGTTAAATCAGTGACTCATCTACCTCCATACCAAATTTCATCAAATTGCCCCCGCCGTTTGTGCGTTAATGAGTAAGATCCACACATCTTGCTCACAAACTTTCGCGTTTATACGAGTAATATTAGTAGGAATAGCATAGGATATAGATAGGGTATAGCATATGGCCACTTTTTAAGGCACGTTGGCCGACGCGCACTGATAGCGCTTGTCACTATAAAACACTGTTTTTTTTTATTTTATTTTTCTATCGCCTAGTCATTTTACTTCCTACGGAGCCCTTCACACTGCCAAATTTAAATATAATTTAATCAAACTATTACTTGACAAATGCTTTTATAAAATTGATAATTTTTTAAATGATGAATATATTTCCATGATATTATGTAATTGACATTAATTTTATCTTATTAACCATTATACAATTAGCATGTATGTAAAATTGTATGCCCAAAAGGGTAGCTGTTGATACTTTTAAGTTTTTAACAACATGTAACACACAGTTGACAATAAACGATTATGATTATGATTACTGGAACATTGTACTTAATGCTTGCAGCATAATATCTGGCCCTGCGGTGGTGCCAACCAAGACGGTATCTTGCACACGAGCCAACCGCCTTATAAGCCGGTTTCTTCGCCATTTGCGATTCGGATCCAGACGGCGAAAGGAATATTGCACTCTATCCGGGTATATCCTGGTAGGAAAAGTATATAAGAGTTTGAAACATATTTTACTGTTTGTGTCAAAGCATTTTTGTTTCTCATTATTAGACCACCTCGTACCCTTTAATGAGCAGAGCGTGTCTCCGCAGAAACAAAACCGGCTCCACACGACAACACGCCAAAAAAGCTGATTTTACACGAACGCCTACTGAATACGCAATAACAGACTACGTTGGCACTTTGTTACTGTCACCATGGAAACGGAGACAGTACTTCATGTTGTGCTGATTCTGTTCTAGTATTAATCAAAACTAGATATATCAGTAATAATTCTTTTCATAATTACTATCCTCCCATTTGTCAATGATGCTGTTTTAACGTATAATATAAAAAGTTAAATAATAACTGTTAACACTCACGTTAGTGATCGAATAAGTTCAAAAAAACCCAGGTTTCGAGCATGTCGGATGCTCATGCTGCAGGGCGAGTGCGCAGCAGCGTCTGCGAGCTTCCGGCGGGCACTGCGGAGCGCAGCGCGTGCGTATAAAAGTTTGTTTACAATGTGTATGTTTTTTACTAAACTTGCGTTTATTGTATAATTGACTTTTCCAGATTTTCTCTAATATCTCTTTTCATAGGTACCTACAACTATTTTTAGAAAATTTAATAAAAAAATAAACTTATCTAAAAAAACCGTACTAGTATATATGTATTAGTTGTATAGCAATTTGAAAAATAACTTGCGCATAAAATGTTTGAAATACATGACTATATTATTTTCAATTGCTAATCCATGCAGTGCTGTAAAACGTTCAGAAGCTAGGCTGTACGACATAAATAATCATAGATTTAAAAATACGCGTGTTTTTATGAATTTTTCAATTTTATTTATTTATTTTTAAACAATTCACTTAACCACACACGTTGCAGTTCCTGGAAAAGTAGGTTGATTTCTGCGAAATCTATTGTCTTATTGGCCAAATATGGCGAATCGCCATTCAACGGTTTAATATTTATATTAATCCTACCAATACCGTGATAATTAAAATAAAAGAATTAAGAATGAAACTGACGTATATGTACGTCTCTGGGACGCAAAGGGTTAATCAACAAATTACATCAATGGCATTAATATTTTATAACAACCGTTTAATCTATAAGAATAGTACGTAAAACAAACTACCTGTACTTCCACTACTGACACAAAGTACAGTGCAAGTTTGATCTCTATCCAAACGTATTTGGACATAAATTCTTATTACCTATCTTGCAGATTTATCGAAGAATTTGACTTTTAAATTGAACCAAAGGGAGGCCCTTAGCCCGGATTGGACAAGATTGTTGGTTAGGGAAGCTATTAACAACGGTGGAGATAATGAACCAGCTCACGGCTGTTTGTGATCATTGGCGTATTTCCTCGACCGCGGCGGGGCTCAAAATAAGGGTAGAATACACTCATTGCGAAATTTGTGGCATGGCCATTCGTATCCAAACATATTTCTGGGCAATACAAAAGGTTGAAGTGAAATTGACAAGTCTGCAGTGCAAGTACCGTAGTATGGTCGTTAAATTTGTCGCGTCGCAAGATCGATAAGTTTAACAAGTCTTAGCTCCACTTGCAGTATGGAAGTCATGCCGACAACTCTTACTGCGGTGTCCGATCGACAATGTATCGATTATCATGAATTGGAAACTTTGAAACTAGACTGATATTGCACAGATTACCGAAATAATTAATTCACTAGCAAAATAATATTTAAAAAAAAACTTACTTAATTGTTCTGATAGTTCTGTGAACAGATTCACAGAATATCATATTTCGTGGAATACAACTAGATAGGTAATCTAAAACTCAATGAAATAACAAAAATATTGTAAAATTACAGAATCAATCTAACATTATTGTCAATTCAATCCCAAATACATCCCAAACAGTTCGGCACTGTATGCTTTTCTTAAAACTCCCTAGACACTGCCCTTCTCCCTGCCGCTGTGCTGGCTCATCTTACATAAGCATAGGGCAGGCGCTGCACAGTAGCTCGGCTCACTTCTGTCAACACTTTACTCACAGTCAATCCCAAATTGTATTCCTGACCTATACATCGTTGGTATATGTCAACAGTATACAATCGCACTAACACAAACCTAGTAATTTAGATATAAAACAAAGTAGGTATCTATTTACTTAATACATGAACCTAGGAAGATAGGAGCATAGATTGTTTGTTAGGTTAGGTTACTAACTTAAGTCGATGTTCTATCGAAATAAGAGGTAGGTTAGGTACTTACAATAATGTGCACGGGTAGGTGGTGTCCTTTTGATATCACTCTAATTGCCTTGCATGAGGCCGAGGACAATTTCTTTGGATATTTAAACAACAGAAACACTCTTACGAAAGTTCAATTGGGTTGAGTGCATTCCTCAATATACATCTTTCTATCATTTGAAGCTTTCTATGAGCATTTCGCTCTTGTTCTACGACCAAAAGAAGGATATTACTATCAAAACGATATTAAAAGAAATATTTAGTGACGCTTCCGCCGATAACAATGCTTATAGCTGAGTTGTGGTGTGCACCCCCCTCCCTCCCGCACAAACTGCAAATAATACGTGTATAGAATAAGCAACACACAACACAACCCTATCAACCAAAAACAATTCGACACGTGTATCCCCTCTACACGAGGCATCCTCAGGAGATGTTGACTCGTCGAGCGCGAGACCGACAGTGAGTATTACTATAGTGACAGATATTTTTTTAAATATCAATCGGAACTAAACATTATCCCGATTCCCGTTACCTTGTTAAAGTTTATGGTTATACGTTATTTCAAAGTTATTTTAAAAGCTGACAAAACAATCGTTTAAATCGATGAAAATGCATAACTAAAACGTTATTTAACAATTCTATATATCAGGGTTATCGTTATAATCGTAAACTCGGTTAAATTGGCAAAGGTGTGTGGTACTTTCACAGGCGCACTCTACAAAAGTCGCACCACTACAAAAGTCGCACCTCTACAAAAGTCGCACCACTACTAAAGTCGCACCTCTACAAAAGTCGCACCACTACAAAAGTCGCACCTCTACAAAAGTCGCACCACTACAAAATTCGCACTACTACAAAAGTCGTACCACTACAAAAGTCGCACCACTACAAAATTCGCACTACTACAAAAGTCGTACCACTACAAAAGTACCACCTCTACAAAAGTCGCACCACTACAAAAGTCGCACCACTACAAAAGTCGCACCTCTACAAAAGTCGCACCACTACAAAAGTTGCACCACTACAAAAGTCGTACCTCTACAAAAGTCGCACCACTACAAAAGTCGCACCACTACAAAAGTCGCACCACTACAAAAGTCGCACCACTACAAAAGTCGCACCTCTACAAAAGTTGCACCACTACAAAAGTCGCACCAATACAAAAGTCGCACCACTACAAAAGCCGCACCACTACACAAGTGTTTATGTGACAAAGATACTTTGGAGATAGAAGTACAATATTTACGGATAAATTAAATAACACAGAGTCGACTGAAACGTAGTCACATTGAAATAAAAGTGAAAGTATATTTGTGTCCTCAAAAAAGTTCCTGTGAGATGGTCAAAACCTGGGCAGACGCGCGCGGCGTCACTGATATAATATATCGTAAGAGTATGTACAAAAAGAGAACCGACGTGGCGTCGCGGTGAATGACAAGCACCTGGATGACCGAGCTCTGCTCGTAAGAAAAGGTTTTGTTGGTCTAACCTCAAACTGAAGTCATGGGCTTAGGTGTTGCTTAACAACGCCATCTAGTAGCTTTAGTGTAGATGTGTCGGTAAAACAGTTTAGTTGTTATTTAAGCTGATAGCCCTAGTTGCCATAATGATACTGTAGCAGTTTTCATTCCCTGAAAACTCGGACACTACGACGATTTCTAAAAATCAAACCTAGCCAGACCGATTTATCGCCACCAAAATTCCCTGCATAATAAATTCCATGAAAAAAAAGCCGTTTCCGAGATTCAGATTATATCGTATACATAAATACAAGAAATGCTGGTTTAAATGTATTAGATTTAGATTTGTATATGTCAGCCCAATCTAGCTATTAACAGTCCGTTATGCAAATGTCAAGTGTGAACTTTGACTCGATAAGGGCCTCATACATCCGGAAAGGCTCTCTGGATTCATAATCTGAATTAATACTATAAATTCAGAAAGCCCGGACTACCATACATAATCAGTATACACACATTTTGGGTTTTTTAAGATTATGAATTTCTAAGATCGATCTGTTGAATGAATCTCTTGATCTCAGAATGATACTGACGAGCGTTCTGAATTCTAGATCGGAATATTAAGATTATGATTTTTTAACGTGCGTTCCCATACATTTTAATAGAGCGGCACGCACACATGGAATCAGATTATGAATGACAATGTTACATAATAATAATAATAAGCTTTATTTTCAGGCTTATTTGCCAAAAGCAATGCGATTAGTAATAATTCCTCTTCCATAAAGACGTGTGCATATGCCGGGAATCAGGAGACTACTGATCAATCTGACATTTTAAGATATACGTGTGAGGTAAGGTGCCGGAATCGAGATTATGAATATGATTATGAATCCAGAGAGCCATTCCGGATGTATAAGACAAGCTTAAAACTATAAAACAGGAAATGAAACTATGTAAATTGAAAATACTCCTAAACCTTCCCTTTAGGCATCCTACTATTGAAGTTTACAATGAGGCTAAAGTGTTGAGTGTTCGTAAGCTTTATTTTTACCATGCAGAACGCAAATACTATCGAGGTACCTCACAGATACCGATAAAACCAAACAAACGCATTAATAAATGTCCAGTCCCTGCATGCAAGACAACTTTTGCTCGCAGACATTACCTACATACAGGTGCACGGTTATATAATAACCTGTTGAAACGAGTAAACAAATTAAAAACACTTAGTAACTTCTAAATAAAACGGCAAATAATTAGTTGGCTAGATACTCTTAACTATGACGATACAGAAAACTTATTACTAGTAATTAAATAAACTAAACAAGTCTTAATATTAAAAATACATATAAAACCACACACACAACACAATAAAACATTCAAGCACGCACACACGCATCACATAATAACAGTATGTGCTGATTTTATGAGATGATCCCATGATATCAATAAACACAACTCGAAACATTAAACTCTCTATTTTCTAACTAAGTATATGTCTATACATAATTGTAATCTCGTTGATAGTTTCTAATATGTATTTAATTTGCTATGTACAAAGTTAATTGATTTTCACTTGATCCACCTCAGCCAGGAAGGCCCTGGCTCTTGATATGCAGGCCACAAGCCTAGTTTAAGAGTAAGAGACTCATAAAATTGTAACATGCATTAATGTTGGAGCAAATAAACATATTTGTATTTGTGGCATTAAAAAGATAAAGTAGTACTGCGTGGACCCTCAAGCCCTACAATGATTATATTTTAGCACAGACTCTAACTCACAACATCGAACATCTAAATAGATTTATTATAAAACATTGGGTAATAAAAACTTTAAAACCATTGAACATATATCTCTTACAGAGAAATAAGTCCCAATGTTAAATTAAAGGCACTAATTCTAGTGGAAGAAATTTAGATTCAGCCCAAGTTCCCCTTCGGACTGAATTTTAATTTATTGCCTTTCTTTATTGACTCCCCGAGTTACGGGCTCTACTGAATACTCCTTTTGGTGGAGTCGGTTAATTGGGAAAGTTTGAATGTAGCTGTAAAAATATGTTTTATGATGTAAACTTAAGTATTTAACTTTTTATGGTGATAAAAGTTTGTGTTAAAGTAGGAAGTGCACTTGGATAACTGTTCAAGATGTCTGTCTTTTATATCATGAAGTTTTAATTTAGTCACGTATTTTTTATAATGGATCATCAAAGTGACTCCCTCTCGCCTGATGGAAAGCTAACACGGAATCAAGAAGCAATGACCATTAGTGCAGCCGTAAGCTGCAGTAAGTTTAGGGAAACATTAAATCAATTTATTAAAAACTAAATTAAAATAAAAAGAACAGAAAATACGTCCAAGCAGAATGACATGCCCCGTCTAATTAACCCTTACTTCATCACATACCACGGACCGGCAAGCGAAGCGTAGGTCATCCACCGACACGGTGGACAGACGACCTGATGAAGGTCGCAGGACAACGTTGGATGCAGGCCGCTTCCAATCGGTCCTTTTGGAAAGGGAGGCCTATGTTCAGCAGTGGACGTCCTACGGCTGAGATGGCTATTTACCCAGAGTAAAAATTACACAATATGAACAGCTTACTGTAAAAAACTTAACTAACATAGAACACATTGTACTAAATCAAAAAAGTATATCAGTGAGCCCCAAACTAAGCACAAGGCTTGTATCTTGGGACTCTGGTGCGAAGTTACCAGGAGACAGTACAGTTAATGATACAATAGAAGATCAAGAAAACAAAATTGAATCGATTCATTAACACACAACATTTAGTCTTAGTTATTAATTTAATTAATATGGTGTGATGTGTAAGAAAATCAAATAGTAATTGTTAATGTTTTATAAGGTATTTATATTTAGGTGTTTCTTAACTACTTTATGCTATTCACTATACAGACTGCAAATAAGCTCGTCGGTCTCGGTCTCGTTGTAGGATAAGTTTAAGAGCCAATCCCTTAATTTTTTCTTGAAGACGTATCTGGTGAGGTCATTGCATTTCCCTAACAGCATATATATTTTGTTGTACGTACACGGAATTGAGGGTGCAGGGCTAAGTTTGGCCATTAAGGATTAAATACGATAATGTACTGCTGTTTTATAGAAAACTTCATTATCTACAATGCAGTCAGTGATGGGGTCCATAATATGTCTTACACTAAATTATGTATTACAGTTATGTCAACCAGAGACTTGAGTAATAACTTGGATACCGTGAGGTCGGCGGTGGCGGAGCACTCTCAGATCGCAGGTGCCAGACATTATATTCGGTTCGATAAGGCGACTATATTAGCGCGGGAGAAATTCTTCGTCCCGCGTAAAGTACGAGAAGCCATCGAAATAAGACGTCACCCTAATTTCAATCGGGATCGTGGGTGGAATATACCGCCGGCCTGGATACCTGTATTGAACATTGACAAGATGACCTCGGAGCTCTGGAACCGTGAGGTCGACTCAACAAGTGTGGTGTGTCAACATCCCTATATACTAAAAAACGGTAGTGACAGTGACACTGAAAGTGACATTGACGTAAGTGACAGTTCGGACGGAAAAATCTGACAGACACAGCGCGACCGTCGCAGCGCCAGTTACGTGCTGTGGCCCGCGCTCGCCGCTGTGCACAAGAGTGACTCCCAGAAGAACTTCAAATAAGTTCGAAACTGGTCGGAGAATATTTCCGGTAAATATTACGCGAGTCCTAGCCGGCTTTAAAGCGTATTTACAAAAACATTATTTTCTGATCACATAGATGCTGTTGTGAGTAGGGCCTACAAAAGCTTAGGATTTATATTAAGAGGAAATCGCCCCTTCTCGGACGTGGGTTGCTTAAAAATTCTTTATTATGCATATGTTAGAAGTATTTTAGAATTCTGGAGTACTATACGGAACCTACAGTATATAACGTATATCCAGAGTGTTAAAAATATCCAACATAAGTTTGTAAAACATTCAAACTACCGCTCGTTTTGTAGCTTCAGAGACTATGAAGAATCTAGTAATCTTACAAGACTAAAATCGTCGTGTTTTATATGATACGTTGTTATTGCATGGCTTGTGCAATGGATACACAGATATTTCAGAATTAATATTAAAAATGTTGTGTTTTTCTGTTGTCCTAAAACTAGAACAAGACAGACCAGGTTGTTTGCGGTTACACATTAAAAAACTAATGACACTTAAAATTCGCTTATTAGCAGAAAGCTTAGAAATTATAACATGTTTGATTCCGTTGATATTTTCCATAGCACCAGGTGTATCTTTACGCATGAAGTTAATATACAAAATGACTAACCTTGCCTTTTTACTCACGAACCCATATAACTACCCATACTCATGCTTCACACCCACACACCCACACACACACACACACCCACACACACATACACACACACACACACACACACACACACACACACACACACACACACTAACACGCATCTGTACTCGTTCTCTTTTTTCTCACATATAATATATTTTAGGTCCAGTGTAACAGGAAGCAACCTATTGCCATCTACGTGGCTCTGTTCCAGACTCCAAACTGCTACCTAAAATGGCTTTGTCAAAAAAAAAACACTAACAGTCCGACCCGGGTATCGAACCCAGGACCTCGCAATCTGGTTCTGGACACATCTGGATTTAAAAAAACTAAAAAGACGAAGAAATCATAATATAATCTACCGTAATAAATAAGATTAGGATTGTTCAAAGTGATGACAAACTTTTTTTGATGCGTGTATGTGTAAAGCTATACATTCCTTCCAAAGAACGCGTCATACATGAATAAAGCACTGTTACACGAGCCAAATTAGAAGCCGCGCTGAATATTTGAGGTTGGTATCTCAGCGAATATAAAATTTTATTCCTTTACCCCTCGCCGTAATGTTTATTTAATCATGGAGGCCAAATTATTGTAGTAGGGGGAGGGGGGCGTGATTTGAGAGATGAGGTCATGACTTTTGCTGATGTTGTTTGCCTTGAGATTTTGGGTAATAGCGAATGTTTCTTTATAACATTATAAAGAAACATTCATGTATGTTTGTTTGAATTCGTGTTTGTAATGATTTCATGCTCAAACTACTAAACCGATAAGGCTGAAACAGCTTATGATCTGGCATAGACAGGTAACTTGTTTGAACTGGAAATTGTCCCCGTGACTGAGATTTTTTGTGCCATTAGAGCCGTAAATTAATACACCTTTAAAAAAAATTGTAGGAAGTAAAACATTTCGTGAATACTAGCGATGCCGCAATGTAGCTAAATTGATAGGGCGATAGTAATACAATTTTAGTGTAAATGAAGTTGTGAGTCAAATACATTACACGAAATATTTTTTCAAAATTTATGACTTTTTATATTGTTTTGCACGAGTATAGATAGGTATGCATAGTGTAGGTACTAGTGCAGATGAGGCGGCGATTCGGTACGCTGACCTTCCGATTGGTGCAGGTGTTTTCCGGACATGGATGTTTCGGAAAGTACGTGCACCAAATCGCGAGACGGGAGGCAACCACAGCCTGCCACGAGTGTGCGCTGCATGGGGCCCGCAGCGGCACACGCTTTCAGCGGATATAGGCGGAAAACTCTCCCTGCCGAGCGTGGTAATCTCCATGCTCGGCAGCGAGAGATCGTGGCAGGTGGCCACCTTCTGCGAAGTGGTGATGGTGCAGAAGGAGGCTGCGGAGCGGATCAGGGAGAACGATGTCCGAGCTGATACGCTCCGGCGCAGACGACCGGGGGAACGGAGGAGACGGTTCGCACGTCTCCTCCCTCCTCCGTAGTGGGGTCACTGGCGAAGAGTCGGGGGACTCTTCGCCGGCTTGCACGGCCCTACACGTCTAGGGGGTGAACTTGGTGAGCAAGGTCATCTTTTCTCAGGCACTGAGGCCCGGTTAAGATCAATCCGGGCCTACCGCTGGGGCGGGCGAGATTGTGAATGCCAGCGCGACCCCATCTCGCCCCATCTGGGTATAGGGTGATATAGAGTTTAGTGGGTCTGAGCCCCACATACCCCCTTTTGTCACCCTCGCGGCGGAAGGGATGTGGACAGCATTTACCCCCTCAAAAAAGTACTAGTGCAGAGCCTCAATGTATTTGAAAGAAAACTCTGAATAATCTTATTTACAAATGTATATATGAATAGAACGGAAGTCGGTTTCAAAATTGTGCTTGTTATATACCTTTAACATAGTAGGTGATTTAAAAAGCTCTTCTCTTCTGTTCTTCAAACAATTTAAGTTATTGAACAAATCCAAAGTAAAAATATTATTCATTGAAATAATACGAATCATCACAAAGAAAGCGGCTTGATTTCACGCTTTTCTGCAATCATGTCGTATTAGACTGAAGTTCACGAATATTCAGAGCCATTTTCTTTATGAAAGTTGAGGTCCCTTGTGTACCGGCGACCCTAATTAGATTTACTTTATGGCTCTCAATGCTAACTTGCTTTTCACATTTCAGTTTCTAAGGGCTCGGTACCCTACTTATACATATACTAGCTTTACTCCGTGGTTTCACCCGCGTGGTGATGAATGACGACGATGATGATAGCGTATGTTCTCAGGCATAAAATAGCTTTCTACTGGTGAATGTAGTTGTAGTTTTTACGTGTATCCGTTACAAATAATCAAATCATTCCTCTGTATTGTTAGACTTGATAAGGATTAAGGTAGGAATAATGTGGCCTAGTTTGTACCGGCGTTAATATTGCTTGTTTAAACACGGAAAAGTAATTCATAACCGTAATAGTAATACATATGGTTTTGCACACTTTATTTGTAGATACTCGTATTGATGTTTTCTATTAAGCTGCAGTACATCACTTTGCTCTACTGTCAATAGTTTATGCAGCTTACGCGATATAAATATGTTTAGAAATGTTTTCACACCTTGGGTTACATTATCGGAGCTTTGAAAATATTATATAATTAATGTTACTCAGTGATAATGTAGATTTATCACTATAATATGATATAATAGCAAATTAAACATGAATATGTACAAAATAAAAAAACATTTTGCGTAAGGCTCGAGATCCTCGACTGTACTTACCGTGTAAATTATATTAAACGATTCTCGAGCAAACATCGTTGCATCTTTGACAATATCCGTGAAACAAATGACGAGATGACAAGGAACGTAGGAAAAACAACCTTATGTGCAAGGGCGATATCTCATAAAGTATTTGACATCGGTGTGCTCGTCGACGAGCATAACGACGATTATTAGAGAATTGCACGGCTGAAACTTACGAAGGTTCAGTCAAGATGAAAAACGTAATTAACTTGTAGAATGACAAAAATTCGAGTCCACAGTATAAATAGAAAAGTTAGCACCAACTCCTATTTTATTATATGTTGGCTAGTTTCTACATAAATTTGTATGCAAGAAAAGTATCAACATTCACGGAGAAACGCTGCAAGAGAAATCCTTGATTTTTAGCCCGTTACAATCTCGACTTAATTTTCCGCTCCACATAGAAACATGTCGCATTAATTTTCCCATTTATTTTATTACCAGTTTCAGGTCTCTCCCGCAGCATGTAGAGCATTATGGTAGAGCATCCATTCGTTTAATGAAAACATTGAAACTCGTCAAGCTTACAGAGAATCAAGCTGAAATGTTCTTGGAGAAGTTAGAAATTAAATTACGGCAATGTAGGGCGTCACTTTAAAAGTTTGATATAAAATATACACAAGCGCACGAGTAGATAGAGTCTGAATTTGTAACCAACTTCAAAAAAGGAGGAGGTTAAATGTTCGTGTGTATGTATTTTTTATGTTTATGTTATCCAATTTCTCCCCCATTTGTGGACTGATTCTCAAATTTATTTTTGTTTGGTAGAGTATACTTCCAAGGTCCTATTTAAGTTTCATTACATTCGGTCGAGCAGTTTTTGCAGTATAGTGTAACTCAAAAGTGTTGATTTATCTTCATTATATCATCATTGACAATCGATCCCGTAAGTAAAGCGTCACGGAAATGGTGAACAGTTTTTTTTACAAAATATTAAACCGACTTCTACACTAAAAAGTGTGAAATAACTTGTCGAAGTCGGTACCATGCGCACAATATTGTGATAATAGGTACTTTTGAATTGTCATGGTACCAACTTCAACACGTTGTTTCACACTTTTTGGTTTAAAATGGTTCCATTTTTTGTAAAAAAAAATATAATGCTCTACATCCATGTAATTTAAAGAGCTATACCAAAACACGCGTAAATAAAATTCACTTGAGTTGCAAAGTAGAGCTTCTTCGTAAATAAAAATAAATGAAACGGCTCAACACAAAATAAAGTTTATACAGTCGTAATTAGAGCTCTATTCGTTTCATCCAGGGGTTTAAAACAAGCAGACTTTTACGGAACCTTTGACTTCGAAATGTTCTTGTAAAAAGCCAACTAATGACGCGCCAATTGAAAAAGCGAAAAAAGCAGAAAAAGCGAGCGTAAAAAGCGAATCGAGCGGAGCAAGCGGTGAAATGAATTATTTCCAGTTTTTCGCCCGTGAAGCGCGCTGGATATTGAATTTCGATCTGGAGTCATTAGCCGCCCTTGTGTGACGACAACACGCGGGTCGCATTTGTCGAGCCATTTGTTTCCGATGTGTGTTTCGTTCTAACATTTTTACTTTGTGTAAAATAAATTTTAAAAGATGTTTTTATACCATAAAGGGTTGAGACGTATATAACATGGTAAGTTCCAAGCTTCACCATGACTGCAGCAGTGCCCAGTGCCACCCTGCACTTAGAACGAGCGCAGTGCAACGCTACCGCATTGCTCTCGCTACACTCTATAACATAGTCAAAAAATTTATCATATTTATTAATTAATATTTTAAAATTAGCTTAAGAGTACTTATTATCACAATATTGAGCGCATGGTACCGTCTTCAATAAGTTATTTCGCAGTGTTTGGTGTTAAAGTCGGTTCCATTTTGTGGTAAACATTTTTTTACCATTTGTTTGGTCCGGAACTCTAACACTAGAGGGCGCCGCTCGTAACGTCACTAGGATTGTGTAATGCTCACTTTGGGCAGAGAGAGATACACTCGGATCTGTGTTGAAAATGGCTAACGAGCTAGTTTGGTTTTGGAAAATGTGTAATTAAAATGTAATTAATTGGATTGAATTCGTTAATCAGTAGTATGTAGTTCACTGTTGCGTGTTTTGTGTTAGAGTGGTAATGTATTTGGACACCGGTTTCCATCTACCTGTGTTGAAGCATCTGAACTGCAGAATTATTGCAGCCAATGGTTGGATTGTACCGAAGCTTGGATTGAAGATTGGAAAGCAGATATAGAGGGATTGCCGAGTTGGTCTGTTTGTTTAAATCCTTATCCTTCCTGCCCTTTCTCTCCCTAACTAACAAAACAGACTTACAGAGCTGATGCTGCTCCGTGCGACGCATCTTGGAGTTGTTGGTAAGTCGTTATTGTATGTTAAGTTAGGCATATTGTTTGTCAAGCTCCTTGTTATCGAGGACATTATAGAATTTGATAGCCAGCCGTTTTGCAGACTCAAAATTACTATTATCGCTTCCACTGCCAGAGTCTGCAGAACCACTTGATTTGGTATTCTACAGCATTATTAGTGGCTTTTTGCTACTTACGGGATCGATTATCATTCACCGTCAATGAAGATATCATCAAGATAGATGAAACACTTTATTGGATTGTAACTCAAAAAGTACCTGAGTTTGATGAATTTTAATGGGAATATAAGAAGAAGAAGAATACACTACCTAACAAAAAAATTGAGTTTCAGTCCACCAATGAATCTAGTGAACATACACAGAAAATACATTCAATCAAACATATAACATCCTCCGTTTTTGAAGTCGGTTAATGAATGGCCCCGGGTTTCTTTCCCGGTATTTGGTAGTGGATCCAGTTATTTTGGTATGAATCATTGGAGTCTTTTAAAGTACATATATTATTAGTAAACATCCAATCACCCTTGATACCTAAATTGAATAAATGATTGTGATTTTAGTTTGAACCCTAATACATTAGGTAGCAAATAAACAGTTAATTAGAGTATAAAAAGAATGGCGTTTTTAGAACGCAACATTTAGTCCATCCAAGTGAAATACCGCTTTATTTTCTTTCTTTACCCGCAAATATTTCTTTTCGAGACCTAGATTACGTTAGGAAACAAAAGAGCCTAAATAGGTTGGTCTCTAGGTCGATCTGATACTTCATTACCGAAATTGTCCCATTACGCTCCCCCACTCTAGTAGGTATCTAATAAAGACGTAAGAAATGTATTTGCGAGCCAAATATATTTTCTGATGTATTTTGTCTCATTCACCTGGATTAATAAAAGTAACGTATCAGTCTCTTTGGATGAAAGAGGTGCTACCTCCAATGACCAGTTGACTACTATTGAAATCCCGTATTAGATAGGTATATCTATGATTGAGGACACCCCTAGTAGTTTGCAGCATGTTCAAAATATTTTTTTGTATTGTTTCCTTTAATTGGTTTAATATTTATAGTTAATAATAATTGGTTTAAAATTTGAATTTGGATTTAGGCTCCCTTATTCTCCGATACAAACACTTGCGTGTTTTAGAAACGATCAGCGCCATCTAGCTTTATCGATAGTACTTATATGTTTTTAATTAGAAATACGAGAGTATATTTATCGGATAAGTTCCACTATAGTTTCGACCACATTCGGTGGTCTTTTTCAAGGAGTTTTCGTTACGCCCGCGTCGATGACGTCTCGCTTAGCACTGCGGGCTAAGTAGTATTATTATTATTATTATTATTACTACTACACATCACTCGTGGCACTTGTGATGTTAAAGGTTGGTGCGGGGGGCGGGATACACTATGTTGCGTTGGCGCATCTCGGTGTTAACCCTCTTGAACGTCGTCGCTGGTGAAGCGCCTGCTGGTGTGTGAGGGGACGTCCCAGCAAAAAGAGCTCACTACATCTGCACCAGATACATCATTTGCATCAGAATGAGCTCCATGAAGGCAAGGCTTCCAAGTATGTGGTAAGAACCATCCTCCGTCTCGATTAAAGTTTGACCGCTTACTAATCTCAATGGACTCTCGGATCTTGCGCGGCATGTAGAACTTTTCTCTCGCTAAGACCCGAGCTCTGTCGAAGCGGATGTAGTGGTTTGTATCGGAGAGCAGAGAATGTACTTATATGTTGATTAGGCAGTCACACTAATATTATTAACGTATACTTTTTACAATGCGCATGTTTATGACTTGTTCACGTTCCGCTCAACGGATTTAAGTGAAACTTGGAATAAAGAAAGCTTATACGGGATTCATTTTATGTACCGAAAAAACTATATAGGCTACGAATAAATAGACTTATTCTTTATTATACCGAAGACATCCCGGACATCAGCCTGTACGAGATTAGAATGGCTCTCAAACAGCTTAAGAACAACAAGGCGCCAGGAGAGGACGGAATTACGACTGAACTTCTGAGAGCGGGTGGTAGACCGATACTTTTAGTCCTCCAGAAGTTATTCAATTCTGTCATCTTCGAAGGCAAAACGCCGGAAACGTGGCACAAGAGCGTGGTGGTACTCTTCTTCAAAAAAGGTGATAAAACCTTATTGAAGAATTATAGGCCCATATCGCTCTTGAGCCATGTGTACAAGCTGTTTTCGAGAGTCATCACGAACCGTCTCGCACGCAGAGTTCCAGCCTCCCGAACAAGCCGGTTTCCGAAGAGATTTTAGCACCGTAGACCACATTCATACACTACGGCAGATTATACAGAAGACCGAAGAGTATAATCAGCCACTGTGTCTAGCGTTTGTGGATTACGAGAAAGCCTTCGATTCTATCGAGAAGTGGGCCATACTGCAGTCCTTGCAGAGATGCCAAATTAACTATAGGTATATCGAAGCGTTGAAGTGTTTATACAGCAAGGCCACTATGTCAGTCCAATTACAGGACCAGAGTACGGAACAAATTCCATTGCAGAGAGGTGTGAGACAGGGAGACGTCATCTCTCTCGTCATCTTTCAAACTTTTGGAAAGGATCTGGCATCAACATTAATGGCGAATACATCACTAACCTTCGTTTTGCCGATGATATAGTTATAATGGCGGAGTCGCTCGAGGATATCGGCACCATGCTCAACGACCTCAGTAGAGTTTCCCAACAGGTTGGTCTTAACATGAACATGGATAAGACGAAAATCATGTCCAATGTTCATGTTCCACCTATACCGGTAATTGTTGGAAACGATACACTCGAAGTTGTAGACAAGTACGTCTACCTGGGACAGACTGTCCAATTAGGTAGGTCCAACTTCAACAAGGAGGTCGCACGAAGAATCCAGCTCGGATGGGCAACGTTCGGGAAGCTTCGATCCATCTTTTCGTCTCCAATACCTCAGAGCCTGAAAACCAAGGTTTTCAACCAGTGTGTGTTGCCAGTGATGACTTATGGTACTGAGACGTGGACCCTTACTGTGGGCCTCATTAACAAGATTGAAGTAGCTCAACGAGCAATGGAGAGGGCTATGCTTGGGGTTTCCCTGTGTGATAAGATCCGAAATGAAGAGATCCGTAGGAGAACTAAGGTCACCGACATAGCTCTCAAAATTAGCAAGTTGAAGTGGCAATGGGCAGGCCACATTGCTCGCAGAACTGATAACCGATGGAGAAGAAAGGTTCTCGAGTGGCGACCACGCACCGGAAGGCGTAGTGTAGGCTGGCCCCCGCTAGGTGGACCGACGACCTCATATAAACCGCGAGGAATCGCTGGATGCAGGAACCGAGTAGCCGGTCCAAGTGGCGTTCTATGGGGGAGGCCTATGTTCAGCAGTGGACGTCTTTCGGTTGATAATGATGATGATTCTTTATTGGTAGACTATAGGTTTTTTCGCTCTCTGTTATCAAAATTATCCAAAATTTCCTGCAAAATTACGGTCACCAATATACCAGCCTCTCATACAAATCAAACGCCTTTTCAAAGTCTGATTTCCTTGGAACTAAAAACCTAGCAATATTACGAGTATGTATAAACTGCTTAAATTTATATCTGTGAGGGTTAATTTAATGTACTTACATCATATTTTCATGGTTTCGCTACATTTTAAAATATCCGGCCTACCTATTTATATATCACGCAATCTTTGACTAACAACGTCTTCAAATATTTATTTCAATACTTTCAAAGTATGTCAAAAGCCACGGTCGGTTCTCATCATTACATCCCTTGGGGCGTTTCTGCTTACGGCACGGAACTCTAAAAGTAATTGAAATTCGAGCAGAGTTTGGAACGAGAGCTGGTTATTTGTTGCGATTTATTACTTTCTAAGCGGCTGGGGAATTGGCAGTCGGCTCTTGGACTACAGATATATAGTTAGGAAGATCAGTTCAACTGTCACATATGAAAGAGATAACTTCGGCTTTGTAGAGCGTTGTCCCTGTTGCGAGGGCTCTATCAAACTGAGAGTGGTCAACGCGTTCACGCGGTCAGGTTTGCGTTTGTTGTGTTCTGTATAGGTATGTCAAAGAAAATAATATATTAATGAAAAATTTTAAAACATAAAATCTTAAAAAATAATTATTTATAGATAATTATACCAATTTTATAAAATGTCATGTCGAGCAAAAACGTATTTATAATATTTTTAAATATGGTTAATGCCTTGGTGGTACGTATGGGCTCAGGAAGAGCATTAAAGGCTTTCACACCGAATACCCGCGTACATTTACTCGACTTAGTTAAACGATGTGGCGGCAAACTGAGTCTTTAGGTTACATAGATATTGTGCCTCAAGACAAGAGTCTTCGACCAATGTGTGTTACCAGTGATGACTTATGGCACTGAAACGTGGTCTCTTACTATGGGCCTCATAGATAAGCTAAAAGTCGCACAACGAGCTATGGAGAGGGCTATGCTGGGGGATTCTCTAGACGACCTGATAAAGGTTGTAGGACGACGTTGGATGCAGGCCGCTCCCAACCGGTCCTTTTGGAAAATTTTTGGAGAAGGCATATGTTTAGCAGTGGACGTCCACGGCTGAGATGACGATGATGACATAGGTATACCCACAGTGTACCCACATTTGACCGACGCCGGTCAGAACGCCTTCTGTTTGGATATGTATATGTAACGTAATACGACACAAAAACGCAAAACTGACCGCGTGAACGCGTGACCGCACTCTGTACGATAGCACCCTAAGATAGACCCTTTTGATATATTTTACAAGATCGTTTCGGAATCCACATATATACGCTACTGGGGCCTTATTCGCTATGACCATGCAATAAGTAACGCGGCGCGCTACGATATCTTCAACGAATGATCGCAAATTAGTATTGACTTCACGGTCATTCCTTGAAGATATCATGGCACGCCGCGTTACTTGTTTGAGTGGTAGTAGCGAATAACGGCCCTGACGATTCAAATTATCCAGTACTCACGATTTTATACCATTATCCTACTTGACGTTTTCGCGATAAGCCACGATATTATCGCATATAAACTAATCGTTTTCTACAAAATTAGTAAGCGATTATCGCTTTTATTCCCAGACAATATAAATTGTATCCGTAATGAAACTAAAGCCAAACTATCGATTGGAACAGCCCTGTTTATGGACGAGCTGCCATAACAATAAAGATCGAGTTTTATGAGGCCCTCCCTTGTCTCAGCTATCGGCAAATAAAAATACGTCGCTAATGAAGCCTCGAGACAAATTGTAGCGAGTAATATTGAGGGCTCATCCCGGGCCGCTTAAGTTCAACGCATAACGTATAAAGGCTTGTTGTTTCCTACAACACATTGTTCGTAAGCGTATAGCAGTACAAGAAAAAATTAGACAGCCCCAGAGCCCTTAATTATCCTTTTGAAAATTCCCCCCGTGACAACATTTGATAAAAATAAATGCTTGTAATTTCATAAAAAATATTGAAATGTAGTGAGAAAAATTAACATCCTCGGACGGGATTCGAACCCGCGTCTTCTGACTATCCGTGTCAGACGCCATTGACCAACTAGGCCACCGAGGTTCGGGACCGAGCATCGAATTTTAACTCTCTATCTGACTTTAACCGTCTTCTTACGGGGACGAAGCGACATCTATTGAACAGCCCTGACAGTACTATCCAACCGAAAGAAGCATTATTTAGAAATACTTAAACTTTCGTATTGACATAGCAACCTTTTGAATTTTTTATAGTATTACTTTTTAAAGCACTATAGCCTGCTTTAGCGATCTCAAACATTGAAATTTATAGTGAGAAAAATTCACATCCTCGGACGGGATTCGAACCCGCGTCTTCTGACAATAATAATATTATTACAACAATATAAATGCGAAAGTGAGTTTGTTTGCTTGTTTGTTACGCTTTCACGTCTAAACGGCTGAACGGATCTCGAGGAGGTTAGGCAGGAAGAAAGATTATATGCCGTGGAAGGAGATATGATACTTTTCATCGTTTTATCGTTATCCCTCACCACGCGGATAAAACTGCGCGGCGCAGCTGGTTTTTCGTTCCATCTATTTGAAAAGTACGACTTGGTTCGCCTTTAAGTGCACTCAAAGGTGATGTTTTCCATAAGAAATTGTTCTTAAACTCATTTCGCTTTGAATTCAAATACTATTTTTACAAAATAGTATTTTGCTCCCATAAGATACAATCATCATCATCATCATCATCAGCCTGTAGCAGTCCACTGCTGGACATAGGCCTCTCCAATTGCACGCCACTTAGGTCTATCTTGGGCTTCTCGCATCCAGTTTTTGCCAGCCGTCTTGCGCAGATCGTCACTCCACCGTGCCTCAGGACGTCCTACACTACGTTTGCCGAGACGCGGTCTCCACTCTAGAACTCGTTTACCCCAACGGTTGTCGGTTCTACGGCTAATATGGCCAGCCCACTGCCACTTCAGCTTGCTGATCCGGTGGGCTATGTCGATGACCTTGGTTCTCTGACGGATCACTTCATTTCTGATGCGATCCCTCAGAGAAACACCGAGCATAGCCCTTTCCATAGCCCGCTGAGCGACCTTGAGCTTGTGGACCATTCGAGCCGTCAGTGTCCACGTTTCGGCTCCGTATGTCATGACGGGTAGGACGCACTGATTGAAGACTTTCGTCTTCAGGCACTGTGGAATCGGCGAAGTAAGGACTCGACGTAGCTTCCCAAACGCTGCCCAGCCCAGCCGAATTCTTCTATTCACCTCGTTCTCAAAGTTGTTTTTTCCCAACTGCAATGTCTGCCCGAGGTACACATATTTTTGAACAACTTCGAGAACGGCGCCGTGTATCGCAATCGGTTCCGGTAGAACATGTTCGTTGAACATGACCTTGGTTTTGTCCAAGTTCATCCGTAGGCTGATGCGTATAGAAGAGTCAGCCAGGTCATTCAGCATCTGTTGCAGGTCCTGCAGCGTCTCTGCCACGATGACGATATCGTCAGCAAATCGCAAGTGAGAGATGTATTCGCCGTTGATATTAATGCCACGTCCTTTCCAGTTCAGCGTCTTGAACATATCCTCCATTGCATTTGAAAACAATTTCGGGGAAATAACGTCCCCTTGTCTCACTCCTCGATGCAACGGTATGGGACTTGTTTGCTGATTCTGTACTTGGACGGACATGGTGGCGGTTTCGTAAAGACATCTCATCACTTGGATGTATCGCCAATCTATCTGGCAACGCTGCAGGGACTCCAGAACAGACCAGATTTCAACAATAAGATACAATCTACTACTATATTTTAAATTGCTTTTTCGAAAGTTTATTATGAACGACTAAAGTTTATTAATTTTTTTTTTATGAAATACTATTTGGAGGTGATTTTTGAATGTTTAATCTCAACATTTAAAAATGTTGCTGCTACTACGTAAGTCTTAGTTTTCATGGCAATTAAAACATAAATGTAGTGCTCAAGATATGAATTTGTTAGAAAAAAACACATCACCTGCCTTCACCCGTCACCCCGCCATCCCATGACTGCGAAGTTAAGAGCGGGCAACCCAGGATGGGTACTGTACTGTATGTACTCGTAATAACGTGTTTTACACACAGAAGCCCTCTGATGTAACGGCTAACGGTTACCCATCTCAGCAGTAACCGCAACCATGTTTCAATCCATCTTTTTTACTGTTATTTTTAAGGTTGTGTACTCTCAATGTTAATTTGATTAATTTCTCTTAATTGTTTCTTAATTTGTTATACTTGATAGTATTTATTCATGTTGTGTTCTGTATCTGTTCAAATTGCCTCTTCTTTCTTCTTCTTTCTTTCTTTTCATGTTTTCTTAAATCAGGTGAACAGCCGTGTGATTCTCTAATGTTTCGTTGATGCGCTCGTCGACGAGCTCACTGATGTCAAATACTTAATGAGATATCGCCCTTGTACACAAGATTGCTTTTCCAACGTTCCTTGTCATATCGTCATTTGTTTCACGGATGTTGTCAAAGATGCAACGATGTTTGCTCTTAGAGAATCGCACGGCTGTTAAGATCAAATCGGCAAGCTCCGATTCTAGCTTCATGTCATGTTTACTTTAAATCCGTAGTGAGATTGGCCCTCATTCGAACCTAGATTTTTTATCGTATGTTTGTACTTTGTAATTAGATAAAACAAATAGCTTTAATCTAATCTACAACTTTTTCTAATTTCAGGTAAAAGTTCGCCCTCACAAAAGTTTAATCACGTTTAATTAGTTTCACCGGGGGACATACTTTACCGGGTAAGTTACTTTCAGTTACCGTCTAGTGTTTCAAGTAGACCTTTTATCGTATAGTCTTGTATTACATCATTGGTCTTATAATGATTGTGCTTAACATTGTATATGAAAAGAAAATGATAAAAATATTGATTAATGCAAAATAGTAAATTTGATAGCAAACTTAAAAATATCGTACAACTCAATATACTATAATAAGAATTATGCAAGATAGTTTTATAAACTAACTAGAACTATCCTTTGGTTTCCTCACTAGGCAAGCCTGTATCGAAGAAACCGGATTTCTCACAACATTTTTCTGTATCGACCCTCAGCAGACATCATATCGACATTAATACTAAAGTTAAAGTTAAGCTTAAAAATAAAGTTAGCAAACGAACATATGTTTTTTTTATTCTAAAGTAATACATCCAAAATTATCCAAAATATTTCAATAATATTCACTAAATTTAAAATGTATATAAAAAATAAAAACTACTTATCCTAAAAAATTAGATATAGCGGTAGACACTACCTAATTTAAAATGTTCAGTACACTTTCCGTGTCATTAATATAGCACAAATAAATGAAGCAATATAGTGATAAATTAGGTTTATGAAAATATGTTGCAGTCATTATGTCAGTATAGTATATAAACACAATGTCAGTTTATATAAATTTGTATTCATATGACGGCGCATGAGTACTTTGTCGTGTCGTCGATATGGCAACATCAAGTCCAAGAGTAATTCGGCTGGCTGTCAAAGTTACTCTAGCGGAGCGTCGTGTCTGTGGAAGCGGGGCGGCCATCTTGTGTTCGACAGACTGAAAACGAGAGCCGCAAGCGCATCACGTCTTCGACGAATCGCTTTAAATCCGTCTAAAGTTTGAGTATTACATGTCATAAAGATTAGTTTCGATATTGATTATAATTGTTAGTGCCTACGTGTTAAGAACTGTATTTTGCTGCCATTGCATCTACAAGTGAAATTAAAATATTTTGTAATCGAAGAAGCCATTTTAACTCGGTTCCGATCCCATAGGCGCCTACGATACAATACGACATCTATGAGTTCGAATGAAGGCGCTCCTTATTCTACACATACATAGTTTTAAAACTACAAATAACTAGGTCTTATCTTATTTTACTATTTCAGTGCTTTGTAATAAATTGTTACCTTATTTACATATAAATACACGTTGTTTAAATCCCACAAATTTTCTAGATTTCCAATATATCGGCGATCGTCGTTTATGGTGGTGGTGGAAATCTTCGAGAACCTCGTCATGCTTGAACTTGTGCCATACAACCTTTGACCGCATCATCATATATCACCAAATCAGATAGTAAAACACAGAGAACTAAACATTGAAAAATTAAACAAGCACAAACACCTCAACAAGTGAATAAACATTTGTTGGGACTGGATCTTCAAGAATATGCTATCCTCAGGAGATAATTTAGGTCATGTGCTGCTGAGAATTACAATTTAAAACAAACCTAAGAATGGAGACTTAAAGCAAAAAATACGGTTAATGTAAATATAAAACAGCCCTCGTTAGTGTTAGGTAGCTCCCTCAGGGCATCAGGACAAATGTAAACAGTATTCATTGTTTCCGTGCATGTTTCGCGGCCCGTGTGCCTCCTGAGGCCTTGTTCCCCTAGTTTAATTAATGTTACCTTATTAATTACGGTTTTTGAACAATCTGTAACCCACAGATTGTTTTTTTAGTAATGGCAACTTAGGTGAGCTTGTAGTGGTAGTATCCAAAGCTTTTCCTGTACTCGGACAGGTTTAGCATTGGAAATATACCCAATGACGGCGACGACCTCCAGAATGTAGACTTAAGAGGATTGCATAGCTAGTACTTTCCATGCTAAAAGAGAAAACTCTTTTCTACCTCTTAACATTGTCCGATTTCAGAGATTATTTTTTTCATGAAATCATGACGTTGTTTACTATGCCCGTACGTTTTGATTTTTTCATTTTTTTTTAAGTTCTCAAAAAGGAAATGTATAGTACTTTGAACCACTGAAAAAATCAAAACGTATGTAGTCTCTTTTAGCATGGAAAGTACTAGCTATGCAATCCTCTTAAGGTAAATGAGGGGCCTAAGCGGGGCCTGGGCAGGGGTGCGGCATGTGTACAGGGGCATGCTGAGTAGGGGCACGGAGGAGAATGAATAAGTGAATTGGATTACAGAATGCATTGAATCCAACGATCTCCAAGAATAGGTATGTCTAAAAAATCGTTATAATTTTATTAACCTTGTATGATAGAAATATTTTAAGCGATTTAAATATTGATACTTTGCAATGTGAACCCTCACTAGGTACATATACAAACTTTTCAGTATTTCTACACCTTTTTGATAAACACTTGATGAAGTGAAGTTTGGTTAACTGAGGATTAAATGCAGATCTAGTAGTTACTGGTTCGATAATTCCCTCGGACTTGCTTTCGGTAAAAACAACATCGTACTTTACTTTTATAAACTTTTTATACATCAATCAGTGATGAGTCGAGCCAGTCGCTTGTCTCACGCTTGGATAAACACATAGGATACTTATCATCATCATCTTTCATCACCACGCGCATGCGCCACCGGTGTAGCCGGGAGTTTTTGTTTTTTTTTAGAACGGACTAATGCTGTTTGCCTCGACCGCCATTGACAGCGTCACCGGACGGTTGGCGAGCGCAGATGGCACTCACCCAGATGCGGACGCAGAGGGCGCACGTAACCAGCCAGTAGAGTAGATTGCAGTATCATCCGCAAACTGAGCGATCTGAACATTAGGTTCAGATCGTGGGATGTCGCTGGTGTACAGCGAGAAGAGAGTGGGTGGTACAGAGCCCTGAGGGAAACCTGCGTGAATGGGATGCGTTCCCTCGGTGCGATAGCTAAACGTTCGATCCCTGAGAAGTCTTGTAAGATGAGTACAAGACGGTCTGGCACACCCAGTTGGTACAGCTTGAATATCAAGCCGTTGTGCCAGACTTTGTCGAACGCTTTCGCTACGTCGAGGAAGACAGCTATGGTCCCTTGGGGCTTTGGTTTCTTATTGAAACCGCCTAGGATGTGCTCCGTTACGCGGTGCACTTGTTGGACGCAAGAGTGTTTGGCTCTAAAACCAAATTGCTCATCGGGAAGGAGGTTATTGGACCTAACATGGGACCAGAGTCGGTTCACAATGAGCCGCTCGTAAATCTTCCCCAGAAAGCTGAGGAGACTTATGGGACGGTAGCTGGAGGGCTCGGCTGCCGGTTTGCCTGGTTTGTGAATTCAAAATTCAAAATTCAAAAATTATTTATTCAGTTTAGGCATCATAGACACTCATATGAACGTCAAAAACTTAGAATACCAATGACAATGGCATGCTTCCAAGTGTCTGGGAAGGAGCAGTTGCTCATAGCCGCATTGAAGATGCTAACTAAGAGATGGACTAGTGGGACTGAGAAGTGTTTGATCACCTTGTTGCTGATACCATCAGCACCAGGGGATTTACGGGTCTTGAGGCTCTTGATCAGAGACACTACCTCGGATGATTTTACCGGTGGGAGGAGTGGGAGGTCAGAGATGGACATAGAGCTTTTACGTTCGACTTCAGATTCCACCGAATCGAGGTGTTTCTGGTCGACGTGATCTACATTGAGAGTACACTGAGCCTCAAGGCTATCAGCTAAACACTCGGCTTTGTCTTCGTCAAGGAACGCTATGGAGAGAGGAGGTGGCCTAATGAGTGGAGGCATTGTCTGTTGTCCGTCAGATTTCAGAGCTCGAGCCAGTATGCCTGGTGAGTTGGCGTAGCCGGGAGGCGCAGCTAGTTACTTATAGATCACGTTATTAATGTTTACCATATATATTTGATCAGTTTCAGTGTTTATATATATACTAATGACGCTTTATATATATATTTATTTATTCAGCCTTTCGTCTAATTTCTCAAAGGACTCCCAAACAGGTCATGAAATAACAAAATTAGGCTTGGAAACTGATCAATATATTTATAATAAATACTCTAACAGTAGACAATCTATTAGTCTGGTATATTCTATATTCGCTCTTACTTTACCTTACTAACTTTCATTTCATGTCCATTATGTTGAAATTTTATAGAAGAAGCGGGTTCAAATCCCGTCCGAGGATGTAAATTTTTCCCTCTATAAATTTCAATGTCGCTAATTAGCGATCTCAAACATTGAGGTAATTTTTTCAGATTAGTATTCAATTCAATAATCTTAAGGTATTTTTTTTTCATGATTGCATACATAATATAGCATACATAATATACAAAAACTTGTCATTCGAATTTCGATAAAGTCACCTTGAATAGTAAAACAAACTCAGGCTAGGTCCTGTTACCTTTGATTCACGACCTAGGCTAAGGCTGCATAAGTATTTAAAAATTTAGGTTTATACGTCCAAACCTAAAGTCATGGAGGATTATTAGAATACCCAAAAAGGTATAAATAGTTGTTTTAACTGAAAACTCGCTTATTTTATGGAAAAACAACATGGTTTTCATTAAAATCATATGTTATTTTAATTCATTCAAACCACAACACTGCATGTTATCCCGCAAAAACAATTGAGATGCTAAATGGATGCGGTTGTTGTCCATTTCCAATGTTTTTTAGTGCAATTGAATATCAATTTTCAGAGAAATTGTTGAATACACTGCAATATGATGGATAGTAGAAAATTCATTTTGAAGGTGGATACGAGATGCGTTATTAGTCACGCTTCACTGATATATCATTGGCGATTCGGTTATGTAGTCGTAGTATATACATAATCAAAATAAACATACGAGTATTTAGCGTGCCGCGGGTTCTGATGACTTAACATTGCAGTAATGTGCGGGGAAAATCCGATTACACTCAATGATACAAAAATACACTTTTGTATTTTGCAATTTTAGAGAGAGAAATACATATCATTGGACGGGATTCCCGGAATGAACCCACGTCTTCCGAAAATCCGTGTCAGACGCTAAGTCACCGAGGCATACCGTCCGAGCATCGACATTACTCTCAACTCTCTATTTAATTTTAACCGCCGCACTATTACAATTATATGGGGTGAGTTCGAATCCCGTCCAAGGATGTCTATTATCTCTGTAAATTTGCAAAGTTTGGTCTCGCTTAGCAGACGTTACTGCTTTAAAAATATCACAATAAAAAACAATTCTATTACTATTTTTTACGACTTTAAAAAAGGAGTTTTCTCAATTCGACTGTATATTTATTTATGTTTGTTCGTAAATAACTTTGTCGTTTATGAACCGATTTTGGTGATTCTATTTTTGTTTAATAAAGTATACTTCGAGGTGGTCCCATACAAATTTCATCGAATTCGGTTGAGCAGTTTTTGAGTTACACTTCAAAGTAAAGTGTTTCGCCTATCTACATGATATCATCATTGTACGGTGTATCCCGTAAGTAGCAAGGTCACTAAAAAGGATGAAAAAATTTTACTAAAATTGAACCGACTTCACGTTTCACACGTTTGAAATCACATGTCGAAGTCGGTACTACGTTTACAATATTGTGATAATAGGTACTTTTGTATTATAATAGTATAACCGACTTTAACAAGTCGGTTCTATTATTTGGTACTTTTTTTTTAAAGCGCTCAATCAAATTCGATGGAATATATAGGGGACCATCTCTGAAGTATGACCTACCAAACAGATAACGAATCATCAAAATAAATGTATGATTAACGGAGTAATCGTATAACAAATATACAAAACAAACATACCTGTCGAATTAACAATTTCCTTCTTCCACCTTTTTTATAATTCTTTAAAAAACAAAGTCAAAGTCAAGTCAAAATCATTTATTCAATTTAATCATAAAATGCATCAAAGACGCACTTATGAACGTCAACTTTTCATTATAATGTACTTTAAAGACTCTACCGCCGCGTTTCAAAATATATAGAGCCCACTGAGAAGAAGCGGCAAGAAACTCGGGGCCATTCTTTTTATATAGATGTTTACAATGTTTCTACTTAGGTACTACAAATATTACATTTTAAGTGTGGCAGAGTGACAGCTTGCCAGAAGTGGAGTATTCCAAGCATCTTTATCTTCTATATAATGTCGAACTTTATGGTAATCTTTTTTTATTAAAACGTTTTTTACAGTCAATTTAAATTTGCCCTCTGTGAGCTCAGTTATGTGTTTTGGGATTTTATTAAAACCAAGTTTGAAAAAGCAGTTTCGTCCATAACAGACATATCTTCCAAGCTATTTATGAACGAATAAAACAACAAGTACAATTTGAAAATTTTAATACCGACTTCCATTCTATTTAGTTATTGGAGTGTAACTCAAAAACTATTGGACCGAATTTGATGAAATTTAAATGGGACCACACGGAAAGCACCAGATTTTTGGAAGTCGGTAGAAAATTAGTCTTTTGTAGAAATGGTTTTTATATTAAATCTTATAATATACGTCAGGCCGTCTATATCTCTGTCTGTCTTGGAAGAGATTTCGAAACGTCATCATGTCTGTATTAGCTTCCAAACAAAAATGAAAATGCAGAAGTTAGCACTAAATAATTATGAAACTTGCTATAATGCTTAATTTGCTATAACAAGTTATTAACAAATTAGCAACAAAGAAATTTCCAAGTTCCGCCACCCGCTATAACTTGAACATCGACTTCGATAATTTCAATTGATTGAGATAATAATCTTTTTATTCAATTCTCCGGAGAGTTCGCAAGCCTCGCCAAATAATTGATTTGTTTTCGAACAACTTTTGACAACTTTGTTCATTTTAAGTCTTGATTGAAAGTGGATTGAGGGCTGTCTCGATTTTTCACAAGAAATGTACAATTTATTTAATTGTGTATTTATCATCAAAGTATTTTCGTTTAATTTTGCTACGCTCTCTTCGATCTTAGTACTCATAATCTTGTGTTATTTTCTAACGAGTATATAGTGAGTATAACATTTCGGTTGTGCATTACTCCTTATATGTATTTATATACTTTATGTATTTACATAATGTATATAAATACATATACAAGTTTGTATACGCAAAAGTACATGCTTGTTACTTGACTAAACGTCCGGTTCGGTACCAAATAAATTTTTTACTTCTTTTCTACCGACTTCCAAAAAAAGGAGGAGGTACTCAATTCGACTGTAAGTTTTTTTTTATGTTTGTTACTTCATAACTTTCGACTGGGTGAACCGATTCTCAAAATTATTTTTTGTTTGAAAGCTGGTGCTTCCCGTGTTTTCCTATTTAAATTTCATCAAATTAAATTTAGTAGTGTTTGAGATACATTCCAATAACTGAATAGATTGGAAGTTGGTATTAAATTTTTCAAATTGTGCTTATAAAATGTGAATTACATAATTAAAAAAGCCAAATAATTGAATTAATTCCCTAAAACTATCCTTTATTGTTCAAATATGGTACATTACAGTTTTCATATTAAATAACATTTGTATAAATGATTTCTTAGGCTTTCGCAATTCTTATACATTGAAATTTAATTATTTTTTCAATATTAGTAATTGCACTCGGGCAGCCTGTAGGATCAGTGGCCCAGCGCGCCTACAACGCCCATAAGGTGCAATGTAATAACGCTTTTTAAGAATACTTTTGGTACTGCTGGTGGTACTGCGGCGCTACTGGAATATTCGTGGAAGCGGGCATTCCGTGCCTATTATGAAAAAAACTCCAGAAACTTTCTCAAATCGATTCTATCTCGCTATAACTGTCCTATCCAAAAATACTAAACAGACGTAGTTACGGGCTGGACTAATTAACTCACAATATATTTTACACAATTATTGGTGCGAAGGTGTTCAACGCCCTTCCCGAACCAATACGAACTGCTCAAACTCTTCGTGCTTTTAAAAATAAGCTAAGAAGTTTTCTGACTGACATGGCACCGTACAGCGTCGAGGAATTCATTCCAAAAATGATTTAATATCAGAATGGAATTTATGAATATTCTTCAATATTCTTGACGTGGAATCTTATTACTATTGTATAACTATATTTTTTTTAAGTAGGCTAATAATAAAAATGTATTATAGCATATTATTATTATGAGTGCAATAATGTGAAATTGAATTTTTGTATATTTAACAAATAATCTAATGAATAGATTAATTTTTGACATGTAATTCTTTATTACTAGTAAATATCAATATCAATAGTCCATAGCTCATTAACATATAGTAAAAGTTAACGTACCACTAACGAACTATGGATTCGATCCGAAATAAATATTTTTATGTTATTTTATGAATAATTAAAAACGGTGTACTAAGATGAATGCTTACACGTAGCATATTATTATGTCATAGATTTTCCTATGTTCCACCCATATTTTAGAAAGATTTGTTTGTTTGTTTGATTTTAATAAGGCTACTTGATCAATTTAAAAAAAATATTTCACCAGTAGAGTTCTTTTTTCTTTTTTAGGGGGGGAAATGCTGTGCACTTCCCTTTCGTCACCCCCGTTGCGGAAGGGCTTAATGTTTAGTAGCATTTTCTACTTACTACGTATACGTCATCCTGGAGGTGCAAGAAAAATTGTAGCAAGAAAAAGTGCAGTATAGTCATATATTCGTAAAGAGATTCTAAAAAAATCTATAAACTTTTGTGTACAACCAATAATAATATATAACACATATAATTCTGTAATAACAGTTAAACATTACATCCATAGTTAAGATCGATAGCGTTTCCAATAGGGTCGTATACCTAATACTCAGAGTATCCAAACGATATTCGCTGAAGGTCATTCAGGTATACGCACCGACGAATTCGCACCCGGATGATGAGGTGGAGGATATGTATGAGGACATTAGTCGGGCCATACATACCTCTGAAACGCACTTTCTAGTTGTTATGGGGGACTTCAACGCGAAGTTGGGTAAGAGAAGCGAGGATGAGTTGAAAGTGGGGCAATTTGGATATGGACAACGGAACCGTAGGGGACAGAGGTTGGCCGACTTCCTGGAGAAAGAGGGACTCTTTATGATGAACTCTTTCTTTCAGAAGCCACCTCACAGGAAATGGACCTGGCTGAGTCCCGATGGTTCCACGAGAAATGAGATTGACTTCATTATGACCACCAAAAGGCAAATATTCACTGATGTCTCCGTGATCAACAGGGTTAAAACCGGTAGTGATCACCGAATGGTAAGAGGCACGGTGAATATTAATGTCAAACTGGAGAGGTCTCGTCTGATGAAGTCTACGCTCCGACCCACTCGTGCCCATATACAAGACCCCGAGAGCTTTCAACTTGAGCTATCCAATCGCTTCGATTGCCTTGAGAACATCGCTTCAGTGGACGAGATCAATAACAGGTTAGTAGAAACTGTCCATACAGTGGGTTCCAAATACTTTAAACCCCACCGTACAGATAGGCCACAGAAACTCTCCAACGATACCCTCAACCTCATGGCTGAACGACGCTCACTGAAAATGCAGTCTTCGCATGATGCTGAAGCATATAGGCTGCTCAATAGACGAATATGGAAGTCCTTGCGACACGACATCCGGATCTTTAATACAAACCGTATTAAAGAGACGATAGAGCGCAAAAAAGGCTCCAAAGTGTTTGCAAGAGACATGTCTATTGGGCAAAGCCAGTTGACAAAGCTGAAGAGAGAAGACGGCAGTGTAGCGTCGACCAAAGCAGAAGTATTAGGAGAGGTAGAGAGTTTCTACGGACAGCTATACACCTCGGTCGCTAAACCTGTTAACAGCTCGGCCAAAGACCCAAGAGCCAAGCTGACACGACATTATACCGAAGATATCCCGGACATCAGCCTGTACGAGATTAGAATGGCCTTGAAACAGCTTAAGAACAACAAGGCGCCTGGTGACGACGGTATCACATCTGAACTTCTGAAAGCGGGTGGAACACCGGTACTTAAAGTCCTTCAGAAGCTCTTTAATACCGTCTTACTCGAAGGTTCAACGCCAGAAGCATGGAACAAAGGCGTGGTGGTGCTGTTTTTCAAGAAAGGTGACAACACTTTACTTAAAAATTACAGACCCATCTCGCTTTTGAGCCATGTTTATAAGCTGTTTTCGAAGGTCATAACGAACCGTCTCAGTCGCAGGTTTGATGAATTCCAGCCTCCGGAACAAGCCGGTTTCCGAAAAGGCTATAGTACCATAGACCACATCCACACGCTACGGCAAGTTATACAGAAGACCGAAGAGTATAACTTGCCTCTTTGTTTAGCGTTTGTGGACTATGAGAAAGCCTTTGATTCGATCGAGACGTGGGCAGTGCTTGAGTCTCTCCAGCGGTGCCGTATTGACTATCGGTATATTGAAGTGCTGAAGTGTTTGTACAAAAACGCCTACATGTCAGTCCGAGTACAGGAGCAGAGTTCGAAGGCAATTCCATTGCAAAGAGGCGTGAGACAGGGAGACGTTATATCTCCGAAACTGTTCACCGCTACATTGGAAGACGCCTTCAAGCTTCTGGAATGGCAAGGACTTGGCATTAATATTAACGGCGAATACATCACTCACCTTCGATTTGCCGACGATATTGTAGTCATGGCAGAATCCATGGAAGACCTCAGTACAATGCTCGAAGGCCTCCATCGAGTTTCCCAACGGGTAGGTCTTAAGATGAACATGGATAAGACGAAAATTATGTCTAATGCCCATGTTGTACCTACCCCAATATCAGTTGGGAACTCAGTTCTCGAAGTTGTTGACGAGTACATTTACCTGGGACAGACAGTCAAACTAGGCAGGTCCAACTTCGAGAAAGAGGTCAATCGTCGAATCCAACTCGGCTGGGCAGCGTTCCGGAAACTTCGCGAAGTCTTCTCGTCAAAAATACCTCAGTGCCTCAAGACAAGAGTCTTCGACCAATGTGTGTTACCAGTGATGACTTATGGCACTGAAACGTGGTCTCTTACTATGGGCCTCATAGAAAAGCTCAAAGTCGCACAACGAGCTATGGAGAGGGCTATGCTCGGGGTTTCTCTACGTGATCGAATCAGAAATGAGGAGATCCGTAGAAGAACGAAAGTCACCGACATAGCCCAGAAGATTAGCCAGTTGAAGTGGCAGTGGGCAGGGCACATAGCACGCAGAACAGATGGCCGATGGGGCCGAAAGGTTCTGGAGTGGAGACCACGGACCGGCAAGCGCAGCGTAGGTCGTCCACCGACACGGTGGACAGACGACCTGATGAAGGTCGCAGGACGACGTTGGATGCAGGCCGCTTCCAACCGGTCCTTTTGGAAAATCATGGGGGAGGCCTATGTTCAGCAGTGGACGTCCTACGGCTGAGATGATGATGATGATTACATTTATCTGTAAGAAAAATATTTTAATACGAAATACATTTAATATACACAAAAGACAAAAGTTAGTGAAAACATTAATCAAGTAGTGTTTTAAAATGTAGTGGAACAGATCAGGAACATGGAATTTGCGGATGAAGTTGAATAATGTAAAAATGGCTTTTCTTTTAACCCTTTGCATTCCATGAGACGTAAATATACGTTAGTTTCATTCATAAATCTTTTTTTTATTATCACGGTATAGGAAAGATTTAACGCATCCTTTGAGGTCGATCTTTTAAGTTCTACGGGTAATGAATTTTACAACTTGACAGCAATAGAAAAATAATTATACGTTTTTAAACTAACATGGTCAAAGTCACAAACATTAGAAACATTCAAATTATACTTGGTAATTATCCCGTGAATAATTAGAAAAATAGTTTTCTAAGAACGAGGTACTGTGATGAGGAATAGAGGGACAGTGTAGTGGAATATGGCGCATACTCCTGTCCTAGAGGAAGGATAAGAGGCCCAGCAGTGAGACCGAACCAGGCTGATTATGCTTTTATTTTAAGATATTTTGTTTTGAAACAGTTTTGTTTTAACATAATAGAAACACTCATTTGACCTTTTCGAATTAAGTGTACGTATACCCGATGTAGAACCCAATTTTCCTTTCAAGTAACAAAAGCCAATGGGCCTTAACCTTCCCATAAAATGGCAAAGTAGGGTTTGATCTCAAATTTAAGGTTACAATAATACTGCTTCGTCGGACTTAACTCATATTCACTTACAATAGGGCCTGCTGTCATAAAAATGAACAAGTGCCAAGGATTCATTATGTTAGAAAGCATAGTTAGAAGGGTTCTGTAACAAAACAATATTATAACTTTATTTGTAGGTAATTGAAAAATCATCATTCGAAATTCGAAAGTTCGTCAATCAGATAACATACGATAAAACTTGAAGCAATTAATTTTATTAATTATTTACTAAGTATTATTTTTATTAATCTATGTAAATCTTAAATATTTATATGAAATGATTTATGATTTATCACGGCAGCTTTATCTTCTATCTTTACACGTAGGTATAATATAGCATTCTATGTTTTTATTATTATGTCTTATAATATATGTAGGTGTTAAAAGCGTAGGGTATCCTATAAGTAATGACAGGCCGGTTGGCGCAGTTGGTAGCACCCCTGCCTTCTGAGCCGCTGGACCCGGGTTCGATCCCCGAACAGGTCAAACATTTGTGTGCATGAACATGTCTGTTTGATCTGTGTCTGGTGAAGGTTACCGTTGCCAAACGACATGGAAATGCATTATAATAATATGGGACAACATCCGCACAAAGGTCTTCAGATCCCAAACTAGGCAGAGCCTGTACTATGGTAACCTGATGACTAATATACATACTTATATACTTAACATATACATACGTATGTATATGACATACGTATGTATATGTTAAGTATAACTTATGTATATGACATACGTATATAACATACGTATATAAAATATAATATAACGTATGTATATGACATACGTATGTATATGTTAAGTATATAAGTATGTATATTAGTCATCAGGTTACCATAGTACAGGCTCTGCCTAGTTTGGGATCTGAAGACCTTTGTGCGGATGTTGTCCCATATTATTATAATGCATTTCCATGTCGTTTGGCAACGGTAACCTTTTCATCAGTTATGTCTACTGATTTGCTACATGTAGCTTTATAAACGTCGTTAGAACCACCTATACAATACATATACACCTGCCGAGATCTGCTTTTGTAACAGTCGAACAGATAAACAACGTAACTGATGAATGGTAAATAATGGTTCGCTGAAGCCCACTCGGTATAGAACCCTAAAATATCCATTCGTAATGTACTTTTGCAGTAAGCCTGAGACCGTGAGGCAATCAGGCAACTTATTATTTTAGAAAAACCTTTTTGGAGAACTATCGTTCGATGAAGAATAAGTCTAAGAGCTTTATAAAAAGGCCTTATATGAAATGTCATATTTGTAAACTTACGCAATAGCGTTATTTTTTTGCTTATTCCCATGTCATTATCATCGTGAGTTTAAATAAGTATGTTTTTTTCACTACACTCGCTCCCCAAGGTATCGTTGATAATTTTTTATAGACAGGTTGGCAAACGACCAAGCGACACGATTGAGGAAGGCGATGGCTGCCACATGCGTCAACTCGGCAACGGGTGCTGTCTGCGGAGACCGGTCTGCTCCGAATGCTGATGCAAACCCAAAAATGATATAGCCCTTAACCCTTTATATACCGTGATAATTAAAACAATAGATTTATGAATGAAAGTGATATACATACACGTCTGTTGGAGGCAAAGGGTTAAGTAATTTAACATAAAAATGCCATGCCCCCTAATTTAGTATGTATTGATGTCTCTTTTATTTTATTTATTATCTTTTATTTATTGAGACATAACAAAATTGCAAAAATAAAAAAAATGGCATGGACCCTACATTCTGTGGAGGCTAGTTAAAATATTAAAAAAAGAATAAATATTTTTAATATCGTTTTTTTTTATAATGGATTTCCGCAAAGTAACGCCTGAATCAATAGATTATTAAAAATAGAACTCCTAGACGTCTACACGATCTCTATGAAATTTCCGTCGTGATGTCCGATGGAAAAATTCAGCTGCAGGTGTTAAAGCGAACAGTTCCTCGGAACCCTCCCCGTGATATATGCGGTAGAAGATGCAGAGTGATCCAACATCTCTACGCAGTGCCAAAGAGTCGAGCCGATCGGAGAGAGCTTGATCGTTGACGATTCAAGCCGCTCTGCGTTGAATGCGGTCAAATGGAAGGGGCCTCTGACCAGAGGTGAGCAAAGTACTCCATGTGAGGCCGAACTAGAGCCTTATAGAGTTGCAGGCGATAGGCTGATGTGAAGTACCATCTCGCTTTTTCAAGCACACCAAGCTACACTCGAGAGCAATGAATCCGGGTCACTTAAAGAATGTTAAAAATCTCGGAAACTAAAAATGATAGGTTAATGCAATAAATTGTATTTAATAGACAATGTAATACTCCTTAAATGAAAGTAAAAAAAAATATGAGTCACCATACATTTTATTAACACAAAATTACATAAAGAAAAAAACTGCTGATCTCTCCTTAAAACAAAAATAGGAAACATGAAATTTTTTTAACTTTATTACGATTTTCTTGAATTTTAATACTTTGTATTGCCTCCTCGTGCTTCCATTACTGCGTTTACGCGGTTTGGCATGCTGTACACCAAGTTCCTTATACGATTTTGGGGAATATTCTCCCATTCCTCTGTGAGAGCAATTTTGAACTCTCGATCGGGTTGATATCCGGGCTGCGCGCTGGCCACTCCATACGAGTAATGTTCATCTCTTGAAGGTAGTCATTCACAATCCTACCTGTATGAGGTCGGGCATTGTCATGCATAAATATAGCATCCTCACCTAAATTGACCATAAATGGACCAACGTGATCATTGAGGATTTCTTCCACATATCTTTCGCTAGTTAAAGAGCCGTTTTCTATGATCACCAGCTCTGTGCGACTTTCAGAAGAAATTCCGGCCCACACAAGTACAGACCCACCACCGCAGGCTACTTTTTCTTCGATGCATGCTTGCTTGAATCTTTCCCCTGGTCTTCGATACACTCTGTGTCTTCCATCGTGCTTGTAGAGCATAAATTTTGATTCGTCGGAGAACATAACTTTTGACCAATCTTCAATACTCCAATTTACGTGGCTCTGGGCATATCTTAGTCTTGAAATACGATGCCCACGCTCTAGTTTAGGGCCGTTTGCAGGTCTAAGGGGTTTTAAGTTAGATTCAACAAGCCGACGTCTTACTGTCCATGCACTTGGGTTACTTCCTCCGAGGCGTCGAAACTGATTTGTGAGTTCAGTTCCTGTGAGAAAGCGATTTCGAAGCATGGTGTTCACCAAGTATCGGTCTTCTCGTGCTGTGGTACACCTGGTTCTGCCCGTTCCTGGTCTGCGTAGGTTAGAACCAGTTTCTTCGTAACGTCGGAGAACTCTTTGTACTGTTGACAGCGACACACCGACAGTCCTGGCTGTATCGCGCTGACTCCGGCCGGTTTCCAGCATTGTAAGTATTCTGGTGCATTCTTCAGGCGTAAGCGACATAATTTCAGCTTGAATAATGAATATAGAGCACTATCAACATGGTTTATGTACCCACATAAATGACAGATTACAAACAAAAGCAAAACCAAATGCTGTAATTTCGTAGTTCCATCTTCGAAAGTGGCCCTTTTTCAAATTTGATTTTTTTATGATAAAACTTTACAATAACTAAGAAGTTTTAACACCTTCTTTTAAGGAGTATTACATTGTCTATTAAATACAATTTATTGCATTAACCTAGCATTTTTAGTTTCCGAGATTTTTAGGATTCTTTAAGTGACCCGGATTCATTGCTCTCGAGTGTATTTAGATGCTAACTTAGCCTATACTTTCAATTAACGGTGAAACTGTCGATGTTTGAAATGTCAACGTCAAGAATTTGATACTGACTGAGGCAGTTAGAGAAGTATCCTCAAAACGAAGGGATACAACAAAGGGAGATATTAGCAGTAAACGCACAAACTTGTGTCTTCTTGGGATTGAATTGGACTAAGTTCAGACTGTATGTCTCAGTTACTTCTTATTTTGAACAAATATTTTATTTAATTTAAACATAAAACTATGTAGTGTTTGAAATTTTTATTTCTCTAACTACTATTTATAACTTTATATTATTTTACTACTGAAATAAATTTAGAGATCATATACACAATTTCACCAAAACAATAAGAATTAACACATTTTTTTTATGAAATTGTTCTCTTGAGTTGAGTTTTGCTTGAGTTCATCCGAGGCAGTACTGTCACCGTGTATACTTATTTCTACCGTGAAGCAGTAATGTTTGCAATACTGTGTTTCGGTTTGATAGGTGTGGTTGCCGAGGAAATGAGATTATAAAATCTTAATATCTCAGTGTGATGGGCGCAGTGCAGTCGTCACTTGTAACGTAATGTTGTTGTGTATATGTTGTACAGGTGCAAGTTGGTAGCCGGCTACATGAAGCCGCAGCAGACGACGTGTCGCAGCGACACTACTGGTTTCTATGTATTGCTTACCATTCGTAGTTAGCGACACGAAGCTAGCGTCACGTCGTCGAGCGGCAGACGATACTGCCGCCCGACCATAGATCAGTAGTGCTGCTCGCGATAAATGATGATAAATGATAATTTATTTGCAAGAAATATGGTACAATTCAGCTCTTAGTGTTAATGAAGTCGTCCTAGCATATTTCATCAATCTGACATGCAAATATTTTTATTCATAATTAATTACATATCACATGTTGGGTATTACATTCTAATGGAGGATCCCAATAATCTATCTATCCACGGTTTTCCTTACTAGCGATAGAAATTTGACATAACGTCCATAGAAATAGTGTCAAATATCTAACTCTAGTAAGGTAAGCTAGATAGATTATTGGGACCGGCCGTTAGTCATTACTCCACATTGCGAGTACCAATCTACGTAATAAAACAACTGAAAGGCTTTTGAACAAAACCTTTCGTATCACTTGTCAAATGGTTGATGCCATCTGCAGTTGCTGTCTGCAGTCGGGTTCGAAATCATGACTGCAGCGACATGAAGCGACGTGTCGTGGCGACATGAAGCGACGACATGTCGTCTGCTGCTTCTGCGTGTAGCCGGCTACCAACTTGCACCTTTACTGTCACTTGTAACGTAATGGTGGTGACCTTCGGGCTTGTTCCGCAATCTAATGACACATGGTGTCAAAGCTAATGGTTCATGGTAGAAATAGATGTGGTGGCAGTACTTTCTCCGGACTAACTCATTCATAAAGAGTTCTACAGCTTATACATACATACAGCTTATATAAACACAAAAAAAATGTGTACATTAATAAAGTGCCTGTTGCGACTTTCTTGTTGTCCTTAACCAGAGGTCACACGAGGCACGGAGACACACATCAGCATATCCAAGACAGGAGAATAAATTTCTCAGTATTATACAAACATTTGCTCAGAACAGGTATCGTACCCAAGTACGACCCTGCTTTTGAAACGATAGTCGCAAAACTATCATGGATATCAATACTACCAGCTTGATTAGCCAGTTGAAGTGTCAGTGGGCAGGGCACATAGTACGCAGAACAGATGGCCGATGGGGCTGGAAGGTTCTGGAGTGGAGACCACGGACCGCAAAGCGCAGCGTGGGTCGTCCGACACGGTGGACAGACGACCAGATAAAGGTTGGAGGACGACGTTGGATGCAGGCCTTTTGGAAAATCATGGGAGAGGCATATGTTCAGCAGTGGACGTCTTACGGCTGAGATGATGATGATGACCAGCTAAACTAACAGGTGCATTTAAGTCATTGCACAATTATATCGATACATTTTGGAATCGAATAAAGTCCTATTATTAAATCGTCACATATTCGCAACTCAACTCAGCACGGACTCGAGTTGAATCAATAATCGATTAAATTAATAATTGATTACCAGCTGAGCGTGACACCGCGTGAAATACGTACCGGCACTCGGAGCGATGTTCGATTGTTTAAGTTACGAGCTACTAAATGGCGCTTTATACATTTTTTATTCGATATTGTCTGGCGCGTAAGGTTGGTATGTTATTGGTCTCGTAAAGCAAATATTTTAACGGGAAAATGGATGCATTGATGCAAAACATAATTTAAGTCTTAGAATAACTTTAATGTATTCAAAATTTTCTTGAATTAAAGAGATATTAGTAGTAATTCGCTTGTTCAGCTCACCAAACTAAACTAGCGAACAAAAATCTATTTTTAGTATACTCTGCTTAGTTCTTGATCTGGTCATGCTTAAGTCCAAATTCGTATAATGCTTGCAAGTGACAATTTCATTCATTTGCCGTTTCTGTTTAATTGTGGGTAAGTTTATTGTAAATTTAAACGTCATGTAAGTTCGTGCTCTCTAAACTAGTCTAAACGGATGTTAAACTACCCACATTTGAATAGAATAATCATATGTTTCGAATTATCATTGTAAGTGTTACACAAAAGTGGATTTTAGTATTAACATTATAAGAACTACCATAGTTTAGAGTATTTTAGTTTAGTTTAGTGTATGCACAAGCAAATCACTATCATTATTATTATTATTACTCCCTTTATTTCAATTATATCACAGATTTAATCCAGTCCTTTACAAAGGTATAAGTGGGGCTATAGCCAACACTTAGTGGCCTGTTTGGTATAAAAATACAATGTAGTATAAAAAACAGAACCATTTTGGATGGATGGTGACATGGTATATCTATTATAAAAATTGATAAAATGTCAAGGCTATTGACATGAACCTATAGTGATAAGTAAGATTGTGGGCTATGGCAGAGACTACGGCACCTGCCAATTTCAGTCTCATTTTAAAATTTTTAGGCAGATGGTGACTTGTCATCCACTAAACGGGCCCCCCATAAAGGCCACCATGAATGGTGACAAAAGGGACAACGTTGGTGTGAATGGCTAAAGGGTGTCGAGAGGTGTGCTGCGGTTTCACTAGAGCGCTACTACCGGCATTATGCCCTTTAACACTCTACCCTTGGAGCCTTTTGTTACTTGCTCTTGCGTCTCCACCCCCAGACGGTCAATCAAGGCAATTATTATTATTATTATTTAAAAATAATTCTGATCCGTACGATTATTAAGTAGGTAGCACAATGAAGTATTCTCAATGCCGAAAGGTTGTGTTTAAACACATTTGTCACAAGGTTTCGTTTTGAAGATGCAACAGCTGAACTGATTTCAGTATAAGTACAATACATTTTGTAGATAGCTTCATGAGATTCAAAGCTCGCCTCAAACGCTGGCTTATCGAGCAGACGTTCTACAGCTTTGACGAATTCGTAAAATTTAAATGTTGACATTTAGGTAATTATTTTTATTTTATTGTAGGTTTGGTTTTATTTTGTGATGATGTTTAATTTATTTTGTAGTACATGCAAGTATGTTGGATACTTTACCTTGACAATGATAATACTGTTCTAGTATATCTAATGAATATTTTTTGATCAGGTTAGATTATTATAATTAGTAATTAATTGCGGACATTTTAAACAATTACAATAAGTACGTACCAATGTTATCGCACCCAACCTTTCAAGAATTTTCATTTTTTATAATTTTGTTCTTATATTATTGACGTGTAAATTTATTACCAATAAATATTACTGATTACTGATTACTGATTTCTAATAGTTATTTTAGGGAACAGGAAAACAAGAACATTTCAGTAGACAATAGACAATTTATTGGGAAATAAAACATTTAGCAATCGGTTTAATAAAATCACAAATTAAATTAGAAATAAATTATTATTACATTAAGGTAAATTAAAAATATCTAAATATTTCAATCATTATATAATTCGTACCTATTCGTGCTGAGGCAGTAGTTAATCATCAAGGTACTCCATATCCCCTCACCAGTCGATTGTCAATATAACAATGAAATTTCTATTGTGTCTGGGTCGTTCGACTGATGAAGTAATAAGGCAGTAGTAGGCCTTGCTATTAAGAAATTCTTTAACCTACATTTAAAGATATTACTCGTAGATTTATTAGGTCGGGAAGTTTCGTTTTTAATTCATCATCGTCATATCAGACGTCCACTGTTGAACATATGCCTCTCCCACAAATTTCCAAAAGGACCGGTTGGAAGCGGCCTGCAGGCCGTCAGACGACGTTCAACGTCGTCCTGTGACCTTTATCAGGTTGTCTGTCCACCTTGGCGGTGGACGACCTACGCTGCGCTTGCCGGTGCGTGGTCTCCACTCTAGAACCTTTCGGCCCCATTATTGGCAATCTGTTCTGCGTGCTATGTGCCCTGCCCACTGCCACTTTAACTGGCTTATCTTCTGGGCTTTGTCGGTGACTTTAGTTCTTCTACGGATCTTCTCATTTCCGATTCGATCACGTAAAGAAACCCCGAGCATAGCCCTCTCCATAGCTCGTTGTGCGACTTTGAGCTTGCTTATGAGGCCCACAAGAGCTTAGAGGGCAAGAGACCACGTTTCGAAACGTGGTCTCTTGCGCATCTTTGTAACACCTCCATTTTTGTAGCCCGTGCCACATTATGACCCTCTGCATTTTTTAACCCGTGCAACTTTGTGACCCCTTCTTTTTTATAACCTGTGCATCTCTGTGACCCTACATCATGTGATCCTCCTGGGCTATTGTATATTTCAGTTACTGACAAATGTCGATTGAAAGCGAAAAAAATGGGTGCTTTGTCACCTTGTGTCAGCTCCACTCATCAACTGACGAATATTTTTGCTTACCGTATTTATCAAAACTGACATAGGGACGCCATTTTTCAAGATTTCAATCAACATTTGTTAGCAACTGTGATACATCATAACCCTGCTGCTATCTCCGAATTTGTTCATCAAAGGTTAAATTGAAACTTGTTGACCTCTAATCACAACTGACGCACCAATGTGACACATTGGTCAAAGGCCCTTGTCTTGAGGCACTGAGGTATATTTTTAGTTACATTTTTGTCTTACTTGGTACTTGGTGGGGTGGCTGTTTTCCGCAACTAGGCCGCTGTGGCACGGCCCATGGTTCTGGTCCTGCACACGTCATTCCGGAACCATACATTTTTGTCTTTAATTACATTTGACAATTATTAACGGGATAACTACCGTGTATATATGTTATGCAAGCGCCATGATCACGTATGAACTGAGGAATTGTGGGTGGGTGGGTCTACGCTTCGTCTGATCGTACCCTCTTCCGTACTCGTTTGTTATGCGAGGTACCACTACTATTAGTCAGTGCTAAAATATCAGATTCAGATTCAGATTGTTTATTGCAACCATACAGTACAAGGTCTTAAAATAATATATAATTATATGTACATAAGTTCGTATGGACCCCGTCGGGCACAGCGAACTAGAAGAGAGGAGGGTGATTTAGGAGGTTAAATGATAGTACGCAAATTGTACTACACATTATCTAGCTAGATTATTTCGATAAATCATTCGGAAACTCATAGAAAATATACATGGTAACTATCCCGTTGATAATTGGAATATATCTAATGTGTGTGACCATGATAGTTTAAAAACTTATACAATTGATAAGTTGTTAAATACCTTTGGTCCAATGACAATACAGATTGGTTAAACTTGTCCAGGGTGTGAGCAGGTGTTCGAAGTCTGTCCTGGTACCTTGTCTCATAGCTGTGATATCACAGCTATGAGACAATATATATATATATATATATATAAAAGTATATATAGAAAAGTATCAGTGTTTGTGGATTTTCTCCCCACACGGATGAAACCGCGAGTTGTAGCTAGATTAGGCTCTAATAAAGATACATTTTTAAATACTTACTAGCCTGGCCTGCCTTCTCGTACTATTTTTAAAGCTATTTATAAATAGACATAAAATAGTTACTTTCAATTCTGAACTTTCAACACATTTTTGAAACGAACTGGTAAGTTGTACTTCCCAAACCTACAAGTTAACTTCAAACTCACGAATAACAAAACATCTCTACAAGTCTACAAGATACTCGTATTCAAACTTTGCTAACATCGTCGTTGCACAATCGACTGTAGTTACAAATAGAAGCAACCCTAACGCTTTAATGTTTTAGATAGGGTTGCCGACCGACAGTGAGTAAGTATAGACATAAGTGGTTAGAAACTGGGTTATACAATTTCAAAATATGTCGATACTGGGATCATATATTTATTAAACGAATGTGGTCGAAACTATAATCGGACCTATCCGATAAATATTACGTGAGTTATCCCTAAGTAAAATATATATTAGGTTTTATTCTGAAACGATCTTAACCATAACGGTGGTATTTGCTTTGTTATTTTTTAATAATTCTAATATTTATGTTGTAAAATTATAAAAGTTACATATAATAGTTCCATTTTAACCAATAACAGAGACGTGCGCACGCGGCGAGTGCTTGCAGCTGCCTGAGCTCGGTTTTTTTTTTTTTTTTTTTAGAACGGGCTAATGCTGTTTGCCTCTACCGGCATTTACAGCGTCACCGGACGGTTGGCGAGCGCAGATGGCACTCAGCCAGAAGCGCAGATGGCACTCAGCCAGACTGAGCTCGGATGCCAAGCGCAGCCGTTTTATAGGAGACTGTCGTGGTGGGTGCATTGTGACTCAACCGCTCGCCCGTTGCACGTGTTCCGTCACAATAGGCGGCCGATGCCGTCACGGCCATGCTGACATGCTGTCCTCGAGCGCCAGGTTTCACATGATATCTGGGAGCAAAATCATCAGCTATCTGCCTACACTCGTTTTCCATTATGAACACTTGTACCACCACTTTTACACGTAAAAACTCAAAAAAAATCAATATATCGAAAAAATAAAAATCAAAACAACGCTACTCATCGGAGGGATTTTTCCCGCCAATCCAATCGCCAGCGAAATGAGTTTGCGACATAAAGATACATCAATGTTTTACTGCCGTTTTCAATAATCTATCTATCTGCAGTTTTCCTTACTACCGGGCTGCGTTCCAGCAAGCTTTAGACCAAATAATGTTCGTCCAAGATTTGATCGAGCGTTGCTGAACGTCTTTTACCATTATCTGTCAAAATGGAGTTTGACATATGTAACGTAGGTGTTAGCTTTGTTGGTTTCAAACTAATTTGAGGATATTAATTACTCTCCACCGGTCAAGAATATATAATTGGGCACTTACAAATAAATAAACCTGTCCATTCGTCGTGAAAATGCAACAAAATACTTTTGACAACCGACCAAGATTTGACTCTCAAAATGTAGAAAAATGTTATTCAGTCGGGACAAAATTTGTTCTGACAGGTGTCGTGAAACGAGCGTAATCAAATCTTGATCCGTGCAAGTTTTCGCCTATAGGCGTCGTGGACCAGATGTTTTGCCAAACTTTGGCTTGTCCTGTGGCTTGCTGGAACGCAGCCCGATAGAACTGTGACATAACGTCCATACAAATAGTGTCAACTATCTATCTTTAGTAAGGTAAACCGGCGATAGATAGGTTATTGAAAACGGCCGTTAATCATACTCGTATTAGCACGTATCTTACGGCCGGTCCCAATAATCTATCTATCGCCGGTTTACCTTACTAGAGTTAGATATTTGACACAATTTGTATGGAAGTTATGTCAAATTTCTATCGGTAGTAAGGAAAACCGCGGATAGATAGATTATTGGGATCCTCCATTAGTCTTAGAGTTAGCGAAGCAAAATGCAATCGCAGATTTCACATATACCGATCTTCTGAAAAAGAAACTTTTGTACAATGTGTTAGCGGTGCCATCGATCGTACTATAAATAGAGACGAAATGTGAAAGCCCTGACTCCGCCCCGCGTGAATATTTCAGCGGCAAGGTTGGCACGCGAGAAACACAATCTGAAATATAGATGCGAGTCGATAAGTATCGTAGCGGGAAATCTGTGTACAGATTTTCGTTACTTTTTTATTATTCAATCTGTTCGGATTGAAAGTCAGAGCTAGTTGTTTTTTTATTGATATCGTATTAGGATATTATTGGTTATATTCGGCAGTCGTTTTGTTCTCGTGTGTAGGTACACTTGTTTGTTAACTACTTGACAATAGTAGGTATTATATTATTTTGTATGTGTCTTTTTAGGGTTCTGTACCCAAAGGGTAAAACAGGACGGGAATATTACGAAGACTCCGCTGGCCATCCGTCTATCTGTCTGTCAGTCTGTCCGCCTGTCACCAGGCTGTATCTCATGAGCCGTGCTAGTTAGACAGTTGAAATTTTATATATTTATGTTGCCGCTATAACTACAAATACTAAAAAACCGGCCAAGTGCAAGTCGGACTCGCGCACGAAGGGTTCCGTACCATTATATAAAAAACGGCAAAAAAATCATGTGACTTGTTTGGGAGAGTTATAGACAATGGTACGCAACACTTCGTGCGTGAGTCCGACTCACAATTCGTTGGTTTATAAATTATAATTTTAATATTGATAGATGAAACAACCTTATAATGATATATAACACTACTTGTTGGGTTGCTAAAATAAAGCATGGGGCTTTCTTGGACAACCCTATGTATCTTTATACTTTTCTGTCTGACCTCAGAGGCACATTGTTTGGCGCAAGGTGCACCCTTTGCATCCCAAAGACGTACATATACGTCGGTTTCATTCATAAATCTTTTGTTTTAATTATCACAGTATAGGAAGGGTTAATCGTAACACAATACAAGTACAAATTGAAAAAAATTAATGCCGACTTCCATTCTATTCAGTTATTGGAGTGTAACTCAAAAACAGTAGTACTTACTAAACTGTACTGAATTTGATGAAATTTAAATGGGACCACTGCACGGGACGCACCAGCTTCCAAACAAAAAAAAATATTTGAGAATCGGTTCACCCTATCGAAAGTTATGAGCTAACAAACATGGAAAAAAACATACAGTCGTATTGAGTACCTCCTCCTTTTTGGAAGTCCGTAGAAAAAGAAAACAGAGGCCGCAGCACAAACAATTTGCGAAAAAGTGTTCGTAAGCGTCAACGCGTCACTCTTCGGCTTACAAACTGTGTGTTATCTGTGTCACGGTGTGCCGTAGATACATGACAGTTTGCACTGTTTCACGTGAACGACACGTTACGTTACACTTACGCAATTATTCGTGCCCCGGTAATATCTAATTTATGGGCAGATCTTGGAGTATCTACCTATCTATATATATAAATGCGAAAGGTCACTCACTCACTCATCGAAATCTCAGAAACTACAAGTGCTGGAGTTTCAAATTTTGCATGCGGGTTCTTTTTAGGACGTAGGTGCTCACTAAGACGGGATTTTATGAAATTCAACCCCTAAGGGGGTGAAAACGTTTGTATAAAACTCCTTTGTTTTTGAGCTTATAGTTGTGAAAATTTGTATTTGGATAGGTCATTCAAAATAAAAAATCTGCTAGTTATGTATAAAAATAATCATATGATTTTATTGTTCCCTATCACTTCCCAAATTGTTATTTTGTTTCTTATAGCAATTGTATAGTTATAGTTTGTCGTTTTAATTAATATTTCCTTTATTTCATTATATTTAATTTATTTATCGAATTAAGATTTTTTTTTTTCGAAGTTTATTGACAAAACTGAATTAGGCAGTAGCCATTAGTTTACTATTTCATTAGAAGAGATATCTCATAGAGAAGTGACACAGTTTACATAATACAGTTAATATATTATGTACTTATGTGTCGCCACAGATGGCTTCAACTGAAAACGCGACGTTGTTGGATAAAATCAAGTAAACTCGCCGGCTGGTTTCAATCTCTGGAAAACCTTATTCAGAGGTTTCAATAACCTATCTATCGCCGGTTTCCCCTACTAGAGCTTGATATTTGACACTACTTGTATGGACGTTATGTCAACATTTCTATCTGTATTAAGGAAAACTGTGGATCAGCTGTAAGTGTTTACCTTTTCGTGTAAATGTACCGCCATATTGAAATGGGCCTTTCCTACGAAACTTATGATGTCAATATAGACTACGTTTTAGAGTATGTGCAATCAATTATATATCCACAGCTTTCCTCTCTGATTCAAACATATATTTTTGTAAAATTTAATTTAGTATTTTAATCCTATTTTATATTCGATTATGTGTACACATACTAGAAATTTAATTAACTGTAAACTTTGTTTTTAATAAGGAACTTTCTGTATGATTTTTCCGGAGGAGGGCGTTGACATCTGCGACACAACACTTCTGCAGATGTCATCGATTCTCATACCTTTGTAGCTGAATAATGTTATGGTTCCAAATAAATACATTTTGGATTTGAATTTGAAATTGAATATTTTTTGACATGCTATTTTATTTCCTTAATGCTTATGTTTCTAAAGAAATATTTAGAGTATTTTATCGTATTAAATTAAATTGAAACGACTTATCAGAGTTGGATGAAATTGTGAATGGGAATAGCCTACAAGTAAGGTTAATAGAAAGACTTTCTTATATTAACACAATAAATAGTTTCCTAAAGGATTACATAAACTTTATTACATGCGGAAAAACTCGCGGTCAAAACCGGTACTAAACAACACAGGATTTAAAGCACGGATTCTAGGCATGTACATCGCAGATTTTACCTTGGAACTAAGCTTTCTGTATAGTTAACCCAATTCCTAATTTTGCGGAGACCAATATCTATAATTGTACGGTGTTCTTTAAGTAATGCTTTGATGTAAATGTAAAAATGTAAATTATAAATTCTTGTCTCTATTAGATGATTACGAAAATTTTGTTAAAATTATAACAGTTCTTGAAAAGCCTTAAGAACCAATGAGCAAGAAAATCAAATAAATTTTAAACTCTTGTTTATGATAGAAGTTAAAGAATTTAAAACAATTCGATAAAAAGCTGAATCAATCAACAAGAAAATCACTTCAATTTAAAAATCTTGTCCATAATAGATGATAAAGAAATATGTTTTAAATGTTCTTGAAACACCTTAAGAATCAATGAGCAAAGGAATTCAATGAAATTAAAAACTCTTGTCCCTGTAGATGATTACGGAAATTTATATTAAATTTAAACAGCGCATTGAACAGCGTCATGAATAAATTTTTCAATCATCAACCGGTCCTGGCAGTCACAGTCAGTCAATCACAAGTTAACATAATTGAACGTTGGTGCATGTCCCAGTTTAGTAATGTTGTTAGGTACGGCGCCCCTCATCATGTCCAATATGTTGAAAACCTATGTCAATGAGACACGGGGCGTCCCTTGTCGCTCTATTTACTTAATTTGGCACAGTTCTTGAATATATTGTTTCATGTGATGTGTTGTGCATACATTAGGCACGGGGATATATTTTCTACTGACTTCCAAAAAGGAGAAGGTACTCAATTAAACGATTTTTTTTTAATTTGTTACCTATTGTATCATTATCGATTGGATGAACTGATTCTCTAAATTACTTTTACTATTTTTTATTTGAAAACTGGTGCTTACCGTGTGGTCCCATTAAAATTTCATCAAATTCGGTCCATTACTTTTTGAGTAACTCCAATAACTGAATAGAATGGAAGGCGGTATTAAATTTTTCAAATTGTAAAACTAACAGCCTTAATTACCAGAGTTAATATTTTTAATTAAATAACAGAAAAGCTAATTATAAGTTTCTACTCATAGTTTATATAAAGTATTCCGACGCTTATATAATATATACATAATAATCATAGAAACGGTATCAATAAGTAAGTACAGTAAAACGATAAATACTCTGCACTCACTTAATAAACACTTTGTGTTTAATTATATATAATACTAGCTGACCCGCCAGCTTCACTCGCTTGGTCTTGGTGTAGTGGTGGAAATACCGTTTTGAAACCTCGAGGTCATGGGTTCCATCCCCGAGTTGGACAGTTATTGGGTTTTTTTGAGAAAGAAAGGTTTTCTCAATAACAGTCCGGAGACTGGAACAGTGCCCCGTAGATGGCAATAGGCTCGCCCCCTGTTACATGATCACATGACCAAAAACATACATGGCGAAACGTAGGCGTTGAAAACACCGCTGCTTATCCGTTCTTTTATTTTTCTATGCTGTACCCAAGAATATTGAGCATTGATGATGATGAAATGTAGCCTATGTGCTATTCCAAACTATAATCTATCACTGTGCCAAATTTCAACCAGATCCGTTCAGCCGTTCACCGTGATTGAGTAACAAACATCTAGATATCCATCTAAACTTTCACATTTATAATACTAGCTTTTCTTGCGATTACACCCGCGTGGTGATGGTTGATAATGATGATGAACAGTATCCTATATGTTAATCCAGTGCCTCATTTACCTTCATACCAAATTTCATCAAAATTTCGTCATTTCTCATTAGTTCATCATCATCATCATCTCAGCCGTAGGACGTCCACTGCTGAACATATGCCTCCCCCATGATTTTTCAAAAGGACCGGTTGGAAGCGGCCTGCATCCAACGTCGTCCTGCGACCTTCCTCAGGTCGTCTGTCACCGTGTCGGTGGACGGCCTACGCTACGGTTGCCGGTCCGTGGTCTCCACTCCAGAACCTTTCGGCCCCATCGGCCATCTGCCCTGCCCACTGCCACTTCAACTGGCTAATTTTCTGAGCTATGTCGGTGACTTTCGTTCTTCTACGGATTTCCTCATTTCTGATTCGATCACGTAGAGAAACCCCGAGCATAGCCCTCTCCATAGCTCGTTGTGCGACTTTGAGCTTATCTATGAGGCCCATAGTTAGAGACCACGTTTCAGTGCCATAAGTCATCACTGGTAACACACACTGGTCGAAGACCAATGTTTATATGTATAATATGTACAGGTAAATGTTTGAGTCGTATATTGTTTATAAGTTTATAAGTGATACAGTTTATAAACGTGGTAAATGCGAAGGACTGGGTAAGTTAAGGTAAGAAACAACCCCAACGATAGTCTGTCTAACACTGATTTATTGTAAAGCAATAATTGTTTTATAACTACATATGTAACGCATGTGCCTAATAACATTATGTATACATGACCTCAATTATAGAGTCATTGGCATTGCTTACTGTGCCTACATACAATTATAGAAATTATTTTTTTATCAATATTGTGATGAATTTTTTTTTAATAAAACTACACTCCACAGACTCCAGGGTCCGTGCCTTTTTTTAACTTACAGATTTTTGACAACTTACGATAAATTTATAACATACAACAAAACAAAATACATACATGAGGAACATATCAATTTTTTTATTTTTTTTCATCGTGTCATGAAAATTAAGATTATAAAACTGTTACATTATGAAATGACGGGTAATAGAATGTATTTGTAAAATAGTAGGACAATTACTTTTTCGTGTTGTGCAGATTGTTATTTTTTCGTATAATATGTAACTGCTAAAGTTATCAACCAAAGTACATATACATCATATTCATTTGACAATAAACCGATAAGTAAAATGAACTTTAAATATTATTTACTCCGCAAGAATCACTCTGAATAATCAGCTTATCACCAACATTGTGGAAACCATTCTCTCTATTGCGGGAATAAATGGGTAATGGAGGGGGGAATGGGGAAGGTAATAATACCTCTTAACGGTTACAATATCGTCCAATCCTGAACCTTATTGCTTTTGAGCAGTTCCAACATTTCCCTTTTATTTAAACAATGGAAGACAGTAGTAAAGATTAGAATTGTTCCCATTACTAACGGGATAGTTAACTTGGATATTTGATTTGAGTTTCGGATATTTCGGCATTTCTGTTGCAAGGGCCCTAATCACGGATGAACTGAGGAATCGCTCGTAACGCTAGTGCGTGTAATAAACGAGTACGGAAGAGGGTAGACCGCTTCGTCTGCTCGTAAATATTCAACTCAACAATACCTCCGTTCATCTGTGATCATGGCGCTTGCAAACAGTACCGAAATATCGGGACTGCAACCAATCCTATCCTTTACAAAATGTAAATATTACCAAGGTTTATGCCCATGACAGTTTAAACCTTATACAGATTATGCCTTAGCTCTTTATCCGACCCGCAGGCAAGTATATTTATATGATTGAGATTATAAAACTTTCATTGAAGTTAGAAGGTTCTTATGATGAGAAAAATTGGAATATATGCCTCGAAACAAGCTAGTAAACCTCACTTTTCTTTTTCTTAATGTATGCTGTTTGTAACTGTAACTACCATAAACACCAAAATTATTATGGATGAATTTTGGCACGTAGATTGCTGATGAGTCGCTGGATTTATACACATAGGATACTTTACAACGCCATCTATCGCCACGCGTGTGAAACCGAAGGCAGTTTGAAATTTAGGTGACATAAGCTCACGTACTGGTATATACAACGTAGCTATGCTTTCATGGTCTGACGGCGTGGAATTATGCTAATAGCCACCAAGTGCTTTATGTTAATGTGTTATAACTTCCTCGTAGCAAGCCTCGGCGATGGTTCACTCGTGTCGAATGCTCTCCTGTTTGTTCTACTCTATCTCGTTATTATGTATTTTGGTAAACAAAGCGAATGCTATTAAGTTTGTATACCATTTGATTATATGTAATACATACAGTATGTTACACGAGCGTGGGGGTGTATGTAGCCAAGTAAAATCTAAATCAATGGAAATCACAAATTTTATTTTCGTACACTCACACTTACATAGCTATTTGTTACAGTGTTACAGTAATGCTCAAAGTCAAAGTCAAAATCATTTATTCAATTTAGGCATCAAAGACGCACTTATGAACGTCAACTTTTCATTATAATGTACTTTAAAGACTCTACCTCCGCGTTCCAAAATAAATAGAACCCACCGAGAAGAAGCGGCAAGAAACTCGGGGCCATTTTTTATATGGATGTTTACAATGTTTCTACTTAGGTACTACAAATATTACATTTTATGGGTGCCAGAAGTGGAGTATTCCAAGCATTTTTATCTTCTATATAATTCGAACTTTATAGTAAGCTTTTTTTATTAAAACGTTTTTTACAGTCAACTTGAATTTGCCCTCTGTGAGCTCAGTTATGTGCTTTGGGATTTTATTGTAAAAACGCACACAATTTCCTAGGAATGACTTATTAGTCTTCGCAAGTCTAAAACTAGGTACAGCTATCCTATTTGTATTTCTGGTATTAAAAGTGTGGTGATCACTATTTAACTTATATTTATGTAAATTTTTACGAACATACATTATATTTGCAAATACATATAAGGAAGGCAACGTTAATATATTGATTTCTTTAAATAAATCTCTCAAAGATTCACGGGGACCCATTTCGTATATAGCTCTAATAGCACGTTTCTGAAGGATAAATATGGTCTCTATATCAGCCGCTGAACCCCATAGCAATATCCCATATGACATTACGCTGTGGAAATATGCAAAATATACTAACCGCGCCGTAGACAGCTGTATTTATAAACAAGCAAAAGTAATTACTTAAGGAAAAGTAACAACTTAAGCAATGATTTTAATTCTATAGACTAGAACTATCAAAAGCTAGAATTCTTAGCCGAGTAATAGTCACCATTTCCATTTTTGCATTGAGCATTGAGAACACGTCAATTTTTCGTTCTTATTATAAAAGTGAAGTTGTATAAAAATGACATTCGCACACGAGTCTGAACTGTGAAGGATCTATTATGGTGTAAAATTAATATCCCGTGACAACAACTTATAATTTAACAACGTAATTTTGATAGCGTTATGTCATGCTTTATCTCATACTTTAGGTAACGTTCATTGCTCGACTTTAAAATAAGAGTATATGTTGAAGTATTCCATCTTCAAGTGCTTACTTCATTGAGAAATTACTTAGCAACAAGTAATTACTTGTTTATAAATACGAGTGTACGTGTTTGTAACAGTAACATACTTAGACTTATTTTAACTTTAGTTTAATCGTTTGTGTCCCAGAGACGTAAATTTACGTGAGTTTCATTTACAAATGTTTTGTTATAATTATCATGGTATAGGAAGGATTAAGTTGACATATTATTGTTATTATTATTTTATGACATCGCTTCAAATTCATTGTTTATTTATCATTGAGTTAATAGATATTCAATAGTAGTTTAGTAGCCAAGGGCTGTAAGGCATCAATTGCAGCCCGAGATATTTTGAGGGCGCAATTGATGCTTACACCCGAGCTAACTACTCTGCTGTACATCTCGATTGTGAGGTAAGTAGAAAAAAACCAGCATTACAAAAATAAAAATGATGACTATTATACTCATACGAAGACAAGGCTGAATAGCGAAGTGACCTCTTTTGTCATTGGGCTGAATGCATGATGTCTATTGCCAGTATGATGGTTAGATGTACTTTTTGAAAGAGTGAATTGTTTTTTTTTAATTACTTACTGCCCTAGGGCTTTTCTAGCTACATTATTACTCTAGAGCGCTAATTGGTCACCTACAAGTCCCATTTGGGGGTAATAAGGACCTACTTACCGAATATGAGAGATGTAAACCGCCCTAGGGCTTTTCTAGCTACATTATTACCCTAGAGCGCTAATTGGTCACCTACAAGCCCCATTTGGGGGTAATAAGGACCTACTTACCGAATTTGAGAGATGTAAATTATTATTATTATACTGACACATTGTATTAAGTTTATATTTAATTTAATTCTGGTTATACAATTGCTTAAGTTTACATGAAAAAGCATTTATTTTGACATAACATAAAAATTCAGACAAATGGTATTGCTGATATGTTTGTAGACATTGACGTCTTCTAAAGAAAGGTCTATATCACTTTGCTCTTTGTCAATATTTTTCGTAGCGTACGCGATATAAGGATTTTTTCACACCTCATTATCGAAGTTTTCATACGAATTCCTTGATTAGTGCAAATCTCCTATGTCCTATAACCAGCAAGGATAGTGTAGGATTGTAATGGTGAAAGAATTTTCCAAATTAGTTAAGTAGTTTCGGAGCCTATTCAATACAAACAAACAAACACATTTTTCTTCTTTATAATATTAGTGTAGAAGTAGATTCTTACACCTCATCGGTACAGAGTTATCGTTCTTTTGTTTCTATTGATCTTTCATTTCAACTTTTTGTCATCCTAGAATGTTCCCATACGTGCTATCTTTTTCTAACGTGCTGTTCCGCTGGCTTCTATTCGAATTTGGATATATATACAGAAATCCACTTCAAAAGTTAATTTTATGTATCCATTATAGACAAAGAACTTAAATAAACTTAAGTACCTCTAGATATATACACACAAGAACCAATAAATAACATACAATTAATGTAATGTGTTAATAATTTTTGGAATGCTACCAATCCACCTCTTTTTAATAAAACTGAACTCACATATTTTCAACTATTTATAAACTACAAACATTTATACCTACCAAACAAACTTATGGATCTAATACAAACATACCATTTCGAATGAATGGTTTCTACTGCCCTAGATTCAGCTCCGAGCGAGGTGACAACTGAGTTAAAAAGGATACCGACAGCTTTCGACACATCACGCGCCTCTGATGGACTCTAATTGGTCGCGTGGAATCCAATTAACAGATTTGCCCGTCAGTGTTATTGAGTGCCGGGAAATTCTCTCCAATTTTCGGTTTATTCTTGATTTTATAAAAGCTATATTAGAGTTATATTAATGAAAACTTTTATGAGAAGTAAATCAATTGAGTTTTGCTTTATACCTATACAGGTTTGGCCATTTCGAACTATAAGGCATACAAGGATCTCTTTCTTAGTAACCATCGAACAATCGATTTTAGTGACAAGAAAGACTACTTTAAATAGAGATAATATAAGTTTTTCTCTTCAATACTATCGATTCGATCCTCGATCTGAGTTCAAGATTGTTTCAAAGCTATGATTGCTTTTTAACTTGTCACTAAAATCGATAACATGGTTCCTAAGAAGAGATCTTTGTTTCTCTTGTAGTTTCACAGTATCCCATACTGACCGTTCTACATGGTCCATCCTGCAGGTATACCACATAACTACCCGTAACTTCGCCTGCGTGGAATAATGCTATTGCGATCCCTCGGGAACTACCAGTTCAATCGTGATAACTTTGTATCCTGCCTTTAGCCTATGTGTTTATTCCGTGCACAAACCATCTCCACCCCAAGTTTCATCCAAATCTGTTCAGCCGATTTTGTGTGGTTCTATCAAGTATACAAAATTTCACATTTACATCATTATAATCATAATCTGACTTGAATAAAGATTCACATTAGCGTATGTGTTATTCTAGAACTTATTTTTGCCCATTGGTTATGACCGTATGTTATCATGTAGGTGATTTGCCTTGTGGCATGATGATTTTACCGCATTTTAATCTAAATACATTTTATCTAACGGCATATTTACTTTTATGCTTTTTGGGTTTCAAATCTCCAGCAGATATCTTAGGATCGCGTGCTACCTCATAGCTCACATCATCGCTTTCGCTACCCACGATATAATATTATACTAGACTAGAATAACAATGTATGTTGTCGTCGTCAACAATAAAGTCAAATTAAAAATCATTTATTCAGTTTAAGCATCAAAGACGCACTTATGAACGTCAATTTTTCATTATAATGTACTTTAAAGACTACCGCCGCGTTCCAAAATATATAGAGCCTACCGAGAAGAAGCAACAAGAAACTTGGGGTCGTTCTTTTTATATAGATGTTTACAATGTTTCTACTTAGGTAGTACTAATATTACATTTTATGGATGGCAGAATGACAGCTTGCCAGAAGTGGGGTATTCCAAGCATCTTTGTCTTCTATAGCATGTCGGACTTTATAATAAGCTTTTTTTATCAAAACGTTTTTTACAGTCAACTTGAATTTTCCCTCTGTGAGCTCAGTTATGTGTTTTGGAATTTTATTGTAAAAACGCACACAATTTTCTAGGAGTGACTTATTAAGTCTTCGCAAGTCTAAAACTAGGTACAGGTATCCAATTCTTATGCCTAGTATTAAAAGGGTGGTGATCACTATTTAACTTATATTTATGTAAATTTTTACGAACATACATTATATTTTCAAATACCTATAATATCTGGTACATTATTATCGGTAGAAGTAGCCGTCATAACGAGTAGGTTGGTTTCCATGAAGGACGGCGCCGTCGCGACGCGCCGTGTTTACTGCGACAACATGGGAGCAGCGACTTGTAAACAGGTCGTGGGGAGTACAGCTTGCCTCACTATGGAAGAACATTGTTACATTTATATGCTTTTTTATAACGATAGTGGAGACGAGTTGTTTTAATGGTAGTAGGTCCTCCTAACTCAACTATTTTAATATATACAGCGCAGAATCGGATTAAAAGATTGCGATGAAATTGACTAGGTATGTAGATTTCAGCTGAAAAAAAATTGAAGCGCTCATAGCGGAGCTTGACTTAACGATCTTAACCGATCAACAAGTTAAGCAACGCTTGCTGCGGTCAGGAGTTGGACAGGTGACCGCTAGTGGCATTATTGAGCACTTCCGTTATTTGGAGGGCACGTTAAGCCGTCGGTCCCGGTTGTTTGTCTTAAGACAACAGTCGTTAGGCTATGTCGAAGGCCTTCGGGCGACCTGAAAACTTTGACATGGTTGGCCACTAACCTATCTACTAAGCCGCATTGGGCCCGCGTGGTGGATTATAGCCCAACTCCTCTCTCTGAGAGGAAGGCTCGAGTCCCAGTGGAAACAAAATGGGCTAATTATGATTACGATGATATGATAGATTTTAGCTACGGTTTCACTCGCGTCGTTGATGGATGATCATAATTATGAAAAGTAACATACGTCCTTGTCCAGATTGTAATTTATCTCTTTGCCAAATTAACTTTTATGATCCATTCAGCTTTTGTAACCTTTTCTCGTACTCGACAAACAGGCAATTAGAGTTACTTTCACGTTTACAATATTACGTGCACTTCGCTATTTCACTCTCGTGGTGATGAACAATGATGATGATGACGATGGGGATAAAAATTAAAAACTATTATTAATCCAGTGCAATATTAATTTACGTGCAAAATTTCATCCATATCCGTTAAGTCGTTTTTGCAGTGAGTAACCACGACCAAAATTTCTCATAATAATACTAGCGACTGCCCGCGACTTCGTTCTAGGTAGTTCTTCCTAGTAGGCCCATTCCATCCGATCTCAAGTTATAGCGTGACCAGAAGAAAGAGGGGTTCATATTTATTTATATAGATTAGTGTGATTTAAAGTATGAGTGCTGCCGTGCGATTCTCTATTTATTAATATTCGTCGATGCGCTCGTTGACGAGCTCCCGATGTCAAACACTTTGAGATATCGGCCTTGTACACAAGGTTGTTTTTCCAATGTTTTTGTCATCTCTTCATTTGTTTCACGGATGTTGTCAAAGATGCAACGATGTTTGCTCAATCGCACGGCTGAATGTACCTTCAGTAAAAACACAAAATTCCAGTTGTACCACTGATAGTTATTTAACATAATATATGTAAAATAAGACGGCAATATTTGCATTTTGTGAACTAAATTATGCACTGAAATACCTCGCACGTTATTATCCATTTTAATTTACAACAAGCCACAACCATAATCCTCGCTAAATCTCTGCTATTTTAAAAGCGCAACCAACGCTGATAACTCTAGAATTATATTTTACCCAAGATAATACAATGAGATACAAAGAAGCGTAACAAAAAGAGAAAAGAATACCTAAGTATGACAACAATACTCATATTCAACGAGAGTTCTTCCAAAATACAAAGTGGAAAGTATGCATTTTGATTCGAACAAGCTCTTCGACTGTTGATGTTTGCTGTGCCCCTGGTGATATATCTTCAGATTGGATTGTATTTCATAAGAGAAGCGGGAAAAGATTTAAAACATCTCACATTGCAAAGATGGCGGCTTATAGTTATATAGGCGTATCTGCAAACTATTACATTCAAAATTACGGAAATAAGCAACTAACTCTAAATATTAAACATATTAATATAATTATTAAAGAAGTATATGAAACTAAATTTCCTATAGGGTATATATCTAGATAGAAATTATAATTGGAAATATCATGTAAAATACCTGTGTGGTAAATTGAATCGGTATGTTCATGTCCTCACCAGATTGAGACAAACCTCAGCCCCTAGTACAGTGTTAACAGCTTATCACGGTTATGTACCTGTCCTCAGTCCTTAAATACGGTTTGTTGGTGTGGGGCAATTCAACTGCGATTAAGTGTGTTCATAGCAAAAAAAAATGCATTCGTGCAATGAGTGGTGTACCTCTCTTTGAGTCATCTAAGCCTTTATTGAAAAAACTTAATATACTACCACTTCCACGCATGTACGAGTATATATGCTAACATGCAATGCGACCTCTGCAAAGGTTAACCCTGAGTTTTTCAAAATGGCTTCTGATAATACCCCAGTAATACGCAGAATCCGAACAGAGTCGGCCATGATATAATTCCTAGGACTGCACTTTACCAAATGCAATGCCATGCAATTAGTATTAAAGTTTTTAATGCTCTCCCAAAGAACATAGTGTTAAACCGTTTAGAAAGGAATTGTTATGTTGGTTACATAATAAAAACTTTTACGTGATAAAAACTCTGTACGTGAATTTTTAAATAAAATGTAACTTTAATTATTAGTTTTTCGTGACTTTAAAGATGAAAATTGTATTTTGGATATTAGTAAATGGTAGGTAATAATTTTGACTCAATGACTAAGACTATTCGTATTGTATGCAAGCTCAACATACCATTTAATCAATGTTACACACCCTCGATAGGGTAGATTGTACAGGACACCATGTAAATATTTATGTAACACCCTTATATAACCTACGATCTGTAACAATAAACATTTCATTTCAAACATTTCATTTTATTATTGTTTTCGACGTAAAACAAAGACATACTTACCTGGCGAAATGTGTGCGTTTAATAAATACACCTTTGCCTAACATTTCGGCAACATAAAGGTGGATGGTACTTTTTAACTGTAAAATACACGACTTCACTAAAGTTATTTTACATCTCAACGAAGTATATATTAACTCTTCTAATATTATAAACGCGAAACTTTGCGTGTATGGATGTTTGCTACTCTTTCATGCAAAAACTACTAAATGTATAGATAAATGTAGTAAGAAAATTTGGTATGTAGATAAATGAAACGCTGGAATAACGAACAGGATACATTTAATCATCCATAACCACGCGAGTGAAATAAATAATATAATATACAATGATGTATCAGCACAACAATATCGTTTTCTTCTATGTGGGCACCACATGGATATTATGCTTTTATTGGTCATGATACTTATTTTTATGTCTCTGTTAACGTTTTCTTAGAAATAGTTTTCATGTCTTAATTTAAAAGAAGTAATTATCATCAATATAAATGTAAAACATTTTAAATATTTCTTGCCACTGAACCAATAAAATTGTACTTCGTGTTTTGAAAGATGAAAATAGTTTTATTCCCTCCCGTCGCTTATCCCTCTGGTCCCACCCTTACCCCTATTGGAATAGTCCGAGCCAACTCAGCGGCGCATCCGTCGCAATAAACCGATTGGACCGAAGCCAGAATTTTCAGAAAAATCTTTTTGTTGACATGGAAATGTGATTATTTTTCAGAAAGAACGTTTCAACGAACTCTTTTTAATATCTTCACAACTTATTATTGTATTTAAGAATCCAGTTCAAATGTATGAGAGTATAATTCCTTGAAAGTTTAAAGTGGAAGTAAAATCCATCGAAAATGTCCGTAAAATCAACCCAAAATGACCTTCAAATGCGCCCGTATTTGGCAATCCACATTTGATTATTATGTTTGGTATTTTTAATGACACACTAATTATAGAAATGCTAGAATTTGTGAATTAGTATGCATTTGTTTGGTACGCGTTCACTAAACGTCTTAAAGGAATTGGATGTAATTTGGAACAAAGACTCAGGATTAACACGAAGGCAGTATCCCGATAGAATGGATGGTTCCCGAAGGATCGCGATGAAAGCATTGCACGCGGGCAAATTTACGAGCAATAATTATGGTATTTTGAAACAATTCATAATCAGTTTTATAAACCCGATATGTTACAGTTTTTTGATCATTTTAAACTTGTGCCGTTCTTGTATCTCTTAGATCGATGTCATGTTAGAGAAAGTTAAATGGTGGCATCTTGGGCTGTAGATGTCAAGTGCCATTTCCAGCAGGAAATTAGATACGAACCAGTTTAAGGGCGGCTTAACACTCGCCATTTGCAGCCCAGGCCGGGGGATTAAAAGAGTTCAGTGCAGCCTTTTGCTTGTATTTCGTAAACATTGCACAAAGTGAGTTGTGCTGAGTTTAAAATTCAAGCAGTAGATTTTATCATAACCACCCTAGTACTGTCAAATTGTATTCAAGTTACAAGTAGTTTATTACAAAAAAAATTAGCAAAAAATGGTACCGACTTCAACACCAAAAAGTGTTAAATAACTTGTTGATGTCGGTACCATGATTAGGCACCTATTAATATTGTGCGCAAGGTAACTTATTTGACAAGTTACTTCACACTTTTTGGTGTTGAAGTTGGTACCATTTTTTGGTAAAAAAAAATACACTAATTTTAGTGACCCTTGCTACTTACGAGACCGATTGTCATTCACCGTCAAAGATGATATCATTAATATAGGCGTAACAATTTTTAATTTTTGGAGTGTAACTCAAAAAGTGCATGTCCGAATGCTTTTTATGAAATCAAATGGGGACCACCTAGAAAGTATACTCTACCAAACAAAAATAATTTTAATAATAGATCCACAAATGGCGAGAAATCGACTAACATACACAAAAAAATACATTCAATCGAAGATATGAACTCCTCCCTTTTCTAAGTTGCTTAATAAAACTAATAGCTCGAGTTCGATAAAAACAATTTTAAACAAAGGCAGTTACTACCTCTGGTTACACGCTACCAACAAGAATATTATCTAAACTAAATAAAATACATAAAAAGAACTCTAAAGATATTTATGTTAAGAACCGCTTATATTAGAAATCGAAGTAAAATTCGTGATACATAAATATTTACAAATATTACACAATTTCAGATAATTTGAGTCCACGTATCAGACCGTGCTCTGTAAAGTAGAATGAATACTACCAAACCGTCATACGGCTGATCCCAACAATCTATCTATCCACAGTGTTCCTTACTACGACAAGATACTAGAAATTTGACATACCTAATGTCCACACAAATAGTGTCAAATATCTATCTCTAGAAGAGGAAACAGACGATAGATAGGTTATTGTCACCGGCCGATAAACACGCTAGTTTGGCTGACTACTTTAGGAAAACACTCGTTTACTCGACGAGTACCGCTTTATTTATACCCTCTCTCGCGTAACGCTGTTTCAGCCCATAACCCTTTTCCGGAATCACCGTTTATTTTACATAACGCCCTGAAAACGCTGCAATCACATCATAACCCTGCATTCCAAACCTCCCACGAATGTGTTGTGATGAAACACGTTGAACGTTATTAGATTACCCGAAACGACATAACTGTTAATTTGTTTTATATTGCGGTTGACAAGTTACTTTTTAGGTAGGAGGCCACTTTGATGGTTATTTTTATTATCAAATATTTTCGAAAATTAAAAAAAAATGTATACCTTCTTCCAATCTATTACTTTGGTAAAAATCAGTTATTGGAGTGTAACTCAAAAACTACTAGATTGATAAAATTTACTGAATTTGATAAAATTTACATAGAACCACACGGGAAGCATTAGCTTTTAAACAAAAATAATTTTGATATTCAGTTCACCCAGTCGAAAGTTGTGAGGTAACAAACATTAAAAAAACAGTCGAATTGAGTACATCCTCCTTTTTGGAAGTCGGTAGGAAATGGCGCTCTATGTAGCAATGTAACTGTTATAGATGTGTAACGAACAACCAGATGACCTCCTTGTTTCATCACGTGAGTAGTGCTCTGAGACCTAGTGGCTTAGGTTTCATTCACAAACATTTGTTCTTGCGTAAACCAGTCTTCGTAGCGGTTCGTAGCGGCTCGCCGTTGTGTCACCTACAATTTGAGATCAAAAACAAATAACTGGTGAAATATCAGTCTTTCACCACCTCGTTATATATACATAGTCCATATAAACTCAAAGTTCCTATTCATTGTGTTTATTATTTATATTTCTTTTTTTACTTTCTTTATATATTACGTTTCTATTCGACTCAAGTTTGTGATTAGCTATATTTAAAGAAAAATATTTATAATAGGTATATATATTATCTTAGCAGCCGAATTACACATGTGGTGGTCAGAACAAATCTTGAGTTCTTGAACATAACAAATTTCGTATCTTTTATATAATGTAATTAATAACCAATTTACCAAATCTAATGCAGATTACACATCAAACACATTGTTTTTTTTAATGATTTTCATCATTGACGAAACGAGCAAGTCGCTCAGCTGATGTTAAGCGTCACGCCTGTCCATAACAGTTCATTGACATTTCTGAATGTTCTGTTCAAATCAGAATTTGGAACTACAGCAGTTCAAAACCTGGACGGCACTGCACTGCAGTCTCACCCTGAGATATAAGATGTTAAGGTCTGGCCTTGTAATAACTGGCCCTTCAACGAAACACAGTAATGTTTGCACACTACTACTTCACGGTTGAATAACTGACGACGCGGGCTCTGTACCTAAGTCTAAGACTCAAAGTCATAAGTCCCACCACCACCCGTTATAGGGAAAGTACGGTGTGACACTGTTAGTTTGAAGCATTTCATCATCATCATCTCAGCCGTAGGACGTCCACTGCTGAACATAGGCCTCCCCCATGATTTTCCAAAAGGACCGGCCTGCATCCAACGTCGTCCTGCGACCTTCCTCAGGTCGTCTGTCCACCGTGTCGGTGGACGACCTACGCTGCGCTTGCCGGTCCGTGGTCGCCACTCCCGAACCTTTCGGCCCCATCGGCCATCTGTTCTGCGTGCTATGTGCCCTGCCCACTGCCACTTCAACTAGCTAATCTTCTGAGCTATGTCGGTGACTTTCGTTCTTCTACGGATCTCCTCATTTCTGACTCGATCACGTAGAGAAACCCCGAGCATAGCCCTCTCCATAGCTCGTTGTGCGACTTTGAGCTTAGCTACGAGTATAAGGCACATAGTAAGAGACCACGTTTCAGTGCCATAAGTCATCACTGGTAACACACATTGGTCGAAGACTCTTGAGGCACTGAGGTATTTATGACGAGAAGACTTCGCGAAGTTTCCGGAACGCTGCCAAGCATTTAATTATAGTGAAATATTTTTGTAAACAATTATTTCCTAGTTACTTACTTGTAATGTATTTTTACTGTAGTATTTCAATAAGAGTTAATCTGTCTATCTACGGCACTCAAGTGTGAGCATACAACGTGCTTATGATACTGAATACACCTTTACGGATGCCTTTTTCTGAATTTGTCGGTCAAAATTTTACTGCAATCGAAAACTAGAAGTAGTTCACAAAGTCTCAATTAAACCAAAATATTAAAATAATAAGCATAGATACACCGACATAATAACGTACGAGCATTTAAATAATAACAATATATAAAAAGTATAACAGGTTGGCTGGTCTTAACGTCTTGGATAGGAAGCGAAAACCTGGCTCATTTTAACTAAAAATTAAATCTTTCCACTCGTTGCAGTTTAACCAGGCACGCTGCAGTTCCTGGAAAAGTACTCGTAGGTGGATTTCTGCGAAATCTATTGTATTATTGGTCAAATATAGCGAATCGCGATTCAACGGGTTAAGCGTTGGCATCAATTTGGGGACGGTTTGTGACGTGGAATACTATGATACTAAAATGGCAACCGGGGCTTTTTGCAACACTCACCACCAAGTTAATAAATGAGCAATTAACATTATTACAACTCTAAATGAAATTCGTTGCGTAAATGAAATGACGGTTTATAGGCTTAGTTCTGGGTTAAGTGCGCACTTACTCCAAGTTACTGTGGGCCTCACACCAAAGTTATGTGCTGTGGAGATATCGCTCTTGAATAAATTAACATAAGAAATGTTTTCGAAAGGTTTGATTACTTTTGGAATTACGCTGAAATTATCAATGGAGATAAATTTGTGAATGTGTTTGTTCACTTTTGATAGGAGATTGTTGAGCCACTTGATGGTGACTGATGATGCGGTCGAAGGTGGTACCACACTAGAGCTAGAACAGCTTGTGGCTCTCAAGGACAGCAGTCGGAACACTGTTAGGTGTGCAGCGACATATGTACAAACTTCAGGGTAGCCTGAAGCGCTCGCAGCGGATCTTGACATAACTATCTTAACTGATCAACAATGTCAAGCAACGCTTGCTGCGGTCAGGACTTGGATGGGTGTGTGCTAGTGGCTTTGTTCAACTGAGCACTTCCATGCTTCGGAGGGCACGTTAAGCCGTCGGTCTTGTTTATCTTAGGAAAACAGTCGTTAGGATATTTCGAAGGCCTTCGGGCGGCCTGAAAACCTCGACATGGGTTGGCCACTAACCTATCCACCAATCCGCACTGGGCACGCGTGGTGGATGGTGGCTCGGCTTCTATCTCTGAGAGAAAAGCTCATGGAACAGTCTCAGCAGGCGGAACATAATGGACTGATTATGTGTTATGAGGGTAGCTAGTCAGGCGGACACCAGAAGTGCCCTACCCCAATGCTGTGGATATCATCTTGATGTGACCTTTACTGAAAGCTCAGGTCTCAGGGTGGGATCGAGCCCATTGCTGTTTAATCGACGGCCACCTTTTGTAACCCCTGAACTATCAAAGCTTTTAATAGAGTGAATAGGTGTGTAGGCTTATAACTCTTCCATACAGAAAGGGCTCAACCTATTTGAATGCCCGCCTTTACAGCACAAGCTTACATATCCATTTGGAATGAGCCAGAAATAGCTTGTAAAGTCAACCGAAAAATGGTCTCTAATCAGCACAGCCGGCTTCAAAGTCTCTCGGTCGTATTCAGGCATCTGAATGCACGAGTCAAGGTTTCTCGTATTATACAAATGTGGATACAGTGTACATGTAGCAGTTAAATGTGTCTTGTGTTGCTTGAACAATTCACAAACAATCCTCCGTTTGGTAGCGAACGATGGCGACCAAAGTAGCATTATGTTTTATGGGGTGTGAACCTGCGGATATGGCGAGCAAATCTCAACTTTGTCCTAATTATCTAGTACAAGTACAATTTATAAAATTCAAAACCGACTTCCATTCTATTCAGTAATTGGGCTGTAACTCAAAACCTACAAGACCGAATTTGATGAAATTCAAATGGGACAACACGGGAAGCACCACCTTTCAAACAAAAGAGAATTTTGAGAATCGGTTCACTCAGACGACAGTTATGAGATAACAAACATAAACAATACAGTCGAATTGAGTATCTCCTCCTTTTTGGAAGTCGGTAGAAAATCATAAAAACAACTGATTCCTACCACGTGAAGAGGGTTTAGGTTGGTCCTACGAGTTTTGCGTTTGTTGTCTAGATATTTGAGTCGCTAACTTTTTTTAAATATTATCATCATCTTCTCAGCCGTGGGCTGACAAAATATGTTTTCCTTTATGTGTCGTAATCCTCTTGTCTAAGGGCGTGTTTCTTTATGAAATTAGTATATTTTTATCCTTTAATGGAGGTCCCCACTAAACAACACTAATCATTTTGCATCCGGGCTCGATGCTGGCGTCAACACAGTTCTTTTATAATTAATAATCAGTTCGAACATTTTGAACTTATTTCTGTATCTGTAACACATGGCATGTTAAATGTATTTGAATAATAGTGACTGTCGGTCTAGCGCTCGACGAGTCAACATCTCCTGAGGATGCCTCGTGTAGAGGCGAAACACGTGTCGAACCGCTTTTGGTTTATTGGGTTCTTTTGTGTGTTTTATTCTGTATACTTATTATTATCAGTTTATGCGGGAGGGAGTGTGGTGTACACTCAGCCATACGGATTTTTTCCAGCGGAAGAGTCACTAAATATTTCTATAAATATCGTGAATAATCTATGTAGTCTAAAAACTGTCGGATTTTCAGATTTTACTATTTCCATATTTCAATTTTGTTTTGTATCTTGCGCCTCATGGTTAGTAAATATATTTCTAATCACTGGTAGAAGGTGTTAAACGGAAATTAATAAGAAACATATACAAAACGTTCGAACTTCGAACACCAGTAACATGTATCAGGACAAAGTCCTACAGCAAAGTTATACAATTGTTAAACAAAACCTCTTTGTTTGCACATTCAGCAATATATTCCGAGATTCAAAGACACCCTACTACATATTTACTCTGTGTCAGCCTTTCAAGTTGAGAAGTCAGAAAACGTATGTGAAAACATTAATAACGTCTTTGGCTGTTCACTTCTTCAGAGAATTTCTAAATAGAGGGTTGATGATGTTTACTGAAAAGTTACAAACGGTACACCTACTGCTTCACTTAATTTGTTTCGTTTGTATATCTGTCCTTCAAAGACAGAATATGAAGGAAAGTAGTTGAAAACTATGTGATGCAGGTTTCAAGCTCCTTTATTAAATTCGGTGAATATGTACTCTGTGATAAAGAGTTGAAAGTTTGCCATAGAAACTCTTCATCCAAGCGGTACAATAACGTCGGGTTCAGACTCTTATAAGCTTACAGTATTAAATTTAATAAAAGCTAGTGGGAATAAACTGTTTCATAAACAACTTAACATTATATACTATGTTATCCCTTTCTATATCGTGATAATTAATACTAAAGATTTATGAACGAAGCGCACGCAAATTTACGACTCTGGTATTACATTATGTATATATGTTTACAGAAGTTTGAGAAGATGGAATTAAAGTGTGGTACTACCGCTGTTGCATAAACTGCCACTTTTTGTGAGTGGGGAATGCTGTGCACTTCTCTTCCGCCACGGAGTTGAGATGAAGAAAGGCGTGTGGGGCTCAGACCCACTTAAGCCCCCTCGCGAGCTTGTATAGTAGATATTATACGAGTATGTATATTGATATAATAATTATTAATTTAATTATTAAATTTTGTAATGTATTATACATAATATTATTATATTGTATATTGATATGTACCTATTTAAATAATATTGTCACTTAATTATATTATGCTAAAACAAAAAATCTTACTGCAAACCTGTATGTATAAAAAAAAACTCAACTTGTATTGCCAAGATGTAAGAAAGAAGAAAGAAAGAAAGAAAAATATATTTGTTGATGAAAAACAATATGACATTTTGCCTAAAACATACATAAAATTAACACTACACAATCTATTGTTTCACTACAACACAGCTCCAACTCAGCATAAAGCTGATTGCGTTGAAACAACCAGCGCTGGTCTTCCGTTGGGGCTGGCGGTGACGTCACACACGACTGCATCGAGCGCATTTTGTAAGAATACAAAACAAAACAAACACAACACTTTAAATACTGAATAGAATACTATATAAAAACAAATAGGCAAGCAGGGTACGAATGTCCGGATGTACCTACAAAGACTTCGTAATGGAAATAATAAAACTAAAAAATACAAAATAATAGAAATAACTATCTAGTAACAAGTAAATAGAAATACACAAATTTATATAATATTACTATCATTCTAATTTATAATTAATGTAAACGTACGAATAAGCACAGTAGTATGTAAGAAATTCCAAGTCACTATTTATATGTAACTACCCTCTAACTTAAGTTTTAATAAGAACTTGTAATATTAAACATTTTGTTTTAAAAGTTTTAAAAAGGCGATTCTAGCCTGTAAAACGAACTAATTCATGGATAGTTGTAGTTTAGTTTCTAGCGCTGAGTTGTACAAAATGTGTGTTTATGATAATAAAGAACTTTAAAAATCAAATCAATCCCCTCGCGAGCAGTCCTCCGCCAGCGGTAGGCCCAATGATCTTAACCGGGCCCAGTGCCTGTGAGGGGATGAACTTGCTCACAAAGGCATCAGACGTGGTCTAGTTCACCCACGACATACTAGGCGATAGAGGCTGTTTTGATTGGTACCACAGCAGTGGCATATTTTGCTCCGAAATAATCGTACGCAAGCGCTACTGTGCCAGGGTATAAAGGCCACTGTAGCAAGTGCAACTACTGGCGAAAGTGACTTAAAGATATTGTTATAAAAAAATGGACCTGTTAAGTGTGAAGTAACTTGTTGAAGTCGGTACCATGATAGTTCCAAAGTACCTATTATCACAATATTGTGCGCATGGTACCGACTTCGACAAGTTATTGCACACTTTTTGGAGTTGAAGTCGGTTCTATTTTTTGGTAAAAGTATTTTTTCACCATTTTAGTGACCCTTGCTTTTATCATGTGTATTATTCACCGTCAATGATGAAATTATCAAAATAGGTGAATCACTTTTCAGTAATACGAATGTAACTCAAAACCTGATTGACCGAATTTGATGAAATCTCTAAATTTCGGAAGTATACTCTACCAAATAAAAATTAGAATCGGTCCACAACTGGGGTAGAAATCGGTGAACATACACAAAAAATGTATACAAACGAACTCAACCTCCTCCTTTTCTGAAGTCGGTTAAAAACCAATGTTTCGGGTTGAAGAGCGCAGTACAATATCATACGAAAACTACACTGACAACCATCGAGGGTCAGCGTTACTTAATTATAGTTACTTAATTGGATACATAAAGCTAGTATATAAGTTATTTGTTTATCAGTGCACAATATTGAACGGAGTGGTTTGGAATCGATAACTGGTCATAAAAGTGAAGGAAAAAATTACATATTTTTTATTATTAATAACCCTTATTCGTCACTTTACGGCTAAGAGCCATAGTGCGACTGGACGCACGACCCGGCGGGCGCACCGCTACATCACAGAATAGATAACAGTAAATCCGCGAGACATACCTACCCGCATAGAATAGGTACAACGTGCGGACGATGACCCGCCCGGGCACATCGTCGTATGCATAGACATCAGCTGCGTAAACATTCGCGAGTAGGTAGGTTCGTACGTCGTTGTACCTATTCTATGTGGGTAGATATGTCTCGCGCAGTCACTGTTGTCTATGATGTAGCGGCGTGCGTTCAGTCCCGCTCCGCAGATATGAATATGGGTTCATAATAATAAAAAAAACATGCATCTTTTTCCCTTCACTATAATGACCAGTTATCGATTCCAAACCACCCCATTCGATATTGTGCATTATATAAGAATGACCTTATATATTGTAACGTGTTACACAGTGTAGCTCACTTTGTGTTTGCTTCGTACACGTGTATCAATCTCGTTATGTGCCTCATTAGGTTGTCGTTCCTCGAGCGCACAAACATTATTAACGTTCGCTCCAATTTATACAATTTAATAACAGCTGTGACGTCTTTTAATTATGTGGTTATTAAAGAGCTTTGAGAAATGTTTCGAATAGAACATTATAGAACACGCTTTGGTAGTCAAACAACAATCTATAAGAGCAGTAAATATCAAGTATGTTGTTAATATTTACAGATACGAGAATATTGGGCTTAGTAGATTAATGAAACTGTTGCATAATCTATCTATCTAATTCCTTCAAACAAGCAATTCATATAATCTGAATCTCGGCTCCAATGATTTTTATGAAATTTAGTATGCAGGGGGTTTCATTTTTAGAATACGTCGTTTTATCCGTGTTTTCAGGCAATTTGAAACTACTCAACACAAGCTACTTGACAATAGATGGCGTTGTTAAGCAACACTAAGCCAATGAGTGTTGAGGTTTGAGGTTAGGCCAACAAAATCAATTGTTAACTTTCGAACAGCCGTGCGATTCTGTATGAGCCAACATCGTTGCACCTTTCACAACATCCGTGAAACAAATGAAGAGATGAGAAGAAACGTTGGAAAAGCAACCTTATGTACAAGGGCGATATTTCATAAAGTATTTGATATCGGTGAGCTCGTCGACGAATCATTAGAGAATCGTACTGCTAAAAATATTTCATACCATTGTATAAGAGGCCGTTACCATTAGAAGTGTGCGCCGACTTAACCGACCGGCGGCGGCGACCGATGTTTAATTTGCCGGCGGCGGCGGCGTCATCGGCGTGTTCAGCGTGGATGGAGAAATTAAAAGAAATATTGCAATTAGATCAGTTTATTCATTATAAAGGAACTTCTACAGGATCAAAAGCTGTAGCACCTGGAATGGAAAACTTCTGTGATATTGCTAGAAGCAACTCCGACGAAGAAGGAGAGGTAGTAGGAGTCGACTCAGGTTCATCGTACTTTCCGCCATGATGGACATCAGATTCTCTGATGGGCTCTCGAGCATATTTACATAAAATAAAACTCTTGTTTCTTTGTTTTTTCCTAATATTTGTCAACTGTATAGAGTCCTCCCATGAAATCGATAATCAAGCAACGCAGCCACGATAGTTACCTTAATCATGGGAAATATGTAGAATAATAGAAATCTAACTTTGCTAATGTAATATGGTTAATTTTAAGAAGTTTGTTTTTTTCAACATGTTTTAGAGCTTCTTCTATTTCACATCTGAATACAAGTGACATATGCATGGTGATTGATTAGGACGCACTCATTATATTAACAGCACAAGTTCTATTAAATCCCCAAGAAGTTTTCACTCATTATCTTCTATCTTTAAGTCAGATTTATTCAATTTGACCAGGAGTCTGTTTTTGTAGGATTTCTGTTAAATTGGTTATGGTTTTATGTTACGCGTTAACTTATTTACTTCATCTCTATCATTAATTTCTTCATTAATGGCACTTAATATTAACAAATTCTCCAGCAACATCACCACCGGACAATATGCGTTACTGTGATTCATCTGCGTCTTTTTGAAGTTCAAGAAGTTTAAATCGAAGACTGTTCACAATTTTCTTGCACTTGGTAACAATATTATGTATATCTGGTGTACTGTTTATACCATCTACCTAGTACTACAAGATTGTGCAACGACCAAGGCATACCTAAATGTGAGGCCATATTGGATAAAGATACGGATTATTTAACATTTGAACTAGAATCACACATTATAACTATTTATTCCAAAATAAATATTTTAATATTTGTACTATTTCGCGCCAATTTCACGCCACTATAATGGTCGGCGGCGGCAGCGGCGGCGTGCACTTCTAGTTATCATCATATATCTTGTTAGAGGAATAGTGTTATACCCGTATAATGATTCTGTTTTTATTGCATTTCCGTATTGTGTATAAGTAGAATGTATGTAAATATAAACTCTTTATAAAGTCAGAATCATTCATCAAGACGCACTTATGAACATCAATGATTCATTATAATCTACTCTAAAAACTCTACCGCCGCGTTCCAAACCAAAATACGAGTACTCGTATATAGAGCCTAGCGAGAAGAAACGGCAAGAAACTCGGGGCCATTCTTTCCAGATATATTTTACAATGTTTCTAGTTCTATTATTTTTAATTACAACTAAAGTTCGTGATTACAATTTCACGATAAAATAAAAAGAAATATATAGACCAGACAGTTATAATTATTATTTTTAAATGAATCAGTCAGTTATATTAATGTTTTAACTCTTTCACGATAAATGCAACTAACTAAAAACTTTGCCGAAAAATATTTAATGTAGGGATATAAATTTTGTAAAGCAGGTGAAGCTACGGGGGTGAAGCTAGTTGTGCCATTACTGAATATTTATGTGTTGTCTCTGTATTTATATTAATATCTCAGACGAATGTTTGAGTGGGCGAGCATTACCTAACTCACAAATCTTATGAAGAGATACTCGTGTAGAGATAATACTTATACGAATAAATTCTGTACCTCCGTCTGACATGGGTTTCTTATTCATGGACTTACTTTATCTGAATTAAATGATACATAAGTAAATGGAATAATTAGATAGCTAGATATATTTTGAAGCAGTCGGTAAATCCAATAGTAGTGGTAGGAGTATTGCAGAGTTCGCGTGAGGAAGTGCCACACCTGTGCCAGTTATTCAACCGTGAAGCAGTAGTGTGCAAACATAACTGTGTTTAGTTGAAGGTAATGTTTCCAGTGACATTACTGAGCAAGGTATCCAACATCTTATATCTCAGGGTGGTGAGTGAAGTACATTAAGATGGGTTTTGAACTGTTGAAGTTTTAAACTTTTAATGGTACTGCACTGTTAAGGGGCTATGCTACCTCAGCTCGAATTCAGATTTCGCCCCTACTTGGTCGCAATGATATTAACGATTATGGCCCATATTGACGACTAAAATTCACCGCAAGCGACACAGGTTCCCGGTCCGAAATCTGAAGCGAGAATGAGTCGGGGCCGGGCGGCAGGGTGGCCTGCCTGAGAATGCTTCTAGAACTTGATATTTTAGGTAGTTGCTCTTTAAAATTAATTTAAAGGTCATTTAAAAAAAATCAGCTAACATAACACCTTCCTTTTATAAAGTTCAATTATCATGCAAAGTTTTAAGATCTCATTTAAATTATTCATTGATTTATAGAAGCTTATTGTACAATTTGGAGGCCACTTTGAGATTTTTTTCTATCGAGAAAATTTAATTGAATCGTGTTTTCGCCTAACATGGTATGTAATTTCAAGGTGAAAGGAGCAGTATTTTTGAAGATATGGAGGCTGAAACTAAGCAATGTGAGGTAGTACCGGCTCTTAAGACAAGCGTGGCGCTTTAAATTTAGCGTCTTGCTCGTTCCCAAAATGTACCTATAATATAAGTAAAATTTGAAAAAATTAATACCGACTTCCAATCTATTCACTTATTGGATCACGTATCTCAAAAACTACTTGACCGAATTCGATGAAATTAATAGGACCACACGGAAAGCACCATCTTACAAACAAAATATAATTTTTAGAATCGGTTCACCCTATCTAAAGTTATGAGGTAATAAACATAAAATATACAAACAGTCGAATTGAGTACCTCCTCCTTTTTTTGGAAGTCAGTAGAAAATAAACAGTTAATAGTATAAAAATATAACGACTTTGGGTTTTTAGTTTTTGGCAAATATGCCAAGCACTTGCTGATTATTACGGTCTTGGTTCTATGAGCTTATTAAAATAAATTGATAAATTACTTGCAATAAAATGGAAACTCCGCGTTTTTTATTATATAACTGCTGGAGACTGTATTTAACGTGTTTGTTTATTAGGTTTACAAAACCTACTTAAGTGCTTTACTACAATTTTAATATACGAGTATATTATTTTGTTACTGAAAAATGCATTAAATCAGAGGTAACTGATGGTCGTATCAGATTAATCCATTGCCCTGTGATCTCAGAAATTAATTTACTAACCAATGCGTGAGTTCCAATTTGTAGGCCCACTTCACAATTAAATTCCTTGAAACGGAAATCTAATGGTATTATCAAAAGTAGCACAAAACTATCTACATGAGAATAACCACCTCCTATATAAAGTGCATACAACTTTCTACCCCCTGACCCCATTGAACCCTCTCTCCTCCCTTGCAATCCCGAAACAAGTTAGAAACTCAGTTAGCACTCAACCTTACAACCCGCCCGGCACTTGTAACAAAGCCTTAAATACAAGTTAAGTGTAACTCTACCTGTAACTTAAGTCTCTCGTTGTAACTTAGTCTTGAAAGTGATGTAGTGAACTAATTAAAATCTTAGAGCTAATCAAAGGAGTGTCAAGTGAGGGTTGAGCTAAGAAGGTAGTGTAATTATACAGGTCTGAATTAAGTGTACTGGTGAACTAAGTGTTCAGTTACTGAAGCACTAGTTGGCGCTAGGTTCCAATCGCATTAGTTCGGGTGAGTGAACCATGCTAGTATGTACTTTGACTGCTTGCCACTTTTGTTTTGCTAGCAGTTACTAGTACTTCTTACTGAAGCACTAGTTGCGCTAGGTTCCAATCGCATTAGTTCGGGTGAGTGAACCATGCTAGTATGTACTTTGACTGCTTGCCACTTTTGTTTTGCTAGCAGTTACTAGTACTTCTTACTGAAGCACTAGTTGGCGCTAGGTTCCAATCGCATTAGTTCGGGTGAGTGAACCATGCTAGTATGTACTTTGACTGCTTGCCACTTTTGTTTTGCTAGCAGTTACTAGTACTTCTTACTGAAGCACTAGTTGGCGCTAGGTTCCAATCGCATTAGTTCGGGTGAGTGAACCATGCTAGTATGTACTTTGACTGCTTGCCACTTTTGTTTTGCTAGCAGTTACTAGTATTCTTGACTGGTCGGTTGATGTGATTGCTAGCCGCTGGTCCCGTGTTCAATACTCAATACTTTATTGCAACATATATATGTTTACATGCAGGTCTTGTTTACATGTTACAGAATGACAATATATGACCCTGTAAGGGTATGGCAATAGTTTGCTTGTGCGGAACGATTTTTTTCAGATCAACAAAATTGTCGTTGCAAAATTCATCTAATGAATAGTAACAGTAACGATTTGCTATTGATATTTGCAACAAAGTTTACATGATTTTCTACATCATTAAGGACATTAAGCAATTTATTATAATTATAAAATTGGGCTAGTGCTATGCATCACAAGGTTTGATCGCGGTTCTATTAATTTATGTTTATATTGAGATCGTATTTTATTATATTTATCGTTTTTTTTAACAAGTCGGGATATTTTATTACAAATTTACATATTTCGAGTATATATAGAGACACTACTGACAGGATTTTAAAATTAATAAAAAAAGGTTTATGGAAGTTTGGTATTGAAATGTCAGGTGCTTTGGTATTGCCTAAAATACAGATGCATTTTTTGTGGGTGATAAAAAGGTCTGCTATATTTATACTGTTAGTACCCCCCGATAGTAATACCTGTCTAACATTCATGAGCATGAACATGTCTGTTTGATCTGTGTCTGGGTTTGTACATGTACATAATATATAGCGTTTGTCAGGTTACTATAGTACAGGCGCAGTCTAGTTTGGGACCTGAAGACTTTGTGTGGATGTTGTCCCTTATTATTATTTTTGATTTTCTTATATTTGACACGCTAATGTTTTACCACTATCTTACTTGACGGGAAGGACAGATTTCAGAATACACATGTTTGGTACTTAGCAACTGATTTTCAAACTGGAGAGTCAGGTCAGGCGGCCTAAATTAAATAAATAAACATATTGTTACTTACGGGATGAAAACCATTGTGGTATTCATTTCTAATGAGCTCCCGATCAGTCAGTCGTCCCACGATCATGGCGCTTGCAACATTAATGAAATATCGAGAGCTCTTTAGAAATGAATACCACAATGGGTTTCATCCCGTAAATAACAATATGCTTATTGAAAACAACCGTGAAAGTTTAAAAAAGTGCTTGAATAAACAATTCTGATTTGATATATTTTGACATCATAGAGACATTAAAACTACAACAAAACCTAACGTAACCCCCCGGACACGTCTCATATCCTAAATCAAACTCGACGTAATTTGCATCCTATAATAATGTTGTATGTCTACGCTTTAACATTGGCTTATCTTAATTAACTGCCTACAAGATAATAAGCATTAAACTGTAAAGTGACGTCAGTTATGGTTATCTATGACGTATCAAATTATCCCTCGACTACGGTAAAGGGTACGAGGTGCTTACATTTATGTAATTCGTTGCCTTTTATAATAAAACTAGGTCCGCTCCGCGGTTTTACCCGCGTGGTGATGGATGAACATCAAATATAGCGTATTTTACTCAGGCATACTATTATTTTAATTTTTTTGATTATTATAACTAACCTCCACAGACTCCAGGTTCCGTGCTATTTTTTTTATTCTAATTTATAAAATGTAAATATAATTAACACAGATACGACAATACGTACTTAATTAGAGAACATAATTTTTTTATGTTAAACTACCTAATTATCTATATCGTCAAGCATAGTAGGTATAGCTATCTACTGATGACTCCATCTATCGATAAATAGCAGAACTTTTAATGACTTTTTTAAATATCACGTTTGTCTCTTTAGTTCAGCAACTCGCCTCTAGATGGCATTGGTTAAATAATTATAATTGCATACGTTGATTTGGCATCTATCGATGAATAGCAGAACTTTTAATGACTTTTTGAAATATCACGCCTGTCTCTTTAGTTCAGCAACTCGCCTCTAGATGGCATTGGTTAAATAATTATAATTGCATAAGTTGATAAAGACAGCTATGCAATAGCTTTACCGCGGCAGTCTCCGAGTGCCACACGTCTTTTTGTTAGTAGTGTAGGATTAAGGTTACTCAGGCACAATGTTACTTTTTTATATTGCATGTTTTAACATGAATAAATAGTTATTTTGACATAGATAATGTTAGACATATGGTATCACGGACTTTTTTCTAGACATGTCTTCTATAAAACTGTAGTACATCACTTTGCTCTATTGTCTATAATTTCGGCAACGTACACGATATAAGATGTTTTTAGTATTTTTTCACACCTTGGGTTACATTGTCGAAGTATTCATACAGATCCTTATCAGAATAATGTAAAATTTTTATGATGAATAAAGTTTTCAAATCCGCTAAGTGGCTACGGAGCTAATTCATTCAAACAAACAAATCTTTCCTCTTTATAATATTAGTATAGTGAAAAAGCGTGTCTTATGCACCAATGGTTTGTACTAACAACAAAAGGTTCACAAACAAACGGATAGAAGGACCAACATGTTTGTTGTATGGGATGGGTATTATAGGAAATGTTTTGTAGTTGAAAAAAATGTTCTCCTATGCATTGATATGTCACTGGTTTCGATTCAGCCGTGCGATGCAACGATGTTTGTTTTTAGAGAATCGCACGGCTGCGTGTGTTGAGTATAATATATAAAATAATAAAAATATAATAAAAATGTTGAGTTTAGAGAATGCGTAACATTTTTATTATGTTTAGGCATAATAGCATTTAGTATAACAATTCCGAATGATAGCGCTAAAATTAGATATTTCATGTATTATTTCGTAATATGATTTTTTCCTACTTTATTAACGCCTGCTTAGCGATACCAAACAGTGCAATTTTAGAGAGAATAATTCCTCGGATGGGATTAAAAGACAAAGGTACAACGTTGGATGCAGGCCGCTTTCAACCGGTCCTTGTGGAAGTTTCTGGCGGAGGCATATGTTCAGCAGTGGACGTCCTACGGCTGAGATGAATATGATGATAAGTAGTAAACACACGTTAAATATAATAATTGCAACTCTAATAACATTATTACACATTTCAATAATTACACGTACAAAAAATTTCGTAACGCCACGAAAACTACAGCCATGATGAAATTGAAATTAAACGCGCAACATTTCAGCGAACCGTTTTATAAAATTTAATAAGTAACTCGTATGTTTTAAATTAATTGTGCTAGCACTGTGAACTCGTTATCGGTATACTAGTATGTTTACATTCACCTGTAACCTCAATAACGCGGTTTTTGTTATAACGAAGTAACGAAAAAAACATCAGCCCATTACGTTACTTTTGCTGCTGCTAGAGTTTTCCTGTCTGAGACAGGATTATGGCTCGTAATTCAACACGTTGGCCTAGTGGGGTTTGCTAGCCTATTGCCGCAGCTTTTATGCTCTGACATAGCCTCAAGCCCTATTTATACTTCAATAAGTACAGCAGCGAATTAAGAAATTAATCAGTTAAGTAACAAGTAGTAAGTTGTAAGTAGCGTCCAAACGTAGGTGAGTAAGTAGTCATAAGCTACCGTTTCGAGAAGAAGTCTAGTCGAGTCGGTTGTGTTGTTTACTACTTACTACTGTAGTGATACAGGACTATCTCTAAAGTGCAACAAGCCGTCACATGCTTGAAATGCAAAAGAACCGGTCACCACTTTAGGGATAGTCCTGTATCACTACACTACTTGTTAACAAATATATGGACTGAACTAAACTCGCCCGTCTACATGCCGGCCAGTTAAGTTGGCGGGAGACGCGAGAGCTAGCCAATATTAGGATTGCGATCTATTCAACCCAACTTAATCAACAACTTACTACTTAACTCGCTTTTGTCGTTCAAACGACAATAACAACTTAACTCGCTGATGTCGCAAGTTAACTCGCTACAGTACTTATTGAAGTGTATATCGGGCTTTAAGACTGTTGTCCTTAAACAACTGAGACTGGCGTCTCTTACCCTAAGAACTTCAACTTGATCTTTTTGAGAACGACAAGGTAACTTCACTGAGAGCACTTCACCTATAACGAAGTATTCAGTCGTCAGTACGAGTATAACGCTGTAACGTTATTTCGTGTCGGTGATTTGTCAAAGGCACTTAATTGAGTCGTCTAGCTGTCCTTGGACGGTCGTTAGGTGGAATATTACGAAATAATTGTTTTACCCTCGCTACTGTAATGATGTCGTTTCTTATAAAACTTACCTTAAGAGGACTGCATAGCTAGTACTGGTCCATACTAAAAGAAATAACTCTTGACTACCTCTTAACATTGTCCGATTTCATTGATTTTTTTTTCATGTAATCAACACATTGTTTACTATGCCCGTACATTTTGATTTTTTTTTTATGTTTTAAAAAGTAAATTTATAGTATTATTTAAATACTGAAAAAAATCAAAACGAACGGGCATAGTAAACAATGTGTTGGTAACATGAAAAAATTAATCACTGAAATCGGACAATATTAAGAGGTAGAAAAGAGTTACTTCTTTTACTATAGACAAGTACTGGCTATGCAATCTCCTTAACCCGTTATTTGTAGTTTTAGGCATTTATGTGAGTCGAAATAATTATTGAATAGCAAATTAGGTAATTAAGCGGGAGTTAGTACTGTTTAAATAGTAGTATATTATATTATAATTGATATGATTGATTGATTTGAATGTTGTGTTGAGAATAAGTTGTTTCTACAATACGTAAACACGCCGTGCAAGAGCACGAGATGTCTAGATGGTCGTCTTGGTTGGTACCACCGAAGTCTCAGATACTCTGCAGTAAAACAATAGTGCGCAACCATTTTATCATGTAAGTTAAATTACCAGGTGGACCAGACTAGAAAACTAACGTCTTGAAATGACGAGTGCAAACGCAAACTACATTTCGAAGCTCACCATTAAGCGCATAACTTATTCATCGTGATGATTAGATAGTATAAAAAAACTATTATCTACTCTCCTGTTTCCAAATATCCTGGACACGTCTCGGTGGCGCTTTACTCGATTATCCCGTAATTGGTTGTCTGAGTGGCAACTCTTTGGTGTGGGCGAGTTATGGACGCTAGCGATCGGACTTACATAATTAGCAATAGAAGAGCGAGTTAATCCAGCTTAATCTATAATTGGATTTAAAAGAGACTTTCAGTTGATTATAGAACATGATTAGATAGAAAAATAAAATCTCTCTCTGAACATAAGTAACTTATCTTATAAAGGGTTTGTTGGGGCAATACCAACAACATTACAGTTTTGACAATCACTTTTTTGACGCATTCGTAGTAGATGCTCTGGCAATTGTTACAATGAATTCAATTTCGCTCAAAAATCGCATTAAAATAATTAAAATCCACTATGAAAATTGTGGTTCTGCTAAAGTTACATTTCGTAATATTCGTGATATTTTCGGACAACATAATGGTCCTTCTGAGACCGCTATTTTCGCCTATTATTAATGACGTGGATATCACCGACATGTGGTTTCAACAGGATGGTGCCACATGTCACACAGCCAATGAAACGATCAATTTATTGCAAACCAAACTTCCCGATCGCATAATTTCACGAAATTCAGCTGCTAAGTGACCAGCCAGATCGTGTGATTTTTAACACCACTGGATTCTTTTTTGTGGGTCTATGTTAAGGACAGAGTCTATACGGAGCCAATCAAAACTCAAAATCCGTGATGTGATTAACGAAATAGACACGCCATTTTGCCAAAAAGAGATTAAAAACTTTGATGAAAGAATCGACAGCTGTCAGCGTGGTCATGGTGGACATTTGCCAGATATCATTTTTCATTCATAACTGCCGAACTTTTCTCTTCGTAATACAATAAAAAAAAATTATCACCTTCATCTAAATTCTTGGATTTATTTTGTTTTAGAAAACAAAGTTCTTGTTGAGAAACTCTTTACTTTGAACGAGCAATTCTTGTGTATATATATATATTCTGGATCTCGGAAACGCTACCAGCAATTTTTATGAACTTATATTTGCCGAAATGTTAAGTATGCAGGACGTGGACCATAAATCGATCTAGCTAGGTTTCATTTTTAGAAAACTTATCCTTGTTTTCAGGTAATAAAAAACAACGGTTTGTTCATTCGTTCAAACTAGATGGCGTAACAGTCTCATTCCAATATCCTTAATCGTGGTGGCAAGATTCTCACGGAACAACATCTATTCTTTGTTCGTTGCGTTCAAACTAGATGGCGTAACGGTCACATTGCAAAACCTGAATCACGGTGACAATATTCTCAAGAAGCATGTGTTGCTATTTTGTATTCGTGTATTATATTTATAGTAAAAGTAAAATAATAAGTAGATAATTGAAAAGCAAGGGGGGAGGGATAATATCCAATAATGACTATCAATAATTTGTTTAGTTTTCCTAGTTTTGTGTTTCTTCGTATTTTGATAAGTAATAATGGTGGATTATTAACCGTTAAGTGGTGGTACCGGTGCCCGAGCGCAGGCAACGTGTCAATTTCACTGTAACACTATTTTATCCTTAATTTTCTCTGTCAGCCGCTACCATGTTATACATACCATTTTCATATCTTCGCTCACACTCTCTTTAATATACCTTTTCCATTACATTTATCAACGTCCATCAACTATACAAACAATACACGGAAAATTTAAGTTTTATGCGAGAGAATATTTCCAAAGTAATGCTGTCGCTTACATACTTGCACGATATATACCATTGTATAGCAACAACTTCTTAAAAGAAACAGCAACTACTTATTCAAATACCCACGTACCAACAGCCGTGCGATTCTCTAATGATTCGTCGATGTGCTTGTCGATGAGCTCACTGATGTCAAATACTTATGAGATATCGCCCTTGTACATTAGGTTGTTATTCCAACGTTTCTTGTCATCTCGTCATTTGTTTCACGGATGTCGTCAACTATGCAACGATGTTTGCTCTTAGAGAATCGCACGGCAGGAATTCACCTTATCAATCTATTCTCTAAGAGCAAACATCGTTGTATCTGACAAGATCCGTGAAACAAATGACGAGATGACAAGAAATGTTGGAAAAAGAACCTTGTGTACAAGGGCGATATCTCTTAAGTATTTGACGTCGGTGAGCTCATCGACTAGCGAACGACTCTGCAACGACGAATCATTAGAGAATCTCACGGCTGTACTGTATCACCGAATCGACAGGCGTGTGTCACTCGAGACAGTCAACCATTTATAAAGCTCAACTAAATCGATGGTCTCAAATCCTCCGATCGCCTACAGCTTATAGCTTGTGGGCTTGTAGGACACTGCGGGTGTTCTTGTTTAGGGACACTTCAGATTTATAGGGTGCAATATGTGTGGAACGATCGGCTCATATTTTGTCAGAATTGATTCTGTGAACGGACGTTTTCGATCAGATTTCCATCTGTGGCTGTACTTTATGGCTCAAACCTTTACATTAAACCGATATATTTATTTGTTCACATTTAAGGTTCAAATTCAAGTCATTAATTCGCTTGAATTTTGTACTGATACAGATGTAATGTTTGAAATGAAAACTTTCAAAACAGTCTCCGATAACGAAGATGTCTAAATTTGTAAGTAGTGACCATAGAAATATACATGTTTTTAAGGTACAGATTTATAAAACTTAATAAGTTAGTAGTATGATATATAATTATGTTACTATTTATCAAAATACATAATGAAAATATACTGAAAAAATTATAATGCTAAAATAAAAAATTTAACATTTAGGTATTCAAGGAACAACAAAAGGTCAAGGAAAATTATTAAAGTTAAAAAACTTTGGACGTCATACAATCATCTGTGGCGTAAAAACAGTTTTTTTAGAAATAGAAATTGATTTATTGACACAACAACAAAATATGGCTACAATGAGGTGTTTTTATCCATTTGTTCTGCATGTTCCACCATAGACTGGCATACACAATATTGTCAATTAGTTAAATTTATACATTAAAATATAAGAACACATAATGCATTACAATTATTAATACGAAATACAATTTAATAATGACATAATTAATAATTTAGTTTAATGTATAGCACTCAAATTGTACTATAAAAATGTCAATATTATATACTTAATGTCAATGTAAAAAAAAGTCATAACCTATTTATAAAAATGCCCAAACCTTCATTATTAAATAATTACATGATTTTTATAATTATATACCATTAAATTTAAAATTGAAGTACACTTTCAAATCATAAAAGTAATTTTCAGCGAGCCACTTGTGAAGCTTAATTTTAAATAATTTGAATGGGAGCTCTCTAACACTTCTAGGAAGTTTATTGAATAGTAGAAGCCATTGCGTTGTAATTGCATGTATATAGAACTGGTTTGCAATAAGTTACTCTTAACCTTGTGGGATCTCTACTTGACATTTCAAGAAAATTCGCTTTTATGAAATTTTACAAATTTATCAGGATACCCCTTCACAAAGGCTCCAACCTGCATTATATACAAGCTGGTCAAGGTCAAAACCTTTAGTTTTTTTAAAAGTGGTCTACATGAGTCTGGTGGACCCACACCACGAATTGCTCTTATGCACATTTTTGCACCAAGAACGCTTTGGTAATGGCCGTAGAGTTTCCCCAAAGTAAAAGGCCATACCTAAGAACTAATGCTACATAACCATGATAAGCGGTGAGAGCAGCATTTCCATTTACTGTGCGTCGTAATCTTTTTAACTCAAATACAAAACGATCGAGCTTAGCACAAATGTGAATCTTCCAGTTACAATGCTGGTACACATATGCCAAGAAACTTATAATTAATCGTGGTGTCTATTGGCTGGTTTCTAACTGTAACATCAAAAGAAGATTCCATTGAATTACAATTTCGAACATGAACATATTTCTTTTTTGCAATGTTTGCTCGTAAATCGTTACATTCTAACCATTCCAAAATATTACCTGCAGCTAGATTTAACGAATTTTAATGATTATCTAATGTTAAATTATTTCTACTTGTCACTATATCAGACACTTCATCTGCAAAAAAGTACACATTTGTGATCAGTGGATAATGGCAGGTCATTAATACAGGTCAGAAATAGTAGTGGCCCCAAAATACTTACTTGTGGCACGCCACATTTTTTTAATTGGAGGGTAGATGTGTACAGCGTCGAAACATTGTGTCATATAAATATGTTACCAACCAATTAATATATATATATATAATGCAGTATGTAGAACATTGGTTTCTATCAGAGAGGTTGGATAATTCCAACTTCTTCTTCGAGCTGGACTTCTAATCAGATAATTTATTTAATCCTTATCATATTTAATTTTCACATTTATGAGCATTTTATGATTTACCAAATCGAAAGCTTTGCTCAAGTCAAAGAAAAGTACTGATACTGGTATACGATTGTCTATTTGTTTAACAACTTGACTGATGAGAGTGTAACCAGCTAGGTTTGACTTTCCTTTTGATACCCATTTTGTTCCTCTTTTATTTTGTAAAGAAGTAAAGAACAGTCATTAATACGTCGGTACGTAGCTTTTCAATAATCTTTGAAAAAATTGATACTAGAGTTATGGGATGATAATTATTTAAGCTATGTTGTCGCCATTTTTATGAAGTGGCCGGATGACAGATTGATTTAGCCTGTCTAGGACAAACGCAAGTTAGTTGAACACTGGCATTTATTTATAAAGAAACCGTGAGGGTAAGACACCTAGCCTCGTAACTAACAATAATATACTACATGTTTTCCCTTTCGAAAAGATAAAAACAAACTGAACAATATTATTGTGCATAAGAACAACAACAAAGTATAGTATTACACTATACCTAGTAATTTAAGCTAAATCACATTTATTCTATTGATTTATTAACTATTCTTAACACATGATTTATTTTACTTAAAGTTGTACAAATATTTTGATACTTAAAATCTTATAAAATATTATATAAAATATATAAATATTTTATGATAAAGGTTATACAAGCATGAGAACACAACACAACTAAATTTGGTATAGGTACATTCCACATCTAGGTATTATTCCTTGCCAGAACCAAAAAAAAGGTCAACAAATCAACAATTCGTGTAGTTCGTTCCCTGATCTTGTTATTGTAACTGTTGGCGCTGATGAGGTAGAATCATCTGAAACATTTGTATTATCGCATTCGGTGACCTCTGGCTGGTTCTCCGCATCTGCCATATGTGGTGATGACTCCGCGTTATCACAAAACGGTACTGCTTGTGACTGTGACTCGGACACTTGTTGCTCTTCAACCATCATCTTTGGTCTGCGTCTACACACACCTGGCAAGTGAACTGACTCACCCTTAGATCCCGCAGTTGCAGCAGGTCGCTAAGTGAGCACTAACACGAGTACGTTTGTACCGACGACCGTGCTCGTCCTCCACCACATACCAGAGCGGTTCAAAATCAAAGTCAAAATCATTAATTCAATTTAGGCATCAAAGACGCACTTATGAACGTCAATTTTTCATTATAATGTACTCTAAAGACTTTACCGCCGCGTTCCAAAATATATAGAGCCCACCGAGAAGAAGCGGCAAGAAACTCGGGGCCATTCTTTTTATATAGATGTTTACAATGTTTCTACTTAGGTACTACAAATATTTTATTATTATTATATTATTATTTTATATTATATTATATTATATTATATTTTATATTATATATTATATTTTATATTATATTATATTTTATTAATACAAATATTTTACTACAAATATTATCATTTCATGGGTGGCAGAGTACTCGTATTCCAGGCATCTTTATCTTCTATATAATGTCGAACTTTATAATAACCATTTTTTATTAATACAAATATTTTACTACAAATATTATCATTTCATGGGTGGCAGAGTACTCGTATTCCAGGCATCTTTATCTTCTATATAATGTCGAACTTTATAATAACCATTTTTTATTAATACAAATATTTTACTACAAATATTATCATTTCATGGGTGGCAGAGTACTCGTATTCCAGGCATCTTTATCTTCTATATAATGTCGAACTTTATAATAACCATTTTTTATTAAAACGTTTTTTACAGTCAACTTGAATTTGCCCTCTGTGAGCTCAGTTATGTGTTTTGGGATTTTATTGTAAAAGCGCACGCAATTTCCTAGGAATGACTTATTAGTCTTCGCAAGTCTAATTTGTATTTCTAGTATTAAAAGTTTGGTGATCACTACTTAACTTATATTTATGTAAATTTTTGCGAACATACATTATATTTTCAAATACATATAAAGAAGGCAAAGTTAATATATTGATTTCTTTAAATAAATCTCTCAAAGATTTACGGGGACCCAGTTATTATTATATTATCATCTTTAAAACCTGTTATATTGAAATTGAAACCTGTTATTTGTACTAGTAGCTATAGAGGCAAAGGCTGTGTGCTGGATGTATATCATGCATAATATAGGTACCTACTCAAAATATAGATACCGAGGTATTTTCATTCTTACAAATCTATATTAACAGTTGACGGATGAGCCGGTTTGGATGAAACTTAGCAATTTAGATAATATGTGTACATAACTGAATTTAATTTAAAGTATAAGTCACAAAACCAAGAGCACAAGTTGTTACTCTTCTATAAGCAATATTAGTGATATCAGCCAAAGAACATTGTATTTATTTTATTTCCATCCCGTATAACTGCAGTAGCAACTAATAAAACTCAACGTTTCCCCAATCTGGCGCGAGCACACTGCCGTCCCAATTTCAGGTCACATGTCCACTAAACGAGGACGGCCTTGGATCCGAGTGATGTTGGGTTTATTCGACGAGGTTTATTGCCTTCCTCAAATTATTTGGACGATATTTGTTGAACTGATTGCGTAGTCGTTGTTAGTTTTATTGTCAACTATACTGTTATAATATTCTTGTACGTCTGTCAACACTTATTTCCAGGATGGCGGAAATAAACCCAACTATGACTACATAAATGATTTTATTTTTTTCTGGAATTGTGTTTCTACTAGTTTTGACTTGTAAGTACATATATCCATATATATAATTATATACATACACAACATGTGTTTTGGTCAGAAAAATACTATTTGAAAAAATTACATTCACAAAAAGGTCATATAAATACAGTTTAAAAAATACAAATAAAATAAAAGTAAATACTCCAAGAACTAACTACGTAAAAGAAACATTTTCAAACTCATTTACAAATAGTTTTACTATTTTCTAAAAACACTTGATTTCTATTTGTTGGCCTAAGTTAAATAATAGATAAACTTACTATATAAGCGGGCGATTTTGCGTTGTTCTCTCACTTGGGTCTCTCACTCGACGAGTCTACATCTCCTGAGGATGCCTCGTATAGAGGCGAAACACGTGTCGAATCGTTTTTGGTTTATTTTGGTTTTCTTGTGTGTTTTATTTTGTATTCTTCCTATTAGCAGTTTGTGCGAGAGGGAGGGTGGTGCACACCCCCAAATAAGCCAAAATCATTGTTTTTTTTAGCGAAAGTGTCGCTAAATATTTTTTTTATATCTTTTTTTGATAATGGATTTCCGCAAAGTAACGCCTGAATCAATAAATGACTGACACCATGCAGTCTACAGCGCGTTTAATCTGTCCGAATCAGCAAGACTCATTCGAGTTAAGTTTCATTCATAAATCTATTGTTATTTTTTGCGCTGATGCGGACGGGTTAAATTACATTAAAAAATAAATACATTATACATCCGCCTGATTTAAAGCATAATTTGGAATCACAATTGGAGTCGATTTGATGAGTTGGGTGAGTGTGTTGAGTGATACGTGAACCGGCAAAACACTCACGTTAGGGATCGAATACGTCTCGCCGGGTTTTTTAACACTATTTGAAGACAAGAACAAAATTTAAAGCTTGCTTAATTTACTCATAAGTTACCCAAGGATAAACTTCTTGTTCACAGATCATCGAAGTCAAAGTCAAAGTCAAAATCGTTTATTCAATTTAGGCATCAAAGACGCACTTCTGAATGTCAATTTTTCATTATAATATACTTTAAAGACTACCGCCGCGTTCCAAAATATATAAAGCCTGCCGAGAAGAAGCGGAAAGAAACTCGGGGCCATTCTTTTTACTCGTATATAGATGTTTTTACAATATTTTTACTTAGGTACTACAAATATTAGCTCCAGTGTGTTGCCTTACAAAAGAGAACATAATAATGGTATCAGTAGGGCAAGACACGCTACACTTTGACATCTTAGTACACGAGTAGATAGATCCTGGAGTGATCAGTTCCAAGCTGTTTTATCCTCCAAGTAATCCGAAATTTTGTAATAACCTTTTTGACAGAGTTTATTTTTAATAGTAATTTTAAACTTATTAATAGGCAAATCTCGGATAACATTGGGAACTTTATTATAGAATCGTATACATTGTCCCATAAAAGAATGACTTATTCTGTGGAGAAGCGTTACATGTACGGATAGCTTGTGATTATTTCACGTGTTGATGGAATGAGCATCACTCCTTTTATCAAAACTGCTAATGTTTTTCTTTACATACATTAGATTTTCATAGATAAACTGAGAGACAACAGTTAAAATGTTTATGTCTTTAAACTTCTGTCTAATGAAAACCCTGGGAGCTAAACTGTAGATCGCTCGTATAGCCCTTTTTTGCAGTATAAAAATATAATTAATATCTGCAGAACATCCCCAGAGCAGTATGCCATAAGTCATAACGCTATGAAAATAACTAAAATAAAATATTCTATTTGTGTCTACATCAGTTAATAGTCTAATTTTTTTAACAGCATAAGCAGCTGGACTGAGCCTACTAGCCAATTTTTTAATGTGGGCACCCCAATGCAATTTAGCGTCTATAGCAGTTCCTAAAAAAACCGTTTACTCCACAAGGTCCAACCCTGTTCCATTCAATTGTATATTGGATTCTACTTGTCTCACATTTGGTATCGAGAACTTTATACTATTAATTTTCTTCTCATTGAGGGGAAGATTATTTGTATTGAACCAATTCACAACTTTAGCTAATGCATTGTTAACATCGTCATAGTTTAATAACTGCCTTTTAATTTTAAATAACAGTGAAGTGTCATCTGCAAACAATACAATCTCGTGATTCTTCTTTACATAATAAAGTAAGTCATTAATATAGATTAAAAACAAGAACGGCGCCCCAGTATTGAACCTTGTGGAACGCCCATTTAGATTATAGGGGCGATTTTTACTATTTATGTCAACCCTTTGAATTCTATCATTTAAATATGAAAAAAAGTCAAAAGGTTGAGAGCCATGTTCCTAATACCGTAGTGTTGTAATTTCCTGACAAGTATATCATGTCGGACGCAGTCAAATGCCTTAGATCAGTCACAAAAAACACCTAAGGCATCCTGAGAGTTCTCCCAGGCATCAAACACATCTTTTATAAGTTCTATACCTGCGTCTATAGTCTACTATTCGATTCCTTGTAAATCCAAATTGATTTTTAAGAAAAATTTTTTTGGCACTAAAATGAGTTTCTAATTGATGTAATCTAATACGAGTATAATCCACCTCTCAATCATAAGAATTCACTCATTCACGTCTCTATGACTACTTTACAGTAATTTAAAGTTTTACCATTTAGCATAGTTCCACCTCTACGACTCTCGTACTAGTCAAAGAGTTATAAAGTCGTTGGAACCTTTGAGGTACAACCCGCGCGTTTAATTGCATCTGGAGAGACCCTCGACCCGGAATCCTAGTTCCAAACGCAGCTTAATGAATAAAAAGTTAGTTCATTCTTTTTCATGCAAATATTGACAAGTTTAACTGAACAAACTGCATTGCTGCAACAATCGGTACGTATTTAAAGTAAAACTCGGCGGTTTCCCCCACGTGGTGATGGATGATAATAATTAATCAAAATATATGTTCATCAGGGATAACGTCGGATACTGAAGGTGAAGGATTGATTTAATCGGTCCAGTAGTTTCGGAGTTTCAAGTTTTAATTCAATTCAATTCATCAAATCTTTATCTTTAATGTAATAGGGCATAGATATACACAAGTATAGAGTTACACTACACACAATTCATGTAACATTTGAAATGTATTTAGACTACTTAACTCATCAGCGGCTTTGTTCGCTTGGTGTATGGGATACGAAGCCACATAAAAAAAATGAGTTTACGCCCTTAGAAGTCTAATATCGAAATAAATCAATATTTTCTTTGAGTATAGATTATATATTATATTATAATATAGTATTATCTATATGTTGATTTTTTTTTTTTATTTGAGCACAATTAGGATGAATGTTGTCTCTTCTAGAGAGACATTAATAAAGTACATATTTTTTAATTTGTATTCAAATTGGCTAATTAGTCTGGCCTGATCGTGTTTCACGAGACTAAATGCATACTTACTTTATTGTCTGGTAACTTTTTCAAACACTAATAACACTAGTAGTTCTGCGAGCAGTGGAACTCGCGAGCACAGTCTTATCAGCGGCAATTTTAAGTTGTACTTCACAACCTATTATCACCGCAATGACTTGTCCAATTATGCTCATATTCGAAATACAGGGAGACGTACATACAATCTAACAAACATACGGATAAAAGTCAATTAGGCGCTTTGCTCGCTCGGTCTAAAACAAGTCTTTTCACTTAAGTATCGCAGACGCCTTGTTTGTTGTTTCCAAGTTTTCAAGAGTATTATACTTTTTTTAGCATTATATAAGCTACTTATTTATAATATTACATTACTAAATAATGAGAACAATATGCTTCAAATCACGCAAATTATAAAATGTAGTTTTCTGATCTGCTTAAAATACAAGTACAATTTGAAAAATTTAATGCCGACTTCCATTATATTCAGTTATTGGAGTGCATCTCAAAAACTACTAGACCGAGTTTGATGATGTTTAAATGGGACCACACGGGAAGCACCAGCTTACAATAAAAAATATTTTGAGAATGCGTTTACTTAGTTTCGAAAGTTATAAGGTAACAAACATAAAAAAACATACCGTCGAATTGAGTACCTCCTCCTTTTTTTTCGGAAGGAAGTCCGTTTGGAAGTCGGTAGAAAAATATTAAGTTTCAAATCCTGAATTCCCGGCTCGAACCGAGAGTGGCCACCTTGGCGGTACATTCTTACGTCCTTGGGTTATTTAGCATTTTCCCTCTTTTCTTTTCTCGTGACCGGGTTACGTCGTGAATCAAGCGTTGCGTGCGAATGAAAAATTAGTGGGAGCGGAGAAAGTATATTATGAAAGAAAACAAAGACACAGTAACAAGTAAACGGAAGAAAAACGAAGTGTTTATATATCTGTTGTTTAATGTCTGATTGTTTTTAGTTGTGATTGTGTATATCTGTTCTTGTATGTCATTTGTACATTTTTATAATTAGACTCGAATGCCATTCCTCGATATAACTTGATAACTTGATGAACCTAAATAGTTATTTCAAATATTTACTTTGTTTTTATTTACAGTTGTTTAAAAGTGGTAGATTGTGTTTATTTCAATGCGATAATTTTTCATTGATAACGACAACAACAAATATTACGATATTCCTTTTTATCATATAGAAAATAATAGATTAATAGCTTTATAGTATTACTTTTTCAAAGCACTAACGCCTGCTTTAGCGATCTCAAACAGTGAAATTTATAGAGAGAAAAATTCACATCCTCGGACGAGATTCGAACTCGCGTCTTCTGACTCTCCGTGTCAGACGCCATTGACCAACTAGGCCACCGAAAATCTAGTCCGAGCATCGAATTTTAACTCTCTATTTGACTAACCGTCTTGCGGGGACGGAGCGACATCTATTGGACAGTTAACAGTACCATCCATAAGATTAACATCTATAATAAAAATAAACACTTTCAAATTAAAATGCCTAAAAATGTAACACTACCTCGTTATGTATCTCAACGATTGATCCAATGCTATGCTGAATTAGGTAAAATGTAAATGTAGTGTCATAGAACATATTAATCAAACAAAATTATTTAAGGCGCGCTCGTACCCTGATTAAAGAAAAAGCAGAATTTTTAAACACCTAGTGTAACGAAACAGATCGATAGTATATGATGAAAAAAATACTTGGGTTAGAAAAGGAATAGGAAAAGAGTAATAACCGAATAGAATTCATAAATATAACTCTCTTTCAGCAGAAAAAAAACCTAAATAGGTCCGCAAAAATAAACTTTCACGTCCAAAATCTCAGAACTTTCAGCGATAACACAATTTTTTTTTCAAGTAATACTTAGACAACGTATAGTACTAAAGTAATAACTAGCAGTTTTTTAAATTGTGTTAGTATATATCGAAAAATATAAAGAAAACGTACAAAATTAACGCATTTTGGCATTACATCGTCCAATCTAACAAGCAATTTTCAACCTTACGTAAAGCATCGTAAATTATTTTAAAATTGGGATTGGACCGCGTCTTAAGTACATACACTTCCCAACTATTGATGCAACCTTCGATGGTACAATTACAAATGGACTTAGAAACAAACTTTATTCTCATTTTTATTTTTTTAACGAGTAAGCTAAAAATAACAAATTTCATCCAAGTCTTTATTTTGTACAATAGTAAAATAATGGTAGTGATTCGCTTGTGGATAAACTAAACTCAAATTGAAACTTTCGTAAATATTACACCCGCACCCGCAGCCGGGTGCGCACGTACTCCATGAAGAAGTGGCCCGTACGGTCACGGACCCGGTCGAGATACTCGACTATACCGCGTAAGTTAAACCGTCAAAATAACATTAAAATAAACTCAATTTCACTAAACTATTATTAGTTCTTATTCTAGTTTTTTTATATTTTACTTTGAAGGTAATCCATATGAAATTTGGTATGAAGATTTTTGTCCAGATTAAACACATAGGCTACTTTTTATTGTATCTTTGTCGGGTATCATTTCGCGGCAAGGTCTCACGAGCTGTAGCTGGTAATCAAAATTAAAGAAGGTTCCCATTAGTTACGTTTTTGTGTTATTCATGAGCCAGTACACACTATAAGTTGATAAGGGATAGACTTTTAATCTTGAGATTAATACATAAGCTGGTCTAGTAGACAAATAAACGTGCAACAAATTGCAATAGAATTCTCGATATACAAAGGGAGTAGTATGGGCCATAAATCACCACGCCGCGCCGCTCTATAGATAGGCTAGGTAGTCTGCCTAGTGTCGACGTTTCTAGACTACAGGAAAACCCGAAAGATTTGTTTTAGTTTGTTGTAATAACCCACGCATTCGAAGTAGTATTTCACAGTTACAAGACCGCAAATGCTACAACAAATCACCGCTACGGTAGCACTACCGTGCTACGCTGCAATATCTACAACCGTAGCTCATTCTACGTCGTAGCAAACCACTACAAAATTATAACTACTAGCAGGTTACTACCAAGTTCTATCACCGTTATAGATCACTTAAGTGTAACAACGGTGTTGTATATTTCGCAGCTATAGCTTGTATATACCTGTTATACCGCCACCGGGACACGAAATAGCAGTAACACGGCTGTAAAACTGTTGACGTTTGTGTTAAGGCAATGGTTTATTAGGTCAATTTTAGTGTGCTTGTAAAACAGCGAAATGTATTTTCTAGCTTACTGGTCTATTATTGTTACGAAGTGTAATTAACGTTTGAGTTTGTAACGGACTGTGAGCAGAGTTTAGACGGCTTGAAACTCTGCAGGTATAAATAAAGCGTATGGCATGGCTTTGGAATAGCGATGCAATAACAAACTGGCACGGTTGCAAATACTCGTACTATCCCGGGGTTTTTTAACGTTAGCACCTCACTTAGATTGTTTCCTTCGTAAGGATTCATAAGGATTCTCTATAATGTAGTAGAAACTCGCGTTCATTATATTTCTAATAATAGGAAAACGAATGAAATTTACGGGTTCTCGATATCGCGATCGACAATTTTACTGTCTAGAATAGTCTGTCGAGAAAGGACACATTAACAGCCGTGCGATTCTCTAAGAGCAAACATCGTTGCATCCGTGATACAAATGACGAGATTACAAGAAACGTTGGAAAAACAACCTTATGTACAAGGGCAATATCTCAAAAAGTATTTGACATCGGTGAGCTCGTCGACGAGCGCAATTATTACAGAATCGCAAGGCGGACTCAACCTTCAAATACCTGAGTACAAACACTTTGACATTTTGTAGTTCCTAGCTGGCTGCTACCAGTAGATCAATCGCTAAGCACAGACAGCACGTAGCCGCTGTCGTTCTCGGGTTAAGTGACCAGTTAGTTATATAGCAGTGAAACGTTATCGTCACAAGAACAGAGCATGCTTAAATCTTATGTTTTCCCGAATAACACAAATGTACGAGTAGAATGCAATAAACGGAGCGAGCGAAGCGTCTCCGCTTTAACTGGCCAAATTTGACATTCATCTGTCCGTATGTTTGTTGGGTTGTTCGTTTGTCTTCCTGTACAGGTCGCATTTTACAACCTATCTTTACGAAACTTGTTATTCATGTTCTACTACTCAATATAATTATTATATATTATATAATTTTTTTGTCATCGTTCATATTGAGTTTATACTCGTATATCCTAAAAACGGGGGAATTTTGCTGCGACGCTATTTACGGGTCGATTTTGATAAAATTTGGTACACACATAAAGTACCTGACTTTAAAAAGGAATCTACTGTTCGCAGAACTACTCGTTTTTAATAATAATATGTTCTGTGAAATTTAACTCATACAATGTTTGCTTATTTTCAGGTAATAACTCAATTGTGCGCTATCCACGGTATAATCAACACGTGAGTAATTAAACAAAAGATAGTTCATTTGAATCTACACGAAGTTTTCGTAGTAGATAGTAGATTTATAATATGTATATCCTTATAAAAAAAAATGTACTCGCTACCTCTACTATCTTGCACAGAACCATCACCACCTACAGACGTTTTATTTGACTTCCGTACGTACAGTTCGCTACTGCTGCAATTATTCCCTTCATATGTAAACGTTTCAGATGAAATTTTATATAGAGTTGGTAATGTTTGAGTTGGCGCTTCCAACTTTACTAGAGATATCATTATGTTTTATGGAGCTTTTGTTGAAGTGTATGTGTTTTAGTTGCGGTGTGTTTTATTCTGTTCTCTCGTACGGTGAAACTGCTTTGAAAATTTACTTCATTAGAGGGAGAGAGACGGCTCAACGTATATGAATGAAGTTTAGAACACTGATTACTTATATAAACTAAATAGTACGTATATGCCTTTTTTCGACTAAGTAGTATATAACATATTTATTTTTATTATTTTGAAAGAAAAGTTGTGCCGAGTTGCTCCGAACCTCTGATATAATATATATCAACCTGTGTCTGGGGTCATTCAAATTAAAATCAATTCATTCATGTCTCATACCAAACATAGCCTGAACTATGGTAACCTGATATAAAAACTTATTTACACACCCAGACACAGATTAAACAGAAATGCTCATGCTCACATTTTTCTGGTAGTATATATTATTAAATAAATAGTTCATGAGCGAGCGTGATAATCTTATGCCGTGGAGAAGCAAGTTGCGGACAGAGCTTAGACAAAATCAAAATCATATCAGACAACAAGTACAATTTGAAAAATTTAATACCGACTTCCATTTTATTCAGTTATTGGAGTGTATCTCAAAAACTACAGGACCTAATTTAATAACATTTAATTAGGAGTAAGCTAATAGTTGCATGCTTCCCGTGTGAACGGGAAGCACCAGCTTGCGGCATGAAATAACGGAGCTCATATTTCAAGTAATGGCCAGTTTTAGCATAACAATTTTTTTTTATTAATTATTCTTCCACACTACAGACTCTTTGGTCCGTACCTTTCTTAGATTCATGGTAAATCTATTGCTAGTGAACCATATTTCCTAATTTTATACCTATGTGTACGCTATTGGCCAGAAGTACTGGCCTCAGGTTCACGCCTTTGCCGTATCCTTTTTAACATAGCCTTCACGATCTCTTCATTTCGGTTTTTTATCGCCATTTTAAGATTATACTCTATGATTCGATATTCGGATGCTTTAATCGCCCGCCCGACGAAATCGCCAATCGCGTCCGAGCTGTCGTCTGCGAACACGTGCAGCTGCCTGAGTGTTGTAACACTGCCACCACTGCATGAGAGACGCTGTCTCGGAGTTTCGTGACTCGCTCCTTCTCAATCCTTTACAAAAAGCAATTCTTATTTATTAATTAGGACTCTACAGCAAAGTTAAATAAGATTAACGTCTTGAACAATAATGGCCGATCGGTAAATGATTCGCTGAGTATTTTGCAAGTTTGTAACATTAGTGCTGCCTCTGTCTGACACGAGGCAAGTAACAAATGCAGTAATAGATTTCATAACAGTGTTATAAACTCAGCTTCGTTTGGTGTTGGTAAATAGCATAACTGGGTTTATCTCTCTTTCATTTTTCAAGCAACTCATCTCAGATCACACTTTTGCTTCAACTAGACTAAGTAACTAACGTAGATAAGTAGATATATATCATCTACGGACAAGGAATTCCTGTATTGCGGTATGTAATAACTTGAGGTTGATATTTCTAGAATGTTTACAAACATTTGCTTGTGCCAGGGATATAACCTTAAACCTCGCTCTTCAAAAGCAGGATCACTACCAACTGAACAAACGGGGCTGTCAAAAAACTAGTTGCTTATTACTGTAAAAAGGTGGCAGCGCTCGCAGCGGACCTTGACTTGGCGATCTTAACCGATCAACGAGTTAAGCAACGCTTGCTGCGTTCAGAAGTTGGAAAGGTGTGTGCTAGCGGTGTTTTGCAACTGAGCGCTTCTGTGCTTCGGAGGGCACGTCAAGCTGTCGGTTCCGGTTGTTTGTCTTAGGACAACAGTCATTAGGCTATGTCGAAGGCCTTCGGGCAGGATTTTTGACCAAGCTCCTTTCTCTGAGAGTAATGTTCGAGTGCTAGCAGTGGGAACTTAATGGGCTGATTATGATTATTATTACTAGTATAAATAAATATGACTTACAAATGAATATTTGATTCCAAATTTAATGAACCGATCCGAATCAGAAAATCTCCGCTTTATTCATAAATATGTTGTTATAGCGTAAACCTGATGCTGACAGATTGATAGTAAGCTTAATTTTTCACCGTATAACAAAATTTGTATTTATAATAATTCTAAGTTAACTCACTCACAGAAATTCTAAACATTAGTATCGCACAAAGCGGTACACTAAATTTAAATGTCCATGCCAAATGTTTCCGGCATACGTACACTTCCGACACTGCCGGAGACACGAACTGCTGAACGGCAGACATCTTACGGAGTGTCAGAACTGTCAGACACACAAAGAATTATAATTAGCGACGATGGTACTCTTTGTAGATCGGAAGCTACAGCGCTTTGTGTTTACGGAACAACTACGAACTGACAAACACACACATGGGTGTTTAATATTGTGTTAATACGTAGTTATACGAATAAGTCATTCCTAGATTATTGTTAGTCATAACTAGCGCTCCGCCCCGGCTTCGTACCGGTGTAATTTAGAAAAAGAAATAGAAGAAAATGTTTTAGTTACATTAAAACTTAATTAGGGTTTTTATGCATATACCGTTTATGAAAAAATATCTAACTGATAGTTGAAACCGCATATACTCGTACCTATGTAAAAAAAAATATGTCAATTAAATTAAATTAAATATTCCAACCGAAATATGTCCGTGTTTTCGGAGTTCGGATATACAGACAGATGAGATAGGGTTCTTTGTTTTATACTATGTAACGGATTCCAAAAGTCGAAAATGTGCTTATATGGAAAAACCTTCAATTCTTTATCCATTTAAAATGTTAACTTTTGCATGTCGTTATGATGGAATGTGGAGTGCTACCTACTTTTATGTAACATCTTATACATATTTATACACATGTTCACGCAAATAAACAATTTTGAATTTGAATTTGAATTTGAAAATCGAAAGTTGTTTCGTAATAAACCTAAACAAGTGATCCAATACTATGATAAATTACAGTATTTCAGTGGTTTCTACAACAGTCCCCTGGGCTGATTGTTATTCTGTCCGCGACAGGGGACTGCTCCCCGGGGCAGGGAAATGCAAACGGTTTATCGCTTGCTTCTGCGGTTTGAATCCAATATATGTATATTATATATTTACTTTGATGATTGGAAGTGTAGTAGTATGTAATGTAGTATGCAAACAAGATAATCAAAAAAAAATTTAACTTTTTGAATAAAAAAGGTATAATCGCATACATGTCTAATGTTAGAAATTGAACATGTTTTGTGTTGGCAGGCCTGTGGATAAACATTTCAAATTTATCGTTGTATATATATATATATGTATCGTTAGTTATCGTAATCAATTTGTTTTTATCCGACAACGATAACAATAAATATGGACGGTACGTTATCAAAATAATATAGTATTATTTATCATTATAAAATCGCCACGTTCACTATCCGATGAGATTTGGAAAAAAATATTTAGAATAATTAAAAGCGTACTGTTAAATTATCAATTTAGTAAAATACATAATTTAAAAAAGCATGAACAAATGGCCACTTTGTTTTGTTTTCTATTAGTGCAGAAAAAGGTTGCTTTCATTGAAATCGAGTACAATAAAATAATTCCCACCTTTTATTTCTAATTATTGAATATAAGACCTTTTTCAAATTTGACGTTTGTATTCTTTTTATGTTCGCTGACATAAAACACAAAAGAACGCTAGCAGGGCAGAAATGGATTTTCATACAACATTTCTGCCCCGCTACGGAGAGGAGAAATGAAATTCCATATAACTTTTATCGCCTCACATTTATAATATGAGGGAGAAATAACGAACGTCGTAACCCGTTTATGAATGAGTATTGACACACTTTCTGAGTGCTATAATCATATGATTTGTCGCCCTAGGGCATATCCGATGCCCGTCGTCATTTGTGATTTTGTACAATTTGCCTACACTCATGCACTATTAGGAACATTCGGTTAATATTCCACCACTGTTACACATTTTTTAACTCTCACAAATCTAATCAAATTAAACAAAATCAACGAGAGCCATCGCTAGCAAATCGCTTTTGCAGAACACCAATCAGAACTAATAGAATAAAATATAAAATTTTCTAAATTATCGTTCTTATTGTGTTTATTCTAAAATCCACATTTGTGTAACATTTACAATGGCAATTATATTTATAATTTTAGGTAATTTTACATCAGATTAGAGATAACGAAGTTACATGATGACTTAAGTCTATGCAGTACAGCGCTGAGCTTACTCTAATTGTCATTTAATAAAAATAATATATTATCATGTTCTGTGTATTATTTTATGGCAATAAATGTATTTTCTATTCTATTTTATTAAATATTTGCAAATAATCCAAACAATTTTTTTTAAATTTATTTTACCAAATTAAAAGTACATACATATTTGAAGTAATATAACATAGCATTCATAAACCACATAGGTTTGTACATAATGCTATTGTTTAGTCTGCAAACTACTAAATATATGTTTAATATATAACAATCTGAACTCTTACACTGACTTATTAGGTATCTATAACGTGAGATATCATTACAGGTTCTAAGATTATATAATTCACCAGGAAGCTTCATACATGCCTATATAAATGGTAAGAATCTAACTTAATCATACATCTAAGAGGGTGGTATACAATATACAAGTACAAGCATGTTTTGACTGTTGACGAAGATTATTTATTTATCTTCGTAGCCCTTGCGATACCCGCTAGGTACCAAGTTATATAATCAACATTCTATGTGTTGAAGGAAATAATCCTTGAGTTTATATTTAATATTACTTGGTGTAATGTTTTTACGTAAATCAATAGGTAAGTTATTAATTAAACGTGGGACCAGGTACAATAACTGGTACAGTAAATGGATAGACATATCAAATTTAGAACTGCCATTCGCAAGCGTAATATGAATTTGGATTTTAGCTTAAAAAGACCTATCTAGAACTATCATAATTTACTGAAAAAAATTATTAGTATAAATTATGTTGTTATTGTTTTTTAAAATCATTTTTGAATGTAAGGTTTTTTTTAGTTTGGTGTTCTGCACTAGCATATTAATACTATTGTAAAGTTTTCCTCGTTATTTTCCCAAGTATTCTTATCGATTGTGTGTACAATTCTCAACTTTGCAATGGTGCCAATATTCATTGTATGGAATCAACGTTCGCAACACTGCACATTGAATATTCACAAAGGCGTACCAACTTGATCAGACCACCAATAGTTCGGATTAGTTATGTTCGTTCACGAGCAGAATTGTGTCGTGAGAGCTTTGTGTGGGTATACAAAGCTCCCGTGATACTTACACTCACACACCGGGTTTTAGACAAGCTCTTACAAAATTTCGAAGCGGATTGAATCCTTTTAACCGGTAGGTCTAGCATGAGTTTACAGCATTGCAACCAATCGATGCTCGATATCGACTGCGGCGAAAAATGTATGACAAAAAGAACAGTGCCACGTCGCGGTCAATTGTAGAACTAAAATTGACAGCGAGTACGCTAATCACAAGCTCTTTTTTTTCTTTTACTAATGGCCATGACGCGGCTTGCGTATTGTGCTAATTTTAAATAGAGATTATTATTTGATTAAACGTATTTTATATTTAATTTAATATGTTAATTAACATGTTGCATATGGGTTGCCTAGCAAGTTTCAGTCCAGGATATGACTAATTAATTATTATAATTTTTTGTTTATATTTTTCACCGGTTTGAATATTGGACAAATTCTATACCAATCGATAGTATATAATATAAGATATTGTTTCGTGTATGTACCGATGATTGATTCGTGATTCTGCGTCAATCATGGATCGATTTGATTATTTTTTAGAGTTGGCGATGATGTTCATTTTATCACAATCCATTGAAGTCAGTGTCCTGTTTTGTAAATAATCTCTTATTTTCTTCAACTTCCAAAATGGATAAGGTTCTCATTTCAGCTGTATTTTATGTGTATGAATGGATTCGGAATGTAACGTGAATTTTTGCCAAATATGGACCGATATTATGAATTTTTCTACCGACTGTCAAAAAGGAGGAGGTAGTCAATTCGTCTATTTTTTTATATTTATTACCTTAAAACTTTCAACTGGGTGAACAGATTCTCAAAATTCTTTTTTTTTTGTTTGAAAGCTGGTGCTTCCCGTGTGGTCCTATTTAATTTTTTTATTAAATTCGGTTCAGTAGTTTTTTAGAGTTACCTACTCTCCAATAACTGAATAGGATGGAAGTCGGTATGAAGTTTTTCAAATTGTACTTATAGTTATGACCATAACCTATAGGTTATGTCTACTAATTTGATCAATTTAAATTTCATAATTTCAATTCTGCTTTAGATTATTATAATTACGAGTATATTATAATGCAATTTAGTATTTAACACACAAACTTCACCGCAAGTCATATTTTCACGCTTCTTCGTGCTGGCAGACCTCCTGTTTAAAAATCCTAACATTTGATGTCATAATACACTGAATCAATTGATGAAAGGATTTGCGACAATTTTCCAATGCATCGCAAAGTTTGCTGTTCCAATTTGCACAGCTTCATGTTGATATGTTTCGGCAATTTGATAGCATTGGCGTTCGAGAATTTATAGCACACGCCAGAGCGACTAATCACCCGCGCCGCAGCATCCATGTCAGCCGACAAGGGAATACGTAAATTATATGAATACTAGCTGGTGCCCGCGACCTCGTCTGCGCAGGATAAGTACTTCAAGTAGCTTATTATCTTGTCCAAGGCAATATCTATCTTTATACCAAAGTATCATAAAATATGTACATGGTCAAACGCAATTGCTTAGTATTATATGAGTGAATTTAAATACTTAGTAAATCAAACAGTAAACAAATATAATAAAATACATAACCTGCATACATATAAATATATAATAAATCACCATTGAAAAAACTGTCATTACATTTCATCACCATAAACGGACGGCGTGCACGTCTGTATCGAGCTGTCAAAATGGTAGCTTGCTTTTGACTAAGTTAACAGAAACTGGCACAGACTTTGACAGAACTGTTATCATTACGATCTTGACGTAGGCGGAGATCTTGTTATTTTGTCTATGCTGTGCCCAAGAATATTACGATTTTCACCCACGTGGTGATGGATGATGATGATGATGAAATGTATCCTTTGTGTTAATCCAGCGCCTCATCTACCCCCATACCAAATTTCTTCCAAATTTTTTCGTCGCCGTTTGAGCGTGAAAGAGTAACAAACATCAATACATCCATACTCACAAACTTTCGCGTTTATAATATTAGTAGGATAGGGTAGGTGCAGTGATTTATGTACGGTGCTACAGGATGACTCCAAACCAAACTAGAAATTTTAAATGTAGACCGATACAATTCAAAAAGCACGAAGATTTGTAATAGAGTTTGTAATACCATACATACATACATAAAATCACGCCTCTTTCCCGTAGGGGTAGGCAGAGACCACGGATTTCCACTTACTACGATCCTGGCTGATCTCATAAGTCATTATTATTCGTAGATCATAACTGTATAAATACAAATACAAATTTATTTATTTGCTAGAATACAACTTTAACTAATAATTATGTCAATGTATTCAGCCTGCAGGCAGGCGTGCAAATATTATAATAATTAAAATATAAATTAATGCATTCAAATATAAAGTTATTAAATTAAAATTCAACAAATTTCTAATCATACATTATTAAATTATTTACTTAATTATATTATTTAAAATTAAGATATTCATTTACACTATAAAAACAATTGTCCAATAGCCACTTATGTAGGTTTAATTTAAATTTATTACCATGCAGCAATTTTATATGGTCTGGTAATTTATTATAAATAGTTATGCACATGTTGTTTAAATGTTTCTTATAAATATCTATATGGCAAGTGAGTTAGTAAAGTAGATTTTGGAATTTAGCTTTAATAGAGCAAGACTGTGTGTTAACGTTATTATAATTATTAAATTAATTCTATGACTAGTTATAGGGGGCAGATGAAGACTTGCCAGAAAAGGAGTACTCTAAGCATTTTTTTCTACTTAATGGTGTCGTACTGCATATGTTTTTAATTCATTTGTTTGACTGCGTAAACGCATTCACGAGGAAAAGTTTATAAAAAAATTGTTTAATTTCGATATATAAAATATAGTATTTTTGAATATAATTAAACAACCCTAAAAGGACTATATCGCATATAATCTATATTAATATAAAATATATAATATAAGAATTTATAATACCGCAGGGGCGGCTTTGTGGCGAGCCGTCGGTGAGTGGCGACACCGTGGACCCTGATTCTCCCTGGGGCTAAATGAGACCCCTGACCCCCGGCTTGCCTTGATTGGCCGTCTGGGGGTGGAGACGCAAGAGCAAGACATAAAAAGCTCCAAGGGTGGAAGTGTTAAAGGGCATAACGCCGGTAGTAGCGCTCTAGTGAAACCGCAGCACACCTCTTAACACCCTTCAGCCATCCACACCAAAGTTGCCCCTTTTGTCACCATTGATGGTGGCTCTTATGGGGGGGCGTTTAGTGGGTGGCTGTCACCACCTGCCTAAATATTTTAAATGAGACTGAAATTGACAGGTGCCGTAGTCTCGTCCACAGCCCACTATCACTAATAAGTTCATATCAGTAGCCATGCCATTTAGTATTTTATTTCATTAATAGATATAGGTACCATGTTACCCTTTATGAAAAATGTCTGCTTTTTTATACTACATTGTATTTTTATACGAAACAGGCCTCTAAGTGTTGGCTACAGCCCCATTTATGCCTTTGTAAAGGACCGGGTGAAACCCGTGAAATCGTTTAAATAAAAATAATAAAATATATAAAAACGAACATCTATTTCTCTTGGTCACGCTATAACTTAAGTAGCGATGGAACAAGCTCATTAATCCTTTTTTTATTGTGTGAATAGTTGTCAGGAAAACGTTCTCATGAAAGAAAAGTTGGGAGGGTATAGCGAGGCCGAAAGCCAAGCCTACTGCGCGAACGAAGTCGCGGGCAGTCGCTAGTTTTATATTATTTTATCCCAACGTCTACTCGTCAGTAGCAGCACTAGTCTACCCGTGACCATGTTCACTGAAAAGTGTTTGAAACGTCGGAATGAAATGATATAAAACTATCATCATCATCATCATCAGCCAGTATCAGTCCGCTGCTGGACATAGGCCTCTCCTAATGCACGCCACTGAGCCCGATCTTCGGCTTTTCTCATCCAGCTGCTACCAGCCACTTTGCGTATGTCGTCGCTCCACCTAGCCGGAGGACGTCCTACACTACGTTTGCCGAGTCGCGGTCTCCACTCAAGAACACGTCTACCCCAACGGTTATCGGTTCTTCAGCTACTAGAAAACTATACGCGATATAAACCCGTATAAAGTTGTACAATTTCAATAATAAAACAACATAAAACTAAACACCACTTGGTATTCCAACCACTTCTACTTCAAACCATCGGCGTTAATATTTTCAACATAGAGGATTTTACTCCTTTCAGTCTCTAAAAGAATCTGCCGCGTACTGACACATAATACCTAGGGCCGCCACATTCAAACCTAGGTTTTATAAGCTCACTGAAACCTACTCGTACATTTCAATAGACCGTCTGCCATCTGCAGCCCATTGTCAGGATTTAATTCTTCCTTTTGTGGTTGAAGTTCCAGTTTGAATGGAATTGGCACGTTCTGATAAAAATAACTTAGAGAGGTTTTCATACAATGTTTGGTTTTACTAAAAACAATGCGTCCAGTTGCTTTCATTAAATTGAAAAAGTTAATTGTTGATTTCTCGACTTAATATCTGGATTTTCCTATATCGTACCACATGGATGTCATAAATGCTGATTAAGGGATCTATCCCTAAAAGTTCTAACCTTTTTCAGTTGATATAGTGTTGACCAGAAACATAACCGGTAAAATGTGGTGTTTTATATACACTGGTTTTATGCCAACTTAAACAGATAAGTTGTCACTTTTCTACCGACTTCCAAAAAGAAGGAGGTACTTAATTCGACTGTATTTTTATGTTTGTTACCTCATAACTTTGGATAGGGTAAACTGATTCATTCACACAAAATTATTATTTTTTGTTTGAAAGCTGGTGCTTCCCGTGTGTTCCGTTCTCATTTAAATTTCATCAAATTCGGTCCAGTAGTTTTTGAGTTACCCTCGAATATCTGAATGGAAGTTGGTATTACATTTTTCAAATTGTACTTGTTGATGTTGAAGTCGGTTCCATGTTTTTGTAAACAATTTTTTCACCCTTTACCGTGACAATTGCTAATTACGGGATGTCATTCATCGTCAATGAAGATATCATCAAAATAGGCGAAAGACTTTTAGCTGGATGAAACACTTTTCAGTTAATGGAGTGTAACATCTGGACCGAATTTAATGAAATTTAAATGGTGGCCCTCGGAAGTATACTTTACCAAACAAAACATTTTTGAGAAGCGGTCCATATATAGGGGGGGGGGGATCGATGTACATACACGAAAAGAAACATACAATCGAGCATATAACTTCCTTCTTTTCCTTCAAAAACCGATGTTTCACACAACACGCACGGAGTTTGAGGACTGCAGACGACAACGACAATATTATCGGGTATATGCACATACACACATTCGGCACGGAGAATATCCCCTCAACCGCTCTCCTCCTCTCAATTCCCTGTAATGTGTATCACGAGGCTTACAATTTGATCCAATGTTCACATCGCCGTCAGTAACATGAGGCATACATTGCTGGCTACGTCAACGATTATTGCCTTGGGTGGGATGCAATGTTCAATGCACACTGAATATTCGAAATTGATCGGAATTGAACGAGATAGGATTGAATATTCATGAAAGTATGTATTTGATTTAGGAACAAATACAATGATAGTAATTCTGTTGCGCAGATCAGTGAATTATAATTCTCTAAACTATGGTAGTTCTTATTCTACCTATACTAAATCCCACTTTTGTGTAACACCCAGAATTACAATTCTTAAAATACGATTATTCTATTCAATTGTGTGTAGTTTTATATGAGTTTAGACTAGTTTAGAGTGCACGAAGTTTAATGACTAAATGACACTAAATTTGCACTAATCAAACATAGAATTGAAAAGAAAAGGCAAATTTAAGAATTGTCATTTGCAAGCTTTATACTAATTTGGTCTTTAGAGTGAACAGAATAAGACCAACCATATTTGAGTAAAAATAGATTTTAGTTCGCCAGTATAGTTTGGTGTTCCAACCGAATTGCTACCAAATAATAGATAATTTCCTAAATAACGCATAGTTCAAACTCTCTCAAGCAAAGCTCAAGATAGCTCGGGAGACATGCTATTTAGTCAGATCTGGCATTATGAGCAAAACTCTTTAAGAAAATTAACAATACTCAAAAAAATCCCTCGAATGTCTATTAATACTAAAATGGCTTGAAAGACCACTTTAAATGTTTTCAATATGATAAAGAAAGTTAAATGGCTTCGCTTTATTTTTAAGTCTTTATAGACTTATAGTTACTTTATTGAGAGCTACTACCAAAAGCGCCGATGTTATTTTGTTTGCTAATTAGTTAGACATACCTCTCCATTATTTAGTGGCTAGGTATAATTAATACCTAAAGTAAAAAGTTTAACAATACTTTAAACTTTTTTAGTTGGTACTATTACCTTTTATTTGTACCCTAATTGTTTTTAACAGTATATTTTTATCCTCTTTCGATGAGTTGTTTTATATTAGACCCAATGTCCGTAGATTGACTAATTGGACTTGGTTCACGTCGCCTGAGATATACTGCTGTTACGTGATAGAGACGATCGCAAAATTGTCGGTATTCATGATTTATGTATTCTTAGTAGCTTACGTCACCTGTTATATTGTATATAATAATATGTTCTATTATATACTCTTATTGTCAGACGGTGGTACCGAAAAAAAAATTTAAATGGCTATGGAGTGTACCTTTACTGTTCAATATAGTGCTTGAAATATTTTTGTATGTGGTGGTGTTATTAATGGTTTAATACATACTCGGACATTTAAAAAATACAAGTTCGATCGTGCGTGAGGCACCGCTGCTTCTTTAAATGGCTTAGCCTTACTGTTATGCCAATATGTGTTCCAGCATTTTGCTGAGCTATTAGAAAGCTTTAAACGGTAAAGGAGATGCGAAGAAGCTTATAGACAGAGTTTTGTTTGAGGTTGGGCTTCAGTCAGATCAGACTATAAACGCAGAACATTCGGTAAAGTGTACTGAGATGCTAAATGCTCATCATTATCATCTCAACTGTAGGACGTCCCGTGCGCTTTTTAATTGAAATCAAATTTTAATTCTCGGAAGCGTCCGCTGAGCTTTTTAATTGCAGTGGTAATGATATTTTCAGTAGTTATTAAATTATCACCAGTTGGTGATACGGTAAATGTAGACCCATCAACATTACCATCTTAGTTTATAATATTAACATCTACTCCTGAAGACCCTGGGAATCTTCAAAATGAGAGTGAACAGAGGCCGCAGCACGAACACTTTACGAAAAAGTTATCCGTATCGTAAACATAAATTATACAACTACCACGCTCCGCACTTCGCAGTACGGCTATGAGTTTGAGGCTACGAAATATCTGTAGATAAATGATAGTTTGTACTAAATGAAATTGTCCTACCTTGTGTAGGCAAACATCTTGCATCTAACACATCTTTTTTTAATTTCCGGTGAGGTATAAGGTTGTCAAACGTAAATCTCTTTTTAGTAAGTTTAAAATGTAATATTTGAATATTTTGATTTCTTCACTATGAGTTCTTATTATAGTCACTGAAGAGTTATTAGTCGATTAAATTGTATTGTGCTAATTATTTAGCTAACTAACATTACAGTTATAATAATAAAACATAAATAATATATGCGATCTTACAGCCGGTATATAGACCTCTCTACATTAATAATAAATACTGTAGGATCTTTCAGTATTAGAGTATGTCTACCGATACATAAACATTTTTTAACAATATTATTATTCCTTATATTTAACAAATTTCACGGATTTCATCCGGTCCTTTACAATGGCATAAGTGGGGCTGTAGCCAACACTTAGAGGCCTGTTTGGTATAAAAATACAAAGTAAAACAGAAATATTTTAGATCGATGGTTACATAGAGTATCTATTACAATAATGGGTAAAATGGCAAGGCTATTGATATGAACTTATTAGTGATAAGGGAGATAGTAGGATATGGAAGAGACTACGGCACCTGCCAATTTCAGTCTTATTTGAAAATATTTAGGCAGGATATCACTTGCCCCCCGTAAGGGCACCATCAATGGTGACAAAAGGGGCAACGATGGTGTAGATGGCTAAAAGCTGTCGAGAGGTGTGCTGCGGTTTCACTAGAGCGCTACTACCGGCGTTATGCCCTTTAACACTTCCACCCTTGGAGCTTTTTGTTACTTACTCTTGCGTCTCCGCCCCCAGACTGCCAATTAAGGCAAGCCGGGGGTCAGGGGTCTCATGTAACCCCAGGGAGAATCAGGGTCCACGGTGTCGCCACTCACCGACGGCTCGCTACAAAGCTGCCCCCGCGGTAAATTATTATTATTTACAAAGCAGAATTCTATTTCAAATTACCGAATGTCGAATATATTTGTATCTCACGATATTAGACTGTGTCCACTGAAACAACATCATCAATTCACGCTCTACCTCCATTAACTTCATTCACTTGCACTCCGCGGATTTACCCGCGTGGTGATAGATGATGATGATGATGATGATGAATCAAATATTATAGCATATGTAACTCAGGCATAATGTAGCTTTCTAGTGCTGAAATAATCTTTAAATCGGTTAAGTAGTTTTTTGCGTTTCCATTACAAACAAACATACAATTAGGTTTCAATACCACGGTACGAATAACGTGGCTTAGTTTGTACCGACGTTACTATTACATATTTAAGCGTGAAATAGTAGTTATTATGTCACAACTGTGATAGTTAGACATAATAGCACTTGTCCTCTATAATACCTAAATCACGTTGCTCCATTGTCAGTGTTAACATGAAAAAGTATTTATTTTGACATAACTTTAAAAGTCATATATTATTTTTTAGACGTCTTCTCCAAAAACGTCACTTTGCTCTATTGTCAATAGTTACAGCAGCGTACGCGATATAAAGTTTTTTCACATCTTGGGTTACATTATTGAAGTTTTCATACGTATCCCTATTTTTTTTTTACATATTTTATAGCCTTTGTTCATCAGGGATAATGTAGGATTCTACTGGTGAAAGAATTTATCAAATCGGTCCAGTAGTTTTGGAGCCTATTCAATTAAAACAAACAAACAAATTGTTCCTCTTTATAATATTATGTAGTGTAGACAATGTCAATAAACGTGTGTTCGATGCACTAATATATAGACTGGAATGATAATAACTTGTTCTTCGGATTTATTTTTAATTTCATTTGGTTTCTTATTAGTCTATTACAGATTTACACTCTAGCTTATAGCGTATAATGACCGCAGCAAAGTTAATGCGCGCGTGCACATGCTACCCTGACTTATATCGCTACCTTTCGAACCCCACCGCCGGAACCAATGTCCTCGTATCTTAGTAAAGTTAGTAGTCATTTGACTACCTTTTGCTACACAACTCCCTCATGACGGAAAGCGAGTTGTAAACCCCACTTCGAACTAGCACTAGACATTTGACGGCTTAACCCGTCCGCATCAGCGCAAAAAATAACAATAGATTTATGAATGAAACTTAACTCGAATGAGTCTTGCTGATTCGGACAGATTAAACACATAGCTCAGTAAAATTAACATATTAATAATGTGTATAATATGTAAGAATTAAAATAACTAGATTATTGACTGTTTTAAATATTACAATTGCTAACACGTGAAATAAATGACGAGATGGCAAGAAACGTTGGAAAAGCACCTTATGTACAAGGGCGAAGTATTATACATCAATGAGCTCGTCGACGAATTATTACAGAATCGCACGGCTGAAACTTGTCAGGTGAGACGCAATTCACATATGAGCATAATATAGTGGCGTTATCCGAGCAAGAACAAAAAACAAAAGTAAGTACTCATAACAAAAGAACCATACGTGAAACCGTCATAGCTGATTCTCCTTTTCTTAAATATGAGAGAGTTATTACATAAAGAGATATTTAGACATATTGTCCATGTGTGCATCAGGCTTGAGGAATGTTCCTAAGAATTTCCGGATTACAAGGCGATCTCGAGAGGCCCCAAAAGTACCGTGTTTACTAGATACGAGGACGTAACTGTAATGTAATTATGCGAGTTGGAAGTTTCGAATTTAATTTCAGTCTGTTAGAGAAGTAGGTAAAACTAGAATTTTCACTTATTCCTCTAACGGGTTCGGTAAAAAAAATACTTATCCAGCTAATAAACTTTTCATACCACCTGCTCGAAAATATCCAATTACATATCACGCAATCTCTACGTAAAGCATTACATACGCAGGGCTGTAAAGTTGTATGAAACTCCCTGGGGAGTAAAGTGATTTGGATTTGGAACATTAGTTGTAGGAAAACTCATAGTATGTAGACAGCATACAGAAAAAAAAGAAAAAAGGTGGGATTGTATTATTAGTAGTGCGTTCGAATAGCTCTAAGTTGCGAAAATAGTTGGCGCTAAAAACGCTCACAAGGGCGTTCGAATTGGGAATCTATGGGTGAAAATGTCGTTTATGGCTCTATATGTTCAGCGTTCGAAAAGCTAAAAAAAAAGAGTCATTTTTGCCACCAAAATTGGGCTTTACGAACGCTTTAACAAAAGAGTCAACAATAGCAACGGCACCAATGCCCTCATTGCTTAACGAACCTAAGGAGTGTGATAGTTGCGCGCCGCGTTGCTATGGGTTACGGCACGGTCCGTTCTGCGCATTCAAGGTCTTAGTTGAAGTTACGTGTTGTGATCGGTGGTATTATATTCATCAATGTTCTGGTGTTTGGTGTTATTCAACTTTCATAAAATGTTATTATTTTCAACGTGGTGCATGTAACTGTATCGAAATATCGGGTGCTCCAAAAGTAACTAAATCGTATGTACTAATTATAACTTAGTTAACAACCGCGAAAGTCTAAAACAGTGTTTTCCAAAAAAAAAACCTTCCAAAGTATTGTCTCTGTACCTCTATAGCGGTACAAATGTATCCAATTTGAATGTTAACTACTATTAATGTATTTTACTTTTAACAAAATAACTGCTATTTTAAAGCTCTGAGTTTTTATTGTCTCGCAGTAGGTATGAAAAGTAGAGTATGCACCTCGAGGATAAAGCCTGTCTTCGTCTTGGGCGGCTTTTACCCCTCTGTTCACTCAGGACTCTACATAACTCCCTTGCTTCGCTCGGGAATTAAATCTTAATCCCCTCGCTGCGCTCAGGGATTAACCCGCGAATCCACGTTACACTCAGGGTTCAATATACCGCCCATGAAGTAAGACACTGCTTTACTCCCTTGGTGCATAATCTACTATTACCTTCCACTTCGTCCACTTCCTTTCTATAAAATTTTAATTTTCGTAAAGCAAAGTACAAACATTGCTAAATATAGTTTTATGTTGTCTACTCGTCATTTTGAAAGTGACTTTATGAAGTAATATAGGGCGGCAAAAAATAAATCTCGCCTATTTTCTAAAGCAATGCTATATTTTTTTTGAAATATAGAATATGGTAATGAGAAAAACACTTAGGACCAACGGCTCAACGTCCTCTCTGAAATGCCTATGATATCCGTAACCGTACTATAGTATGCTTGGTCCAGCAGAGAATGACTATCTCAGAGAAGCATTTTTGGGGATATGAAATAATCCGTTTGCTTGATACGCTGATGCCAAATTGTATCCAGTCACACAGGTACACTCCACGAATGTACCAGGAAGGCAGCTTTCTCGTGGTCCATCCAGCGCATAGGTGCATTGTTGTACCAAGACAATTATTACGTAATCACCAATTATCGCAACAATGCATAAAGATGATCTATTTATTTAGATGGTTGTAATTCTGACACGAAATTGATAACTATTAGAATTTATTTTAATATTACTACTAATGCGTTTTAGCTACTGATGATTTGCTTTTTTAGTAATTTTAGGTGGAATGGTTTGGTTATTTTTTCTGCCTCAACTGGAAACTTGTTTGGATTAGTTTCAGTCAACGCTGGAACACGTTTCCGCGGTTGTTGGGAATACCTAGAGATAGAGATGATATCTAAAGTTAGAGTCAATATCGAATACATATTTCCGATAAAATTAAAATGGTGTAAATCAAGTTAACCAAAATCACTTGTGGAATACGGAAGTAGCCACTAAAGTTTTATTTTAGTGGCTCACAATAAAAATAATTAATTTAATAGCTTTTAAGATAGGGTTTGTTTTCTTAAGCGTTTAAAAACATTATATTTGACTGTAATACTCTATTTGAATATCTTTTTGTGTGTTACATACTATTAAAAAAAAATACATTAATAATGGCAATCTTGATGATGAAATGAAACTTAATGATGACTTATGATTATACTGGACAGTTTATTTGTATTTATCAGGTGAGTATCAAAGAATAATAATGTTATCTTAGATTAGATTCTTTGTGTATGGCCCCTGCGACTTGTTTGAGTGTCGCAACTTTGCCAGTAAAATGTTATCTTTTAGTCTCATGTAGGTAGTGATATCATCTACATAGTTCTACTTATAATACCTTCTGTCAACTCTGTCAACTTGTCACTTCTACTGGTATCAAGTATGGAACTCGCATTCAGATATCCGATACGATTCCGCCGCCCTACTTTGCTGTATCGATGTCTAACTTTTGTCTTTTATACGTGCGGGGAATCAAACCCATTTGGCAGAACCCGCGAGGCAGATCGAGTTAGCTGAACTCGTTTTCTCGTTTGTAAATGTTTGGCGTCGCTTCTTTGGTAATGAGTTGTGTTATATTTCATTGTTTGCTTTCGACAGTTTGTTTCCGTTATGGTGCGATTATTACACATTTATATCGTAGTTTGTTTTCACAAACTATATAACTATATATGACAAAATAGAATTGAAGCGAACAGAATTGGAAAGAGTTTAAAAAACCTTAGTTGAGAGAGGGGGCTTATTTCTATTTGAATTATTTTTTTATGATTCAAACGAAATTGTTTGTTAATAACAATATAAGAAAGAACAGAAAATCATTGCTATTATTTTACAAACAATTGTTTAAATGATGTGAAATGTTGACGATGAAGACCTGTTGTGAAAATTATTTCATATCATTTTCACAATTTTGTGTTGCCCGCGAGGATTCGGTATTTTAGTCGGATCAAATTTTGATTATACTCGTGTTAAGAATGAAGAGAGATCAGGTCACATATTTAACTCTTTTTTTTTTTGACGTGGGGAAATGCTGTTACGCATTGCCGTATGCGGGGGGGCATACGGGGTATGACGGACTCGGCTAAAGGCGCCCATACCGTCTAAATACCCCACGGTGTTCCAGCGTCTTCGACTGATGACGGGGGCGTGGGACCGAATTATTCTACCACAGCCCCCGTCGGCGCCGCTGCCCGCTGTAAAGTGGCGGGCCCTCCTCGGTGAGGGGTGTCAATGGGAACACCCCTCCACCTCGTGTGATGCCCCCCGAACACAGAGGGGGCATCCACATCGCGAAAGGACCTATCTCTGAAGGGTGCCGGATGCCCCCGCATCTGACGGCCCAGGCCCTCTCAGCGGAGACGGAGTGCGGGCTCGGTTAGCCCGCACCCGTGTCTGCGCTCTCCGGAGCGGAAGAGAGAGAGGGTCTCTCTCCCTCTCACGCTCCGCCGCCTCCCTCCGCGAGACAATAATCTCGCAGAAGGAGGCTACTGCCTCCCAACCTGTCTCATCGGCGACCATCCTGGCTAGGATAGTCGGCAATGAGAGATCCGTCCCAATGACCGCGACCAGAGCCTGTCGCGGTTCGTCCTCTCCAGGGCACGCCTCCAGCGCCTGCTGGGCAGTGTCTGCTGCACAGCCGCACTGATGGCATGCCGGGGAGGCTTCTCGTCGGGCGATGCGATGCAGGTAACTTCCGAAACAACCATGTCCCGAGAGCACCTGCGTCAGCCTAAACGAGAGCCTTCCATGTCTCCGAGTGATCCACTCGCGGAGAACGGGCTGAATAGCATCGAGGAGCCGTCGACTACTATTCCCCCTTTGAATGGACCCATCGAGAAGTCTTCCCTCCCACCTTGCGAGAGCCAACGCCCTAGCGTTGTTGCGCCAATGAGCTAACTCTCGCGGCGCCGGTCGCTCGTCCCGCTCCCGCGCTCGCACTCTGCGGCGGTAGACCGAGGCCAGGACTTCGGCCTCAAGGTCCCAGGGGAGAAGGCCAGCGAGGGCGCATGCCATCTCGTGTGAGAGTGTCCGATACCCCCGGCATACTCTCATAGCCATGGTCCGTTGGGCTGCAATCAGCAGGGCGGTCTCCCGCCGATCGAGCCCCCCAGACCATACATATTTAACTCTACCTGGACTATACCCATTCCAGAAAAACTGCCATTTGCAATATTTAAACTGTTAAACTGATACAGATCGCAGTATAACATTAGACGCAGGCTTCTTCCAACCAGTCCTTGTAAAAATATATGGGGCGGAATATGTTTAGCAGTGGTTGAGTGAATGAGGATGATGATTGAAACCATCCGGATCTTTTTACAATTTTTCTAGCGAAGTACTTTATCTAGCATTAAAAGCATAGGAAAAGAATCATGACAAACGATTATATTTCTGTAACTATGAATATCTAAATCTAAGGTATCAAAGTGCTGCATCTCCAATCCAACCTTATCGACCTTAGCTATATTTTCAAGTCAAGCTTCATTTTCCAATTTCACCCGCGCTCGCTACGACCGTGACGGAATGCTAACAATTTATTTTATTCATTCTAAATAAAAAAGGGTTCCTTTTAAAAGAACTTCACATGAAAAGCCTTTTGTTGTGAAGCTGCCTTAGATGTAAACAGTTTTTAGAGGTTCTCTTTGTTGAGTTTCGTTTAATTTGTGTTTTCAGGTTTATTTTGTGAGTTTTATAGATTGGCCTTGAATATTTGCGGGGTGTCGTGGGTAATGTGGTAGGTATTATTTAGAACCTGATGTAATGAGTTTGTGTACATATTTTACTTTGATCAGTTCAACTGTTTTGCCATTAGTGACGTCATTGCATAGTCACTGCGTAAATATAATGATTGAGTGATGCATGATTTAATTATAATTTTCCATTTTTTATTGTGTGTGTGTGTGAAACCAAAACATAAATAGATTACAAATAACAAAAATTTGTAGTTTTTATGAGTAAGTAGTTTGTTGTTGATTATTTTACTTACTGTACACACTGCTTTTTTCTTCTACAACTTTTAACTTTGTAGTGTCAATCTTGTCATCAATAGTTCCGGGATAGAATAAAATCATTCAGAAACAAATATAATCATAAACTTCGCTTCATAAGCTGATGAATAAGTTGATGAAAATATAAAATAAACACTCATGCAAATTCGAAAGTTTGATTTTTAATCTTCCTACTGCAAACAATTTTAATGATTATATAATATCTATATCTTATAACCCTTTTTTTACCGTGTGGGGAATGCACTTACACATCCCCGCCGAATCCGGGGGGGATTCGACGAGGTATGTCGGACTCGTCCTTTACGCGCCAATCATAGCAGCAAGCAGACCATACCGACTAAACCACCACACAGTGTTTCTCCGGGCGCCCTAACGTCGGGGCTACGGAATTTCGCTCTCGTCCGCGGCCCGGCGGCGTTGGTCCTCTCACGAGAACCCCATCCAGGTGTGATGGAGAAGGAGCCACTCCATTCCATCTCGAGGGCTTGATACGCCTTCCCCCTTTGCCCGGCTCAAGAATCTTTAAACTCTAGAATATTCTATTTTTATCCAGATTCTAAGGATGGTTTCCAAGGAATAAGATACCCTTATTGGACGTGGATTAAGTTGAGAGCATCAGCTAATATACTATATTTACATAAATCTAAGTAGTCATCTTGTTAGAAAAGTTAAAAATTTAACCTTCAAAATTGTTTCACACAAAAACTTCCTAATTCTTTTTGTTCTCGTTCGCAAACCGAAAGCGTCAAGATCTTGAAATATTATAACTTTTCTTTTTATCTCGAATCTCTTTGTGAATCTCGTATTATTTAAGGCAGAACTTTGCGGCGTCGTCGCTCTAGTGGTGTTCGGAGAGGAAGGGTTGTTTGTATTGTTATCAGGGAGTTATACCGTTTTGATGTGATTTGGGTCTGTTTGCCTTGTCACCTGTTATGTTTCCAGCATTGTTGTTACTTTAGAAGTAAATTTTTGAAGTCAAACGACTTTAGGTACGTTAAGCACTTTTTGACTGAACAAAAATCATGGAACTCGTGTGATCTACACCGCACGCTTCTCATCTCGACGGTACAATTCACAAGTTTTTAGTTTTCACTTCAATCCAAAACCGCCCCGCATATTTTTATAACTATAAACTCCTATTACAATAATAAATGCACATAATAAGTAGACCTATCTGTATTATGTTCAGGTTATTAATAATATAAATCAAACAAATAAATAAGCTGATGTTTAGTTTATGACATTCGCCACCAAAGCGATACCGGGTATGGTCTTAGAGTAAGAAATAAGATGCGCTTGTCAAGTGCGAATTGGTTGATACGCTTGTAACCAGTCTAATGTAAAAGCTTCCAGGACGTTAAATTAAAAGCATGCAGTAGACATGAGAATTGTAACAGATATGTTAACATGTTAAATTAGTAGTAAACAATGTAATTGCCACATTTATTTACTTTATTTAAAATACTTAGTCTAAATTTACCTAATATGGGACAACATCCACGCAAGATTCAGGTCGCAAACTAGATAGAGCATGTGATATATGTGATATATATCTATATATATATATATATATATATATATATATATATATATATATATATACAGGGTGTCCCAGAACTCAACGTCAAGCGGGCACGGGACAAGAGGGGGGCAAATGTTATAGGTAGAAAAGTTAAAAGTATTGTATCATTTTAAAATCTTGACTAAATGGGCCATCTTTTGAAGTAACTTGCCTAGGGTAGTATCATATATTTTTTTTTACTGAACCATCAAAGTTAGTTGATATAATTTTTTCAACCACAACTCAAAGAAAATGCGATAATTTTAACAAACATAGCAACTCTTTTTGTTTAAATTGTGATTGCAATTGATAGCATGTTTATTAAAGACCACGTTGCCACGTTTTCATAAATTTGCCATTTATAACTTAACCAACTGATATAGAATTTTTATTTTATTTTTCCTGGTACTGGTATAACCCCCCCCCCCCCCCTTGCCCCGTGCCCGCTTGACGTTGAGTTCTGGGACAACCTGTATATATCTGGGTATATAAGTATGTGTATATACATACTTATTCACCCAGACACATAGAACAAAAAGCAAACTACTTCGTATAACCCTTCCCGTGTCGCGGAACCAAAATCGGCTCGTGCACACCTGACCATAAGTGACCAGGAACTGACATCGGCTCGTGCACACCTGACCATAAGTGACCAGGAACTGACATCGGCTCGCCGAGGAACATAGCCAAACTTTTTGTAGGTACGTTATTGGGTGGCCTTATTTAAATGAACTATGTTATTATTTTCGTTCATAGAACTTGGGGTACAAAAGGGTTGTAGTTTCTAACATATAGTGATGAACGCATGGTATTAAGTCATGTTTATTCGATGGTAAATCGGGATGGCGGTTATAGCATATGCAGTGAAACTGTCCAACAAAAAAAAAATGCTACGTTTTGTGTATTAGAAAAAAACTTAATGTATCTGTTTCAAAGGAGGCTGCATTGCAAGCCTATATGGTTTTATGATATGGGAAACTCGGTTGATATGGGCAAAGTTTTTAAGATGCACAAGCGCTGCATTTATGTGATAAACAGGGCATGGTACTTAGACAGTTGCAAACCACTACATAGATAAATATTCTGTATTGAAAAGGTCCAAATTTAAAACAAAATTAAGTGACGGGTTCTTGAAAAATTGGTTTTACAATATAAACGGACTTGAATATTTAACACAGACAAAGTCTTTTTTAGTTTGTCTGAGATTTAACATAGTAATATTTTTTAATTTTCATAGATCACGCATTTTTGCTTTCCATGATAAACTTTTTTAATATTACTATTATGTGCTTGCCGGTGGAGTTTATTTGATAATGTTAAACTGTTTAATTTTAATTGGATTGCTAAATTGCGGCACACTCGAGCTCAATGCTTCTGCGCGAAGATCTTTTTATGGGAGATTTTGTCAAAAGAGCAAGCGGTTCACCTGATGGTAAATGATACCGTCGCCCACGGACATCCGCAATACCAGAGGTCTCGATGCGTTGCCGACCTTTGAGGAAGGATGATAGGAAGGAAGAGATAGAAGGGTTAAAGGTTGGAGGGGGAGGGGGAAGAGAGGGCGAATGGAGAAAGGGGGAAAATCGGGCCTCTGGAACCTCCCACAAACTGACGAAACGCAATAGCAAGCTCAAACTCAAACTCAAAATCATTTATTCAATTTAGGCATCAAAGAAGCACTTATGAACGTCAATTTTTCATTATAATGTACTTTAAAGCCTACCGCCGCGTTCCAAAATACATAGAGCCAACCGAGAAGAAGCGGCAAGAAACTCGGGGCCATTCTTTTTATATAGATGTTTTTACAATGTTTTTACTTAGGTACTACAAATATTAGCTCCAGTGTGTTGCCTTACAAAAGAGAACATAATAATGGTATCAGTAGGGCAAGACACGCTACACTTTGACATCTTAGTACACGAGTAGATAGATCCTGGAGTGATCAGTCCCAAGCTGTTTTATCCTCCAAGTAATCCGAAATTTTGTAATAACCTTTTTGACAGAGTTTAGTTTTAATAGTAATTTTAAACTTATTAATAGGCAAATCTCGGATAACATTGGGAACTTTATTATAGAATCGTATACATTGTCCCATAAAAGAATGACTTATTCTGTGGAGACGCGTTACATGTACGGATAGCTTGTGCTTATTTCGCATGTTGATGGAATGAGCATCACTCCTTTTATCAAAACTGTTATTGTTTTTCTTTACATACATTAGATTTTCATAGATAAACTGAGAGACAACAGTTAAAATGTTTATGTCTTTAAATTTCTGTCTAAGGGAAAATCTAGGAGCCAAACTGTAGATCGCTCGTATAGCCCTTTTTTGCAGTATAAAAATAGAGTTAATATCTGCAGAACATCCCCAGAGCAGTATGCCATAAGTCATAACGCTATGGAAATAACTAAAATAAACTATTCTAGCTGTGTCTACATCAGTTAATAGTCTAATTTTTTTAACAGCATAAGCTGCTGAACTGAGCCTACTAGACAATTTTTTAATGTGGGGACCCCATTGCAATTTAGCGTCTATAGTAATTCCTAAAAAGACTGTTGACTCCACAAGGTCCAACCCTGTTCCATTCAATTGTATATTGGATTCTACTTGTCTCACATTTGGTGTGGAGAACTTTATACAATTAGTTTTCTTCTCATTGAGGAGAAGATTATTTGTATTGAACCAATTCACAACTTTAGCTAATGCATTGTTAACATCGTCATAGTTTAATAACTGCCTTTTAATTTTAAATAACAGTGAAGTGTCATCTGCAAACAATACAATCTCGTGATTCTTCTCTACATAATAAGGTAAGTCATTAATATAGATTAAAAACAAGAACGGCCCTAGTATTGAACCTTGTGGAACGCCCATTGAGATTATAGAGCCGGGCGATTTTTTACCATTTATGTCAACCCTTTGAATTCTACCATTTAAATATGAAGTCAAAAGGTTGAGAGCCATGTTCCTAATACCGTAGTGTTGTAATTTCCTGACAAGTATATCATGTCGGACGCAGTCAAATGCCTTAGATAAGTCACAAAAAACACCTAAGGCATCTTGAGAGTTCTCCCAGGCATCAAACACATCTTTTATTAGTTCTATACCTGCGTCTATAGTAGAGCGATTCCTTGTAAACCCAAATTGATTTTTATGGAAAATTTTGTTTGCACTAAAATGAGTTTCTAATTGATGTAATATGATTTTTTCGAAAATCTTACTTAGCGTAGGTAGTACAGAAATAGGCCGAAAATTTGTTGGATCAGTAGTACTACCAGATTTGAATAAAGGAACCACTTTACTGTGCTTTATTAGGTCAGGAAATACACCACTTGCAACACAACTATTAAACACAGCTGCTAGATTGGGTGCAATGACATCTATAATTGAAGAAACGGTCTTCACAGAAAGACCCCATAGGTCTGCCGTTTTTTTGCATCTAGACTTTTGAAACTGCTTACAATATCTTTGCAATTAACTACTGAAAATTTAAAAGTTGTGTCACATTCAGTTACACTTTGTTTAAGTAAGATATCAGCAGAAATGGAGGAAGATTTTAGAGTTTTGGTTGTTAAAGAAGGAATATTAGTGAAAAAATTCTCAAACTCGGCCGCTACCTCCAAATCTGCTCTTACATCTTTATTATTAATTTTTAAATTAAAGTCTCGATTACGCACTGTATTTCTACCAGTTTCACTGTTTATAATGTTCCACGTCATTTTTATTTTATTAACAGAATTTTTGATCTTATTTCTTAAATAAATAGATTTTGCTGAGGAACAGGCTCGTTTAAATAACTTAGAATAACGTTTGACATATTCCAAAAATACAGGATTATGATTATGCGATTTTTCATGGTACAATTCATATAACTTTTGCCTACTTTTATAAATTCCTGGAGTTGCCCATTCACTAAACTTAGCTCGATTACCAACAGATATTGTTTTTGGTACAAACACTTTGCCAAATTCATCACTGATAAGATGGAACAGTGAGTTATATAATATATTTGGGTCATTGTGACTGGTCAACTCTGGCACTTTCTGGGATATATTACTTCTTAACAATTCTAGGCGGCTTGCATTTATTGGAACAAAGCTAACATATTTGCTTTGGGGTTTGTTTGTTTTTCTTGGAAACACTGCTAGTTGACCACAGTGGTCTGATTCTAGATTATTTATAATGAAATTTTTAATAGGTTTGAGATTAGTAAATATATTGTCTATGCAGGTGGAACTTGTGGCTGTTATCCTAGTTGGTTCCAAGAAAATATTGTACATATTATAAGATTTAAACAGTAACAAAAATTTATCCACTATCTGATTATTTTCTAGCAAATTAATATTAAAGTCTCCACAGATAATCATTGATTTATTTGTATTAGATAGCTTAATTAATGTTTCCTCCATGCACTTTTCAAAATCATCATATGGTGAGCATGGAGGTCTGTATACACATAGAACAAGGAACTGCTCAAACTCAATACAGGACATTTCTATTACTCGTTCAACAGATAGGCTCACAATGTCTTTTCGTTCTTTGAGTTTTATATTTTTATTTGTAATAATTAAAGAGCCACCACGTATAGATTTTTCTCTGTTGAAGGAGCTAGCAACTTGATGATTATTAGAATTAAATAAGAGTTGGTTCTTTTTAAGCCAGTGTTCAGTAATACAAAGAATATCTATTTTGCTATCATCTATATACAATTCCAGTTCCAACTCTTTGCCCATCATATCTTGAATGTTCTGATGAACAATATTGATTGATTTAATGCAAGAGGTTGTCTCTATTGTCTTAGGCACTAATTTAAATTATGTACAATGTCATTAGTAGCCAAGCAATTGGCTGAATTAAAAATGTCAAATTGCTCAATAGAAGCATTGTCAATACTATTGGATTGCTCAATAGAAGCAACCTTGTTAGCCAAGTTTTTGGCTGCAATATCAAATAAATATGATAGCGACACAGCTATCTGTCTTTTATAATAATTAGAAAGATAGTAATTATCTTTTGTCAAGAAGAATTTTTTTATATAATTATTAATGTCAATTAAATTAAATTTATCTCCATTAAAATTATTATTACATATAGTGTATAATGTCAAATTAAGCTTATATCTAATATCATTTTCCACCTGTGGCAAACTATTACTATAGGGAAATGTAAACATTATGACATTATCTACTGTAAGATTAGATAGACGGTTGTTGAAATCAATTATTTGTTTTTTGTTTACATTCCCCCTATTTCCTATTAAAATTAATAATGTTGTGTTGGGGCTAAAGCCATAAGTTAAAATTCTAGTCATAATTTCCTGATATGATAGACCAGGTGTACAGTAATTTATTACATTATGTCCCTTGGATGTATTCGACAATAAGTGACCTATGTCTTTGCCAATTTCATCACTAAATATTACAATTTTTGGTTTGTCTATAGTTGATGGTATACTATTTGTATTTTGGGAACTACTTGTTAAAGTTGTATCTTGACATACATTTTTACATGTTCGCACTATTTTAGAACTACATGATGGCAATGAATGATCCAGCGATAATCGGTTCTTTATGTTATCATTGTATACAGGATAGCCAGTAGAATGACATTTAATCATCTCATTCATTGCCAATATGTACTCTTTTAGCTGTTTTTCTGAGCGTTCATACTTATTTTTAATTGATTTTAACTTTTCCTCTAGAGATTCAATCTCACATTTCAAGTTATGTGTGTCACTTTCATATTGCAATGTATTATTTTCTAATTTAGAAGCATACATTTCCAACGTATCTAACAGACGAAGACGCTCTCCATTTAATTTAACATTTTTGATGAATAATTTGTGCTTTTTTACAAGTTTTTGAGTTTTTTTAATATAATTGTTAATTTTTACATATTTTTTTAGTTTGTTTTTGCTGCAGTTAGACTTCGGGATAGTGCTAGGTGTTACTACACTGTCATTGGTTAGGTCAATTGTAACCATTGGCTATGTTACTTCACGTCGGTGTTATGTGGGAGTGTGGGTCTTCCCCGGTCTCGCCAGCCCATTCGGCTGATGGAGTTACAGCGTGGCACTATCACCGAAAACGAAAAATTTTTTTTGTTTGTGTTCTACACTCTGAAGCATTAACTGGCCTGTTAGCTCAGTTTGTCATGACCCTGCTTTCGAAGCACGTAGTCCCAGATTCGATACCTGACCGGGGTTAATGTTTTTCTGAAGAGCAGAAATATTTGTTCACGGGTCTTGGATGTTTATGGGATTGTCCACGCGCCCGCAACACAGGGAATCCTATAGCGACGGTAAGGTTATACTTTGTATGGTTGTCGATTACGATACATAATATGACCTGCTCAATATTAACCTAAATCCCCAAGACCTTGTAAAAACATCCCTGCAAAGTGTTTCAGGTAAAGCCCTTGATTTACATCGATACTTCAGCCCCATCCCGGAACACTTCGATCCAGAGAATTACTTCTCGCTTCCGACAAAGGCTGATAAGTGCAACTCTTGTAAAGATATATATTTTACGGCGACGTTTGAAGCGTGTCTTTTGAATTATGGTCCAATAATGTACTTTATTTAACTTCTTGGGATTTCCGGTATAGTCTTGTCAACAAATGCTTTTTATTTTGTTATTTAGGATACTCGGAAAAATATGAATATGGTGTTGTTCGATTCAGAATAAAAAGTAATTGATTTATGAAAAAACTTCCGCTCAAAAAAACGGCAAAAGCTAGTAACATTTTATTTTCTTAGTAAATGCCAATGCCAACTATCACGGCTCATGAGATACAGCCTGGTACCAGACGGACAGACAGACAGACGGACAGTGGAGTCTTTGTAATAGGGTCCCGTTTTACCCTTTAGGTACTGAACCCTAATAAACACTCTGAATCAGTTCGAAGGAGAAACATAGAAATTAATATCAAAACCTTGAGTTTCATGTTATTTAGTATACTCGTATATAAAGTTACTTTTTCTACATAGTAAAGCTACAAGAAAACACCTTTAATTATCAGTTATAAAGAAGTAGGGTAGTTTCAAAGTGCCCTGTGACGTTATCTCACTAATATTATAAATGTGAAAGTTTAGATGGATCGATGGATGGATGAATATTTGTTGCTCTTTCACGCTCAAACGGCTGTGCCAATTTTAATAAAATTTGGTATGGAGGTAGGTAGTGAGACACTAGATTACATAGGATACTTTTCATCATCATCCAGCACCACGCGGGTGGAAAAGCGGAGTATTCTTGGCACAGCATAGATAAAATAACATCTCAATTATGACAGCTCTGTCAAAGTTTGTGACAGTTTCAGGTTTCTGCCGTACGATTCTCTAATGATTCTTCGATGTGCTCGTCGACGAGCTCACCGGTGTCAAATACTTTATAAAATATCGCCTTTGTACATAAGGTTGCTTTTCCAACGTTTCTTGTCATCGCGTCATTTGTTTCACGGATGTTGTCATACATGCAACGATGTTTGCTTTTACGGCCGTTTTCAATATTCTATCTATCCATAGTTTTCCTTACTACCGATAGGAATTTGACATAGCGTCCGTACAAATACTGTCAAATATTTATCTCTAGTAAAGTAAACCGGCGATAGATAGGTTATTGAAAACGGCTGTTAGAGAATCGCACGGCAGATAGCTTAGTCAAAAGCACGTTATTATTTTGACGTCAAGGGTGATGAAATGTAATAACAGTGTTTCCATCGTGATTATTTTTATATTTGTATGTTAGGTACATACAAATATAAAAATAATCGATCGTAGATACTTTATTTTATTGTTGATTTTTACTGATTGATTTACATTGACTTATATAATACTATTATAGCAATTGCGTTTGACTTTGTGAATATATTATGACATTTTGGTTTAAAGATAGATAAGGCCGTGGAGAAGATAATAAGCTGCTTGAAGTACTAATCCTGCGCAGACGAAGTAGTGGGCACCAGCCAGTTGTACATATTTTCTTTATGAGTTTACTTATTAACTTTACGTATATGAACTAGCCACCGCCTGTGCGGCGGTTGACTCTAATCTTGCAATATCATCGCCTCAAGAAAGTTCTGAGGTCAAACGAAAAGACCTATTTAATGACTGTTCTTTGTATTTGTGAATGTGTACTGAAATGGAATTTGAATCAGTTAATCATACTAGCGTCGTTTTGTCTGTCCATTTTCGTACTTAGTTTTATGTCCAGACATAAAACGTCCCCTGTAAACTTTATACCGATCAGTACGTGTTTAGATTCCGGAAGCAACCTTTACGTATTGTGCAGTGCAAGCTACAACTCCTTCACATATAGGTATTGTTATGTTTTTTCCTTTAATGAAAATCGGTGACAAAACAACTCGCTCGCTTGATGTTAAACGTCACGCTTGCCCATAAAAGCTTAGTGACATTCAGAATTTCAAACTACAACAGTTTAAAACTCTGCATGGAATGCACTGTTACCCTAACTCGTTCGTTATGCTGTATCGAAATGCTGGAATATTTTTTCGCCGCCGATAAGGAACCTGCGTTAAGAGCTTTTTATTAGATCACCAAAAAAGAGAAGCTATTTTGGTTAATGACAATATAAATTATGTATTTTAATCGTAATAATTGTATTTATGTATTTTTATTACCGATGTATGTGTGGGTACATCCGGATATTCGTACCCTGTTTGCCTGTTTGGTTTTATACTCTTATTGTATTCTATTTAATGTGTTGTTTTTGTTTTGTTTTTTACTCTTATAAAATGCGCTCCATGCAATCGTGTGTGACGTCACCGCCAGCCCCAACGGAAGATCAGCGCTGGTTGCTTCAACGCAACCAGCTTATGCTGAGTTGGGACAGTGTTGCAGTAAAACAATGTACTATGTTAGTGTAGAAAATTAGTTTATGTATATATTAAAGTATATATATAAAGCCTATTTAAGGCAAAATGTAATATTGTTTTTCTTCAAGATATATATTTTTCTTTCTCTCTTTTTTTCCTTATAACATATGTGATGTAAAATCTCTTGCTCTGTAATTTCACTGAAAATATAACTCTTCAAACTGAAACATAGTTATCTTTGCAAACTCATGATTGGCGGGTGAGTAACTGACAAAGGTGTAGCACTTTCCGAGCCGGACTCTACAAAACCTTGATTTATTAAACAGTAGGTACTTATTTACACCTGAATATGTAGAAATATAGCGTAGAATGGTTTTCTAGATGGAACTGTAAAAGCAGCCTTGAAAATAGTTTCTGAATATCTACTTATAAGGAATTCAAACTTTGCGACTACAGTGTGAAGGTTCAAATTTGGTTAAATGTATGTAGCTTCCCATCGGATTGCCAGGGTTGCAAAATAGAATCAATCGTGTGTGATTTTTTTGCGTTTCTTTCGTTGTTTGTTCGAAACTTTTTACTCGAACGCGAGGGCTGCATTTTAAACGTCCTTTGGCATTTCGCGTTTCGTTTTGTTTGTACAATTGTTTTTGACTTTTTTGTACAAAAGATTGCCAGCTTATTTCGGGTTTTGTAACTTTGGATGTTTAACGACATGGTTGCTACTGGTGTTGGTTAAGAAGAATAAATGTGAAGTTGTAGTAAACCTTTAGTTAACCGGTTGTTTGTAAATATTTAGTGATACTTGCGACGTAGAACACCTGTTTTCACTTTCCTTTGATAATTATATCGCATATGAAATTGGCACACTTAAAAGAAAACTCATTTATATCGTGCAAAAAAATGAGGTATCTTTCTGTTTCTGTATTTATTTGAAATTCGATAGAGATGCAGTATATATCTTTTTATTTCTTTTGTAAGTCGATCCGTGCAGATGTACGAGTACATGGGCCATTCATGAAGTTATTATTGTAAATATTTATAGTTGAATCTAGTGAATTATTTATTTAATCAGTCAGAGTCAAGTCACAGTTTGATAAATATGTAATTAGTGCCGATTCTGTAAGCATTCTATAAACTAAAACCTCTAAAATATAGCAGAGCAAATATTTTTATTTTGTTTGGGCTAAAATCCAAATTGTTATCTATTACAATTCCGAATGACAACACTACACTTTAATACTTCTCTTCAATTGTGGGTTTATTTTAGACATATAAGTCTTCACGTAACTTGGTGCTCGCTAAACTAACGTAAAATACCCATATAATTGAATTGAATAATCCTATTTTTAGAAATATCATTCTAAGTGTTGGGTATTCATAAATTTGTATTTTAGTGTTAACAGAATAAGGACAACCACAATTAAATTATTATTCGCTAGTTTAGTTTAGTTTTTACAAGTGAATTGCTACAATTGTATCTAAGTACATATGTTGTAAGCGTCATGGAATACATCTATAATAAACAACTAATAGAATCTTCCAGAACACTTGCGTCTTCCAGAATCTGAAACGCCGTAATATTTGGCGACTACCTTACTTTATATACTGAATCCATTAAGTTTGGAAGCTGACCCACTTGAGGAGTTGGAGACCCATTACTGGGCCACTCGGGGCAAACTGAGATGGACCGAGTCTCGCGAACTTCGGAGTTTTACTCAACTTTGGCATTGATATATCACAGACTGTTTTGAGCGAAATAAATCCCATAATCTGATATTGTTAACAAACACGTTATATAGCTTATAGGTCTGATATAGTTTCTATAGATGGGTCTGAATTATAATAAAGGAAATTTGTGATACGAGATTCCAAGTTTTACACCTGTTTCCAATTATTCTAGGTTACATCCAATAGATATAATACATTACATAAGTAAGAATATCTTTGAGAGATGTCCGTTAAGAAATAATATATACAGTAAATAGTCCTTTCACCAACCTTATTTATGTGGTCATACTAAGCAATAATGCTTTAGTTGTATCGAATTTTAGGTAATATTGGAGGCAGTACTTTTTAAAACTTCGTTAACTAAAGACATTTTCATCTGCGTGGTGATGGACGATGTTGATGTATCAAATATAACCTTTATCACTCAGGAATAATGTAGCTTTCTACCTGGTGAATGAGTTTTCAAAATCGGATAAGTATAATTTGAGATTACTAATATAGTATGGACAAGCGGGTGCAATCGCGCACAAACATAAAAATTACAGTAATTTAAATAACCTCGACGTTTCAACCAAGATATATTGGCCGTGCTCACGAGCAGACACCGAACAAGGGGGTCCCCTTGTTCAAGACACCAAACTAAGCTAGTGAAATATTATCTATTTTAAATAAATTAGGGTTATTAACGCTTTCGAATAACAGTTCTTAAATTTGCTATTTCTGTTAAATTGTGTTTATTTAGTTTATTCTATAAGCCACTAGTTTATTCTATAAGCATTAGAGTTTCAAAATAATCTTCGCTGGCACATCTGCTCTGGGCGGCTGTCGACGATCGAATTCTGTGCAAAGGCCACCCCTCCAAAGGCTCCACACAGGTGAGGAGACTGACTTGACAGCCGTCGAGCAACGTCACCGGAAAGGAGGTGCCGTTGCTAGTATTCAGGACACAGGGTTACAAAAAGTTAAAGTATTACCAATGTAAAAATACTTATAATAAAATTATGCCAGTGTTAAAATATTAATATTGCCAGGCTGTGTAACCATTGCAGGAATGTTTAGCGCAAATTTAGCATTCTTGTAATTCTTAACTGTAAAGTTCGTGCTCTCTAAAATTATTCACAATTGAATAGAATAATCTTATTTTTACATACGTACGTAAACAGCATAACAAATCATAGTTTAGAGAATTTTCTTCCGACTTCCAAAAAGGAGCAGGTACCTCATAACTTTCGATAGGGTGAACCGATTCATAAAATTCTTTTTTTATTTGAAAGCTTTAATTTCAGTCCAGTAGTTTTTGAGTTACACTCCAATAACTGAATAGAATGGACGTCGGTATTAAATTTTTAAATAATACTTGTATATGTAAACAAAAGGTAGCAAGGGTCTAACTTCTCTAGTTTCAATTCTCTCTCTTCTCTCTCAAACTTTAGTGTTATGAACAATCGACTTACAACCATTGTCGAATAAATATAGAACAGAGTTAAGCAATATGTTCGTGCAATTGATTTAAATTACTCTGCCGTATATAGTGTAAAGTTTGTAAGTTAGTGAGTAAGTATTTGGGTCAGTGCCTGGACTGATTTTAGAGTTAGTCTACACTAACATAAGGTTGCTTATACCCTGGGTTAACACATACTATTATACCACCATTTATTCCAATTTGATGAGTATATACGAAAAGTAAAAGGGCTTGCGATAACCTTATTCCAGGAGAAGTCGCTGGCAAACGGTAGTTGTGATATAAACATTTTAATTTTAAATGGTAATATGTAAATTCAAGAGAGTTTTACTGTTAGAGGTGAGTCGGTAAGTATACTTTGCAACTTTAGACAGAAAAATTACACATCCTCGAAAAGGATTCGAACCCGCCTCTTGTGACAATCCGTGTCAGACGCTATGACCACTAGACCATCGAGTTGCCGTCATAGGATCGCGTTTAACTCTCCAGTTGACTTTAACCGTCGTATGGGGACGGTAAGTAGCTATAGTTAAACTTTAAAAGCCGTATTCATAAACAAGCAAAAGTAATTGCTTATGGAAAAGTGATTTTTTAAGCAACGATTTTATACTATACACTAGAATTTTCCCGAAGTAAGAACTATCAAAGGCTAGAGTTTTTAGCCGAGTTTCCTTGCTTGAGCATTGAGAACATGTAATTTTTTTGTTCCTATAGCAATAGTGAAGTTGTATAAAAATAACATCCGACTAACGATTTAACTTAATAGATGTTGAAGACAACATCTATTAAGCTGTAATAATTAAAATCCCATGACAACAACCAAGTGTAAAAAGATACATCAAATTTTGATAGGGTTATGTCATGCATTTACTTAAGTAAGTAACGTTCATTGCTCGAATGTAGAATAAGATTTTATGTTGAAGTATTCTATCGTAGAAAACGATCTATATTTCTATACGAGAGTTAACCCTCCGCTGCGCGTCGGGCTTAAAGGAAACTCAATAGCAGTATATAAAACCTTTTTGAGATTTGACGTTTGTATTCTTTTAAGGTTCGCTGCTAAAAAACAAAAGAACGCTAGCAGGGCAGAAATAGATTTTCACACAGTTCGACCCTGCTAACTAAATTGATTAATCGCCCCCCAAAACCCCCTGCATACCAATTTCATGAAAATAGTTGGAGGCGTTTCCGAGATTCAAGGCATATACAAGTATATACATATGTACAAGAATTTCTCGTTTAAAGGTATTTAAATTATATAAATCTATGAGTTATTTACTTTGGCTACCACAATAACGTTTCAGTGCTGGCATGCTATGTATAGCTACTTGGCGAGTTTCCAACCCATTCCGGTCGTCCCGCTTCGTGTAAGTGCTGTTAACTTTAGCCCTTTCAACAACCTCCCTTCACGAAATGGCACATGACGGGAACGCGTTCACGCTAACAGTGTAGTATTTATAATGTTTAATTCACAATTATTCAGTTCGATTGTTAAGTTAGTGGTTTCGTACCCGAATGTGGAGCCAAAAGTAATTGTGTATGACCTCTATATATTATGTCCGTTCTTATCTAGTTCTAGTGTATCTTCGTGTAAATGTCCATGTAGGAGTAATTTTTATTGTTACTGTTAATCAAATCAAATCAAATCATTTATTCTGTATAGGCCTACGGGGGCACTTACAAATTGTCATTTTACATTTATTTTTTCTTAAATCTACAACCGGATCGGAACGCGACCACGACTGAGAAGATCCGGCAAGAAACTCAGAGGGTTTGTCTGTGTCTCATTTTGTATCATTCATTCAACAATATTGAAATAAAGGTTGTTCCACTTTCTACTTCAGAGAATCTGTTGGATATCTGGCCAAGATAGGTAGTCATATGAGCTGTCGTATCCCCAAAGAGCAAATAAATGATATTGCAAGAGTACCAATGCAAAATGATAAGCAGAACAAAAATATACTAGTGTCAGTACTCAATAGATATGTGAAGGGGGATTTTGTTGCCGCAGCAAAAAAGTTCACTATTGTCCCAACAGATATGGGCCTCCGCGGCGACAAAAAAATATTCGTGAACGATCATTTGACCCAAGAAAACATGATGTTGCTCAACAAGGCAAAGACACTGGCGAAAGAGCGTGGATTTTCCTTCATCTGGGTAAAAGGATGCAGAATATTTGCGTGAAAAAGTCTCACCTCACACGTACTCACCATAAAGTCGGAGGCGGATTTAAAGAAGATCTCCTAGGACTTAATTTTCTTTATGTTTGTTTATTGTTTTTTTAAATTAAGTGTTAATATTTCCCAGACCCGCGTTAAGTTTGAGAAACGTCGGCTCGTTCAAAGTTCATGTCTACTGCATTCCGGCGCGCTCACTCCGGTATTCGCTAACCGAAGTATCGCTCCATTTTGTTATCTATCAATAATTTACCAATGTTTCAAAAACTAGTTTTTGACGAAGTCAAAGGCAAAACGCTAGTTTAATCTTTCACATACAGTGATAATGAAAACAAAAGATTTATGAATTAAACGGACGTAAATGTACGTCTCTAGTACGCAAAGGGTTAATATAAATCTTCTAGTAAGTGGCTGTTTTTTCTTTTATAATGGTTTATCAAAGTGACTTCCTCTCGCCTGATGGAAAGCTAAGATGGAATCAAGAAGCAATGACCATTAGTGCAGCCGTAAGCTGCACTAATGGTCATTGCTTCTTGATTCGGCCTCGCCACCCCTATGATGACCTGACAGACGCTTGTCCACGCCCCGCTTGAAAGACCCAGGGTCATAATTGTCATGATCTCGTCTGTTTTGTATTTTTATAAATAAATACATAGTATTCTTCCATCAGTCACAGAAGCCATTGAAGTTGTTATTTGTTTCTAATACTCTGACGTGACCGTACTCACACAATGCATCCAACTATTTTGGCAACCTCAACACCAGTTCGGCGTAAGCGTGCAATAGTTGGCAAATTGCCAACCCACTCTGCACGGACCGATTTGTGTTGCCGCTGTTAACTTCAACCCCTTTTAGAGTTCCGTACGAGGTTACACATGACCCTTTTTAAACTTTACGATGGAAATTCATGATGAAGCAGAGGGAGAACGGGGAAGGGGGGAATCGGGCCTCCGGAACCTCCCACAAACAGTCGAAACGCAATAGCAAGCTATGTTACTTGACGTCGGTGTTATGTATTACGTATTTCTATACGTATGTATTTTCATGCAGCCTGGGTCTTTCAAGCGGGGCGTGAAAAAGCATCTGTCAGGTCATAATAGAGATAGCGATTAGTGCAGCTTACGGATGCACTAATGGTCATTGCTTCTTGATTACATCTTCGCTTTCCATCAGGCGAGAGGGAGTCACTTTGATGAAATACTAGTAAAAAAATAAAATAAAAAAAAGTGGGAATGTAGTACTTCCCCGGTCGTGCCGGCCCATTCGGCTGTGGGGTTGCCGTAGCTTGCAGAAGCCATCCTGTAGATTTAATTTTTTGTTTTATTTTTATATTTAAAACTTTATGTGTAGTTATTTGATGGTACCTCACTAGTTATATTAATAATGTTTGCAGACCTCAAAAGGTGGAATGTGGAATTCTTTTGACATATTTTCTACCGACTTCCAAAAAAGAGGAGGTACTCAATTCGATTGTATTTTTTTTATGTTTGTTACCTCATAACATTCGACTGGGTGAACCGATTCTCAAAATTCTTTTTTGTTTGAAAGCTGTGTTTCCCGTTTGGTCCCATTTAAATTTCATCAAATTCAGTCCAGTAGCTTTTGACATACCAATAACTGAACAGAATGGAAGTTGGTATAAAATGTTTCAAATTGTACTTGCTGTAGAAATTTTTTTGTGTTCACTCATATTCTGGTAAATAAATTCATTTGATTTTATTTCAACCGCTTCTCTAACAATTTTGGGCTAGCAGTTCCGATCTGTGGAACGATACTCTTGGTTTCGCGCCCATACAAATGTATTTGTCTTTCATCCGGTTGTGTAGCTCAACCCAATGGTTTGGTCCAGAGTCAATCAAGTGCTCAGCAATCGGAGGTTTATTCGTCTGATTGTTTTTCACAGCTGCGATGTAATCCTTCTCTGTTTCTGCGATGGTCCGCTTTGTTTGCCCGATGTACATCACCCTGTCACGAACCTTGCAATGCCTGCCCTATATGTAGAAGGCATTAACTCTTCACCAGCAATAACTACGTAGTTAATGTGTGCACTGAACACTTGCGTACTAATAAAGAAACATAAAAAATAAAGATGGTCTTGATACAACAATAATGTTTTTTTTTGCGCGTTTTGTTTTAGCTTTAACGTATAAACGGTTACATACAATCGACAAACCTGGTAAGGTTAAAATAAAACCTCTGTAAACAAATAGAATTTGAAAAATTTGTAACCGACTTCCATTCTATCATCATCATCATCATCATCTCAGCCGTAGGACGTCCACTGCTGAACATAGGCCTCCCCCATGATTTTCCAAAAGGACCGGTTGGAAGCGGCCTGCATCCAACGTCGTCCTGCGACCTTCCTCAGGTCGTCTGTCCACCGTGTCGGTGGACGACCTACGCTGCGCTTACCGGTACGTGGTCTCCATTCCAGAACCTTTCGGCCCCATCGGCCATCTGTTCTGCGTGCTATGTGCCCTGCCCATTGCCACTTCAACTGGCTAATCTTCTGAGCTATGTCGGTGACTTTCGTTCTTCTACGGATCTCCTCATTTCTGATTCGATCACGTAGAGAAACCCCGAGCATAGCCCTCTCCATAGCTCGTTGTGCGACTTTGAGCTTATCTATGAGGCCCATAGTAAGAGACCACGTTTCAGTGCCATAAGTCATCACTGGTAACACACATTGGTCGAAGACTCTTGTCTTGAGGCACTGAGGTATTTTTGACGAGAAGACTTCGCGAAGTTTCCGGAACGCTGCCCAGCCGAGTTGGATTCGACGATTGACCTCTTTCTCGAAGTTGGACCTGCCTAGTTTGACTGTCTGTCCCAGGTAGATGTACTCGTCAACAACTTCGAGAACTGAGTTCCCAACTGATATTGGGGTAGGTACAACATGGGCATTAGACATAATTTTCGTCTTGTCCATGTTCATCTTAAGACCTACCCGTTGGGAAACTCGATGGAGGCCTTCGAGCATTGTACTGAGGTCTTCCATGGATTCTGCCATGACTACAATATCGTCGGCAAATCGAAGGTGAGTGATGTATTCGCCGTTAATATTGATGCCAAGTCCTTGCCATTCCAGGAGCTTGAAGGCGTCTTCCAATGTAGCGGTGAACAGTTTCGGAGATATAACGTCTCCCTGTCTCACGCCTCTTTGCAATGGAATTGCCTTCGAACTCTGCTCCTGTACTCGGACTGACATGTAGGCGTTTTTGTACAAACACTTCAGCACTTCCATTCTATATTGGAGTGTAACTCAAAAACTACTGGTCCGAATGTGATAAAATTTAAATGGGAAACGGGAAGCACCAGCTTTTAAACAAAAATATAATTTTGAGAATCAGTTCACCCAGTCGAAAGTTATGAGGTAACAAACATAAAAAATACTGTCGAATCGAGTACCTGCTCTTTTTTGGAAGTCGGTAGAAAAACAGTTAGCGGCTAAGAGCGGAATGGTGTTCAATCATCAATTATATTGCGTGTTTTAGAAATTAGAAACCCTCAGCGTGCAAGCCCGACTCGCACTTGGCCTGTTATTAAGAATCTCAATACTGAAGACTATATGTTGTAGCTAGATAATCAACCAATTGAATGATATTCTTTCTATTTCTATGAATATTCTGTCATGCGAAAAGTACAGAACCCGTTTTGCTAAAATCTACATATGCATGTAATATTGAAACAATATATATATATATATATATATATATATATATAAATATGACTAAGTCTGACTGATTCGTCACCGCAGAGGGAAAGCTGGGCGTGGTGATGGATGATGATGATGAAAGGATCCTGTGTCTTTCTCCTTGCTTAAGTTCACTACGAACCGTGCAGCCGTTTAGGGGAACGTAACAAACAAACCAACAAAAAAACAAACTCACTTTGGCATTATATTACATAGGATAAGCTGTATAAGAAGTAAACCTTCTTAAAATATCCGAATGTTAACTGTTTATATATGCGTAATATGCGTATATAAACGTATGTACGTATGTATGCGTATATATACCTATGTGAAACTGAAAACAGACATTCAAAGTTATATCCATGCATTTATAAAGTTGCAAAACTGGCTGTAATTATGAACAACAAGACCCAGCGTTAGCTATGGGCCATTTCATTGGCGAAGGCGTTGCAATGTCCAACTCTCGCGATATACAATTAGGGAAGAGGATGCGCAACTGTACGTCAAGCTTTAGGCGGAAGTGGAACATAAGATGGGTGGAGGCGCTTGCTGCACAGCTTGTCTTGTTCTGATCAACAAAACTAAACAATTCCTATCCTAAATACAGATATATATATATATATATCTGTAATATATAGCATGACGTTTGATTGGTGATGGGTGACGCGTATGAGTACATTTAAATACTATCAGTTAACGTAAAGATCTTAATTATCATTACGATCTTAACGTAGTGCGAGATCTTGTTATTTTGTCTATGCTGTGCCCAAGAATATTACACTTTATCACCTGCGTGTTGATAAATGATGATAATGATGATGAAAAGTATCATATGTGTTAATTCAGCACCTCATCTATCTCCATACCTTCTTTTATCAAAATTTGCCCCCGCCGTTTGATCGTGAAAGAGTATCAAACATCCACACATACATACATTAATACTCACAAACTTTCGCGTTTATAATATTAGTAGGATGTACAATAGATAACGCAAATGCGTGCACTTCCCGTGTCCGAACCCCGACCGAGCGTCAAGGTTGGCGGCCGCTATTTACAGTCCGCTGTGTCTGTTGCAGCCGGACACACGCCAAAACTAATGCGCGTGATAACTAACTGCAATAGCACAAAAATTTCGAGCCCCCAAAGGCAAGGACATATTTCCTATCACAGGTAAGTTATTTAAAATTATATTATAAGCAAATTCACGTAATTCACGCTTGGCTTCAATAAAAATTGTGATGCTTGCGTTATCTATTGTACATAATTGTAACTGTGCTGTGCAGTATTGAAAAATATTGAATTTTAATCAATTTGGCTACTTGAAGTCGATTGGTAGAAAACGTATGTAAAGAAACTTTATAATATACCGAGGAAAATAAACTTAAATTTTCCGAAGTGAATCAGTCTGCATGAAATTTCCAATCATATTTAAATAGGTTCAGAGTGCATATTCGAGTGATCTTGAACGGTGCTTGATTGAATAAAGCTGGCGGCAGACAGGCAGATTCAATTGTGCGTTCTGAGGCTTCCATGTCCGATGCTCTTAGAGACAGATCCCGGGTCACAAGTTGCTCGTGTAGACAGTACATAATGTTTGATCTTATAGATATGACTTAAGAACCAATATTTTTATGGGATGGCGGAAAAAAAACACAAGAATGGCTTTTGAGGATTTTAACTTTCCTAGACATGGTATGCTTTTAGATATTTCTCGCGAGACTTCTCAGGTAGAAAACTTAATTCTGCATTAATAACTTGTTGTTCTTCCGATGTTAAAATACCGTTTTCGTATATACTTATTTATAAATCTATCATCTTATTTTTTCAAAAAGTATCTCATTTACAGCTTTATTACTTTCTCCGTCGAGCTTGTAAACACCAGGCCTCCAGAAATCCTCCATACATAACGTAAATTACCGTCCAAATAGATCCCCATACTCCCAATAGATCCGTTACATAGGCACGGGCCGGTCGTTTGACGCACATCGAACCGTTTGCTCTATTCATTCGAAAGATTAATGTGTTCGCGCGGCAATGTGTAAGCTGTTAAACTATTGGATCGAAATGAGCTTTCAAATTTGTTTGGAGGTAGTTTGAGGCGTTGGTTTGTATAGTACTGTATCTTTTTATTGCTAAGAATCTAAACAAGTAGGCTAAAACAATTATTAGGGTATTTTTATTTGGGGGTTCATGAGCAAACTGAACACTGCTCAACTAAATTGCTTAACTGCATAAAGTTGAGTAGTGGGTAATACTAACGGCTCAATTGGTAATTGCCTAAGTACGCATAGTTGAGTTGTGGGGAATACCCGCTAATCAACGCTTTCCTCTACTGCTCAACTAGTTGAGTTTGTTTAAAAACATTTAGTAAAACACCCTCGTGATATCGATCCAGCGTTTTTTTATAATGGTTCACCAAAGTGACTCCTTCTCTTATGATGGAAAGCGGAGATGGAATCAAGAAGCAATGACCATTAGTGCAGCCGTAAGCTGCGTTAATCGCCATCCCTATGATGACCTACGAGATGCTTGTTCTCGCCCCGATGTGCACCTCAAAGGATCCTGAGGATGCGTCGTGTACGATGTTGTGTTAGTTTTATCTGGCCTATGTACAGTAGTAGATATCCTACGACAGAGATGATGAAGAACTTTTTAGTACAATTAACAGGATTGTCCCAAAGGGATCGCTATCACCTTATTAAACCTTACGTCTTGCTCATAATCCAAATTATCACTTCATTATTTTGTTCAGCCTACGTTTTTACAGTTACGATCCAAAAGTACGATTTCACCAGAAAACACAGCAATTCTGTTAAAAGTTTAAAGTAATTACATAAAATAAACCTCGCTCGAGCCTCTACAAATATCATAAAAAGTAATTATTCGGGGCTTTGTACCTAAGTGCCTAGTAACCCTTATTTAGGCAATATTACACGTAAAACTCTCCGTTTGATAACTCGCGGACAAACAGCCCACTTTTTATTCATGTTTCTTTTGTTGTCTGTAAACACGTCTAAGGTCTACTTGCACGTTCCAGAGTTAGCTTCAATAACTCAGAGTCAACTGCTTAAACGGGGTTTTATAATAAGGTTAGGAGTAAATCTAAGGTTGTTTATTGATATTTAACCCAGCAATGGGGGAGGGTTAAGTCTTTAACTAGGGTTAGTGAATTTTGTGTCAAAAGAAATTGAGGTTACATTCTGCTGTTTAATGTACTCTTTGGACGAAATGACACGAGACAATAAGTAAAGAATAAAAACTCGTCAAATTTTATACAACAAAGGATAAACAAGAAAGTCTATATACATTGTACTGTAGTGCCAAAGAGATAGATATAAGTTTCACTTTTTTTTTCGATTCATTCATTATTGGTCAGGTTACAATATAAGCGCATAGACAATTTAATGTTCCCATCAAAAATTACAAATGTCAGTTTAGCAAAACCGGTGATCTTTTACAGTCGTGCAAGGCAAAATGAGAGTTAAAAATTGATATGACTAACGCAAGTTTACAAACTCGTAGACTTATTTATTCAACCCGAGCAAACGTGCAAGTGGGCCTAAGGTGAGTTCTTCGTTGGGTAACCTTGTTCTTAATGCGCGGTCCAATCCTTATTTAAAAACAATTTACGGTGATTTACATAAGGTTAAGAATTGCTCACCAGATTGGATAATGTAATGCGAAGATTCAATTAAATACGTGCTAATCTACTATATAAAAATAAGTCGGGTTTTCCTTCCTGACGCTATAACTCCAGAACGCACGAACCGATTTCCACGGTTTTGCATTCGTTGGAAAGGTCTCGGGCTCCGTGAGGTTTATAGTAAAGAAAATTCAGGAAAAATTTAAAAAGAAAAGCGGGAAAATCTTTTTTCACATACAGCGCCATCTCTGATACATAGCATGTACTACAAACCAATATTTTAAGTAGATGGCGTCAAACGAAATGTTACATAAAACGAAGCCATCTGGTGGCGAAACGGAGTTCGCAGGGTTTGCTAGTACTTTTTATATTTATTTAGTACAATCAAATAATTAAATTTTAGTGATAAAGAAGTCCATAGTTCACTAGTAAATTTCATTGGAAATTTGAATATGATACATTCATTGAAATATATTTTCCCATAACTGAATAAAAAATGCTTTTTCCGACGAAGCACGTAAGAAAAGTTGCAAAATGTTGCAAAAGGGAATGTTGCCGATTTTCTTCAATCAAGCTATGTTTGCTCAATCGTATATTGGCTTCCATACTTCATAAGAACGTATAATTAATTTACACTACGTTTTATTCGAACTTCGGTTATTAGGTTTAGGTGTCGAAAAACTAAGTTTTCGCGAAGTCGAATCATGAAATTTGGACATAGGGTACGTTTCAACGTCCATCATCATCTGGGAGGTGAAACCGTGAGGTGGTAACATCAGTCTAGCGGCCTTGAGTGAATCGCCTGCAATACTTGTATTTTATTTTTAAATAGAACATAACAAATAGTTTCGTCTATTATATCCTCGCCAGATATTGTTTTTGGTTTCATGTAATAGGGGACGAGCCTATTGCCATCTACGGTGCACTGATCCGGACTGTTATTGAGTTTATCTTTGTCAGAAAGAGCCAAGATCTGTCCAACCTGGGATCGAACCCAGGACCTCTATGTTCCAAAAGGACATTTCCACCGCTACACCAAGACCAAGCGAGTGAACCCACTGGCGGGTCAGCAAGTTTAATATATATACCGTTAACATACTTATACCTCGCACTAGTATTGCCTGTGTCGCCGGAGGCATGAACACACACTCAAAAACACAACATCCAAGAAACAAGAACAAACATATTAGCTCGAATATTTTCTTCAGCCAGGCATCGAACGAACCTGGGACCCCGCCCTTCGAAGGCAGGATGTCTACCAACTACACTAACGGAGACGTCAATACATGCTAACATTTTGTTATTTTAAAATGTTAACAGCGTTTTACACTATAGGTGTGAGGATGGCAGAGCTTAGCTCGGAAGTTAACAATTGATTTTCTCGGTCTAACCTCAAACCAAACACTTGTTGGCTTAGTGTTGTTTAACAACGCCATCTATTGTCAAGCAGCTTTAATGATGCTGCAGTGCAAGTACCGTTCTTAGCGATCGATAAATTTCAGTCTTGAATTCGTCATACTTCGAAAAAACTGGCGATCTTCGATCTTGTGTCGATCATTGCAATTTAGTATCAAAATTAAGCGATCGGTAGATAAATTCGATAAGCTTTTACGATTATAACGATAACCCTAGCATGGAACTGTTAAATTACGTTTGGGATCGTCTATTTAATCGATTTTAACGATTGTTTTGTCAACTTTGAAAATGACCTCGATATAGCTTATCGACAGGCGACGGGAATGGGGATATTGTTTAGTTGCGTTTGATCTTACAGATCTACGAAGAAATATTATTTCTTCGTAGTTACAGATATTATAAACGCGAGTTTGTATTTATCAATGAATGTATGTTTGTTATTCTGTTACGCTTAACGGCTGGCCCAATTTTGATGAAATTTGGCACGGAGGTAGATGGGGCGCAGAATTAAAACATAGGATGTTCATCAACATCGTCATCATCCATCACCATGCGAGTGTAACCGCGGAGCGCAGCTAGTATTCAATAAAAATAGACTTCGGCCTTCCCTTGATCGTAGGAGAGCTAAATTCTCGTAGAAATCTTCAAATGATAGAATGACGCATCGTGGAATCCAAACAATTCGTAGTAATCGATATACTGTCGACGATTTGACGATCGCATAAGGCGTCAATATGACTTCCATACTTGCTAGGGGCGATACGATTTTTTATCGATCTTAGCGATTCGGCTATTACGGCACTTGCACTGATGTGTCGGTAAACCATTCTAGTAGTTGTTTGAGCTGATGGCCCTAGTTGCTTTAATGATATTGTAAAAGTCTTTCATTGCCTGAAAACACGAACAACTTTTTCTTAAAATGAAACCTAGCTATATCGTTTTATCGCCCGGAAACCCCTTGCATACAAAATTTTATGAAAATCTTATATACATACTAGCAAACCCTGCGAACTCCGTTTCGCCACCAGATGGCTTCGTTTTATGTAACATTTTGTTTGGCGCCATCTACTTAAAATATTGGTTTGTAGTACATGCTATGTATCAGAGATGGCGCTGTATGTGAAAAAATATTTTCCCGCTTTTCTTTTGAAAATTTTCTTTACTATAAACCTCACGGAGCCAGAGACCTTTCCAACGAATGCAAAACCATGGAAATCGGTTCGTGCGTTCTGGAGTTATAGCGTCAGGAAGGAAAACCCGACTTATTTTTATATAGTAGAAGATATACATATATATATATATATATATATATATATATAAACATTGCCCGTATAAAGGTACAAGATTGCAAAACAAAGTATGTTACATAACGAATTTAAACAATACTGATTACAACTGAATACAATTTGTGAAAGCTTTCGAAGATTCCAATGTAATTAAATAGGATGGTGGAAAAACGACGTTACAATGCAACATTCCGTTACACGGCGCGTTGCTTTGAAACATTCCACTTCGGAACACTCCGAAACATTTTCGAATGTTTCACAAACACGCTTGCTTAAATGGTTCGTGATATTTTACAACGTAGGCACTTGGCAGCCGTGCTCAAGTTCTGGACGGTTTAGATTTTTGTTGAACAGTTTTCATTTTCAATTCTCATTGTTGGCCAAATGTCTCTCATTGGGCCGAGTACGCAAATCTGTTTAAGTGTCACGTAATCGTATCGTGAACGTATTTAGTACAAACTACCATTTATCTAGTACAATAGTGGCACAGATAACTCATAGTTTGTACTGAATACGTAAACGTTACGATAGCGTTACACTTATGGAGCTCGTGCTCGGCCTTCTGCTATTTCCTCAGCCGTTCCCTCAGTGTTGAGGATCGTGACTCTTTTGAAGTCTTCTAACTGCTTCCCTCCACTTTTTTCAGTCTGTGGCTTCATGGAGAGCTACGTTGACCAGCATATCAAGCTGCTGCGAACCCTGGTCACAGATCACCGTTTTGGGCTTCTAGCTCTTGGACTTTTGCCCTTTATTTCTCCAGTGACAAATAACCATTCCACGTTGTGAGGATTTCTGCGTGCTACGTAACCGAAACGTTGCAGCAGCTCATCGATGCGCTCGTCGACGAGCTCACCGATGTCAAATACTTTATGAGATATCGCCCTTGTACACAAGGTTGGTTTTTTTCGTTTCTTGTGATCTGTTCATTTGTTTCACGGATGTTGTAAAGGATGCAACGGTGTTTGCTCTTAGACAATCGCACGGCAAGACCCGTTGGCAGACAAGTAGTAGATACGCTTCTGTTGTTTTCGAACTTCAGCTCTTTTAGGATGGATTTGTTTGGTCGAAACGCTGTCCAGGGGTCCTTAACATGGCTAAATGTATGTATACATAAATGTTCTGGTAACGAAATATATCATTATTATTAGTATTCCTTTTATTAAAACAAATTCACGGATTTAAGCCGGCCCTTTACAGAGGCATAAGAGGGGCTGTAGCCAACACTTAGATGCCTGTTTGGTATAGCAAATACAAAGGAGTATGAAAAACATAAAAAATGTTGGATGAAGGGTAACATGGTACTTATAACTATTACAAAAATGGGTAAAATGGCCAGGCTATTGAGATGAACTTATTAGTGATAAGGAAGATAGTGGGCTATGGAAGAGACTACGGCACCTGCCAATTTCAGTCTCATTTTAAAAGATTTAGGCAGGTGGTGACTTGCCATCCACTAAACGGGCCCCCCATAAAGGCCACCACGAGTGGTGACAAAAAGGGCAACGTTGGTGTGGATGGCTAAAGGGTGTCGAGAGGTGTGCGGTTTCAAGAAAATAAATCAATGGCCTTTTTGCATTGCATATACTGAGTGACGCTCGCTGTATCACGGCAAATCTAATGGACTATCATTTATCAAAATCGGTTGAGCTGCTTGGTACGTATCAGTATTCAGCACATTTCATCTAAATCAATTGTATACAGAAGATATATAATATTTTAATTAAAACAAGCACAATTTGAAAAATACCGACTTCCATTCTGTTCAGTTATTGGAGTGTATCTCAGAACTACTGAATCCAACTTGATGAAATTTAAATGAGACTACACGGGAAGCACTAGCTACCAAACTAAAAAAAAACAATTTGAGAATCGGTTCACCCAGTCAAAAGTTATGAGGTAACAAATAAAACAAATACAGTCGAATTGAGTACCTCCTCCTTTTTTGGAAGTCGGTAGAAAATATAAAAAAATGGAATCGATTTCAACACTAAAAATTGTGAAATAACGTATCGAAGTCGGTACCATGCGCACAATATTGTGATAATAAGTACTTTTGAACTGTCATTGGTCCATTTTTGGTAAACATTTTTTTCACCCGTTTTAGTGACAATTGCTACTCACGGGATCGATTGTCATTCATCGTCAATTACGATATCATCGAAATAGGCGAAGCACTTCAGTTATTAGGGTGTAATTCATAAACCACTTGGCTTTGATGAAGTTTAAACGGGATCATCTCAGGAGTATACTCTTTCAATTAAAAAAATTCAAATAGTTTTGAGAGGCGGTCCACAAATAAGAGAGAAATTGGTAAACATACATAAAAAATACCAACAGTCGAACACAGAACCCCCTGTTTTTTTAAGTCAGTCAGTTAATCACAAACGAGATATTTCATGCACTAATTAAAAAAATGTGTTGACCTAAAATCGAAAATTGGTATAGAGTACAAATAGAGCGAGGCTCAAATTGCGATAATTACGGGGATGAAAGAATTGTAACTGTTTCAGAAATATAACTCTCCCAATGTCTGATAACACTGTAGATATCACTACGTCCCTGTCGCCTTTACTTTGTTCAGTGCCACGTTCACAACTCACTGTTCTTTGTGAATTCAGTTGGCCATTGTTTCCAGCACACAAAGAACGCTATGTGTCTTGTTAATAAGTAAGTACTTTTTAATGTATTGATAGGTGTTGCTACTCGTTGCAATTTTGCCACTTTACATCTCTTGCATTTAGAATAATAATAATATAATATGGGATAATATCCACACAAGGTCTTCAGAACCCAAACTAGGCTGAGCCTGTACTATGGTAACCTGATGACTGATATACATACTTATATACATATACACACCCAGACACAGATCAAACAGACATGTTCATGCACACAAATGTTTGACCTGTCCGAGGATCGAACCAGCAGTCTAAGTACCGAACTTACCGATCGATAAATTTGAATCTTGAATTCTTCATACTCCGAAAAAACTGGCGATATCGATCTTTTGTCGATCATTGCAAGTAAGTAACAAAATTAAACGATCGGTAGACAAATACGATAAGCTTTTACGATTATAACGATAACCCTAGCATGGAACTGTTAAAATACGTTGGAGATCGTCTATTTAATCGATTTTAACTATCGTTTTGTCAGTTTTGAAAATGACCTCGATATAGCTTATAGACAGGCGACGGGAATGGGGATATTGTGTAATTGTGTTTGATCTGTCATATATTATAAACGCGAAAGTTTTTCACTGTTTTTAGTTTCACCTTGCTACTTACGGGATACACCGTCAATGATGACATCGTCAAGATATGTAAAAAACTTTTTAGTAATTGAAGTACTTATAACTCAAAAACGTCTTGACCGATTTTGATGAAATTTATATGATACTACCACAGAAGTATACTCTATCAAATATAATAAAGAATTATCAAAATCGGTTAATAAACGACGAAGTTATCCGCGAACACACATAAAAAAACGGCAGAATTGAGAAACCTCCTCATTTTTTTTAAAGTCGGTAAAAAATAATTACGGATTATACTTTGAACCTGTCATTTACACCGAACGCAGACCTTTGCTCAATATCGATATACATAGTTAACCCCAGGCTTAGTTTTATCTTGTTTAACTCTGATATTTGTACAAATAGGCATATTAAAGGTGCAGTTACTGCAAAATTTGCTCAGTTAAGTAAACGCCCAACATGGCGTATATAATTATACATTTTAATAATTATATAATTATTGTCAGTGTGAGTGCACCTTTAGCGGGTACGATAAGACTCTTCACGGTCATCACCCGAGACACACGAGGTCAGTTGATAATAGTTGATAACTAAGTTCTTCATGCACCGAAACGAGAAACTAAACTCAATCAGTGAGGTCAACTTTCACTGGTCTGCATATTAAATTGCAGAGTCCAGTTTACATTTGGCTCGTCCACGCACCAGCAGGGTTATGTCGTCTTTCATTTGACTATTTTTAATTATAATCACCCTGCAAAGTGTAATTTGAAAGGTGATAATCACTTTATACGTTATCATTTATACGATTAGCTGTCAGAAGTCAACATTTTTAGCATTGTTTTAGACTTTTGTGGTTGTTAACTACATTACTCGTATAATTAGTAATGACGGGATGTACACCACGATTAGGCAGGTATTGGAGTTCCCGCTCCAAAACCTGCCTTATCGTGGTGTACATCCCGTGATTATTAATTATAATATTTTTACCACTGTGTTACGCAATGATAACCTTAGTTAACATAAAAATTCAAAAGTTCAACTTTCATGGATAGTTATAGATTTCAAACCACCCCGTTCGATAGTGTGCATTAATTACCAAAGGCTTTATATTTTGACAAATGGACACAAACATATCAAATCATATTTTACCTCTTTTCAACTAATTGATTATATATGCGCGTGAAATAGAGAGAAATAATGTTTGTGAACTTCAAATTTCAGCTACACTTTCGTGTGACGTCATTAGTTTACCTATACGACATGCGTCGACATGTTTGGTTACAAAATGACAGATCTGTTTTCAGCTCATTAGTATACCAGCCGTGCGATTCTCTAAGAGCAAACATCGTTGCATCTTTGACAACATTCGTGAAACAAATGATGAGATGACAAGGACGTTGGAAAAACAACCTTATGTACAAGGGTGAATTCTCATAAAGTATTTGACATCGGTGAGCTCGTCGACGGGCTCGTCGACAAATCATTACAGAATCGCACGGCTGAAATATTATTGTTGTGTCTCTGAAAAATACGACTAACTATTAAAACAAGTAATATTAGAAAAATTTTATACCGACTTCCATTCTATCCAATTATTGAACTGTAACTCAAAAACTACTGGACCGAATTTGATGAGATTTAAATGGAGCCACACAGGCACCAGCAGCATCAGCTTTCAAACAAAAAAAAGTCGGTTCACACAATCGAAAGTTATGAGGTAACAAACAAAAAAAAACAGTCAAGTTGAGTACCTTCTTCTTTTTGGAAGTCGGTAGAAAATATATGTAAAGCTTTGTTTATCTACAATAATACAATCTATATTTTTGATTTTTTTGTTTGTTTGAATAGTTAAAAGTTATAAAAAGTAAACAGTATTTTCTACATACTGCACAAAACTCGAACAAATAATTACATAATAAATAATGAAATTGAGGAAAATAATATATTAGAAAACCTTTACACTCTCATTATTATCACAATTAAAGGAAATCAATGATAGCCATTGTTTGGGTTATTATCTGTATCTCGTGTAAAATACCGCGCGGGGAAATAAACACTGCGCGTCTTTGTTGTTTGTTATTGTACAGTATAATAGTTTCCCCAGTATTTGTTTCCCAAATACATCAGACATTTTACGTACAAATTTGAAGTATTGAATTGGCAAAATTGTCCAAGTTTATTTATTTTTTGAAGTAAAAACTTCCTTAAGCGTGTTTGGGTGATAAAAATCATGGAACTCGCGTCATCGTCACCAAACGCTTTAGGCGCGTTGAGCACTCTTTGGGTCAACAAAAATCATGGAAATCGCGTCATGGTCACCGAACGGCTTATGCTCTTTGAGCACTTTTTGGTGAACAAAAATCATGGAACTCGCACCATCGTCACCGAACGCTTTAGGCGCGTTGATCACTCTTTGGGTGAACAAAAATCATGGAACTCGCGTCATGGTCACCGAACGGTTTAGGCTCTTTGAGCACTTTTTGTGAACAAAAATCATGGAACTCGCATCATCGTCACCGAACGCTTTAGGCGCGTTGAGCACTCTTTGGGTGAACAAAAATCATGGAACTCGCGTCATGGTCACCGAACGGTTTAGGCTCTTTGAGCACTTTTTGTGAACAAAAATTATGGAACTCGCATCATCGTCACCGAACGCTTTAGGCGCGTTGAGCACTCTTTGGGTCAACAAAAATCATGGAACTCACGTCATGGTCACCGAACGGTTTAGGCTCTTTGAGCACTTTTTGTGAACAAAAATTATGGAACTCGCATCATCGTCACCGAACGCTGTAGGCGCGTTGAGCACTCTTTGGGTGACCAAAAATCATGGAACTCGCGTCATGGTCACCGAACGGTTTAGGCTCTTTGAGCACTTTTTGTGAACAAAAATTATGGAACTCGCATCATCGTCACCGAACGCTTTAGGCGCGTTGAGCACTCTTTGGGTGAACAAAAATCATGGAACTCGCGTCATCGTCACCGAACGCTTTAGGCGTAGTGTCAAAGTGTAGCGTGTCTTGCCCTACTGATACCATTATTATGTTCTCTTTTGTAAGGCAATACACTGGACCTAATTTTATTTATTATTTGTAGTACCCAAGTAAACACATTGTAAAAACATCTATATAAAAAGACTGGCCCCGAGTGTCTTGCCGCTTCTTATCTTTCAAAATATATAGAGCCTACTCTATATATTTTGGAAAGCGGCGGTAGAGTCTTTAAAGTACATTATGATGAAAAATTGACGTTTATAAGTGCGTTTTTGATGCCTAAATTGAATAAATAATTTTGACTTTGACTTTGACGTTGAGCACTTATTGGGTCAACAAAAATCATGGAACTCGCGTCATCGTCACCGAACACTTCAAGTTTCTTAGTTTAGCAATTGTTATAGTTGTAAATATGTAAATATTTTAAATTTGACACTTCTTATAATGTTGTATTTATTCTATATATATATATATATATATATTGACATGACTAGGTTTATGCATCTACTTACACAACATTAAACTTAAACAAATCACACATTATGATGTTTATATCTCATCTATCATCATCACTAAAATATTAACACACTAATATAAAACACTTTAATGTGTCATTTCATTTTATCATTATTGACTGTATTTGTGCTATTTCAATTTTACAGAAATTGTAATTGCAACCCGTCAACCGAAACTTCGTAGTACGTTTTTGAGAGTAGAGCTCGTTCGTTTCTGAGACAGACCCCTGATAAATGGTACTTTCTAGCACCAACTAATATTGATGTTTGTATTGTAGCTAATAAGTACCAACCCACTTGTGCATCAATATTATTAAATTAGATACCTACTGTTTCATATATTATATTGCTTTGATCATTGATTCCCTCCTGTCACTATTAAAGTTAATCAATACATTGTTTTGTAATATTAATACAGCCGTGCGATTCTCTAATGATTCTTCGTTGCGCTCGTCGACCAGCTCGCCGATGTCAAATACTTTATGAGATACAGCCCTTGTACATAATGTTGTTTTTCCAACGGTTCTTGTAATGTTGTCATTTGTTTCACGGATGTTGTCAAAGGTGTAACGATGTTTGCTCTTAGAGAATCACACGGCTAAACATGTATTTAACCCAGATAACGTATAATGTTCTTAATTTTACTGATTTTCTATTGTAATTACCAGAAAATACAATAGAAAGCACAATAGATGAGTTATTTTTTAAATTATGCTTATTTGTTTCAGGTAAAATCGAAAGTTTGACGGTTGCGGCATCTACATATTCTAATAGGTAAATTAATTTATAACTTTTGATAGGGTTTTGACGTATTGTACTGATTTGTCTCCAACAGGCTCCACAAAATGGTCAGTGTTTGGTGCACACTCAGCAATAATCGCTAACAAGTAACTCAATTATTGAATATACACGATTGATCCATTCGTTTTAGAGGTATGCCAGAACAACCACACCGACTAAATATTTTTTTGTTTCACGTACCGTATTCTTTCAGATTCAGATTCATTTTTCATATGCATTTAGTAAAAAGCTGTTACATTGACATTACAAACCGACACTTTTATACAATTTATTAGTATCTTGTTATAACAAAACGGTTCTTTGAATATAATATGATATGATCTCATATATAACACTACTTCAGCAACTAACAGATAATAACAAATATCTTTTTTTTTATCATGACCCGGTGCTTGCAATGAACGCAGGTCAAATGTTATCTCTTCACAAATAACTCTACGCGCTTGTTGTACAAGCTTCAAATCATACTCGTTTACGTGACGCTGAGCAGCGATGTTGCTCTCAAACATAATACTCGTATTATGTTTTATTTGTTTCAATAATGCAATCGCTATGGAAGAACGTTACCAAATCCCTGCGCCGGACCAAGTTATAACTTATAGATATCCAAACAATCGATGGATAAAGGATATGTTAGAAACATGGAAGCAAGATATAGACCAAAAGTTGGTGACAATGGAGAATAATATTCTTGATAGCCTGGACAAGAAATTCAAAGAAATAATGGCAGTTACACATTGCATATCAGTATTAAATAAAGTAGCTGTAACGACAGAAAGTAAAGCTTTTACTAATGGATTGGAAAATGGAGTAGCAGAAGTTTTATATGAAACCAACGGCAAAAATACACTAGAAGGAGAAACAAAAGACGTTTCTTCTGAAATTATTAGTACAACAAGTAAGTTACTAGAGGATAAAGATCAATATTTTACTCGACACCCATCAGTATCAAACACTGAAGAGGAATCTACAACAATTGACAATGATATTTCATTATTAAACAATTTCAACGGAATCCAAGATTGGTTAATTGCAGGTTTATATGAAACCAGCAGCGCAAATAAATTAGAAGAAGAAAAGACAAATGATTCTTCTGAAATTGTAAGTACAACAAGTAAGTTACCCGAAGAAAATAATGATTATTTAGCTCGACACCTGGAATTATCACACACGACAGAAGAATCTACATCAATTGACGATGTTGTATCACTAATAAACCATTTAAACGGATTAAAAGATTGGCCAATTACAAGTTTATATGAATCCAGCAGCGCCAAAACTACATTAGCAGAAGAAACGACAGATGATTCTTCTGAAATTTTTAGTACAAGTAAGTTACCAGAAGAAAATGATGATCGTTTTGCGCAATACCCGTCAGTATTAGATACGGTTGAGGAACCTACAACAACTGAAGATATTGTTTTACTAATGAACCGTTTAAATGAAGAACAAATTAGGACAAATAAAATTTTGTATGAATTTAGCAGTGCCAAAAAAATATTAGAAGAAGAGACGACAGATGATTCTTCTGAAATTATTAGTACAACAAGTAAGGTATCGGATGAAAATGATAATGATTTTGCGCAATACCCGTCAGCAGTAAATACAGTAGAGGAATCTACAACAACTGAAGATGTTGTTTCACTAATTAACCGTCTATATTTAGTACACATGTGGCCAAGTGAAACTTTGTATAAAACCAGTAGCGGAAAACATAACACAGAAGAAGAAACCAATGACGATATTTATGAAATTAGCAGTACAACAAGTGAGTTTCCAGAAGAAAATCAAGTTAATTTCACTCGATACTTATCAGAATTCAATAAAGAAGAGCAGACAACAACAGCTGACAAGGATAGTTTACTAATTAGTCATACAAATGGTTTAGAATACGAACCAAAACAAGACTCTGGTGAAATAACAAGTACCACAAGTAAATTGCTAGAAAGAAAACAAGTGTTTTATAAAGTTAGTAGCAACACTGAATCAGCTGCTCTTGGCTGCAAAAAGATTTTGTGTAATGATGATACATTCTTTTTTGATTATAATACACACATCGATATTGACGACCTCACCAACTCGATAGTTAAAAGAAATAGCAATGGCGATGTAACATATTTCGAGACGCATCTTATTATTCCGCGCAGTCGTTACTTAGAAATCGGATCTCTGTTTATACGATTATCACCAACAAACGAGACTGACACGAGGGACAATTTTTATGAGATAAAGTGGTACTACTTAACAGAACAAATTGATGTATATGTAGAAAGGGATAAGCATAACCTAAACCGATTTAGATATTTAGATAGTGACTTTGTGGCAATTTATATCAAAATATCCGAGGAAGGATTTGAATTTGGCAAAAAGGGAGAATTTGAATTAACCGAAAACCTTATAACAGTTAAGAACGATGGCAAGATATTTCCAATAAAATACTTAAGTTTTAATGGACGACAGCCTATATTTTATGACTGTCCTGTATAGGAAGTGGTGATGAAAAATCTAATAAATTTTAAGGATGTGTGCCCGTGAATATAATAAAGATAAATGTTTCTATAAGAGTAACATTAATACTATTTAATATAAAAAATTCAAATATTACACAGCAATTAAACAGCTTAAACATTTTTTTACAAACTGTGCATTATTTTCCCGTGTGTGACGTCACTTGCCGTTTCCAACGGAATACCAGCCCTGGTGGCCTTCAGGTATCGGTATGCTGAATTGGGATCGGTTTGCGGCAAAAAAATTACCAATAAGCAGTAGGTACATAAAACTTTTTACCGTTGAAGTCGGTTCTATTTTTTGGTAAAATATTTTTACGTTTTTTTGTGATTCTTGCTACTTACGGGAGCGATTGTCATTCACCGTCAATTACGGTATCATCATGAATGGGTGAAACATTTTTCAGTTATTGGTTTGTAACTCAAAAACAGCTTGACTGAATTTGATGAAATCTAAATGGGAGACATCGGAAGTATACTCTACCAAATTAAAAAGAATTTTCATAACCAGATTACTCGGATTGGATGACCTCCAAAAAGTTATGCGTAAAACATAATAAAAACATACGCATCGACTTCAAAACCTCCTCCTTTTTTGGATGTTGGTTGAAAATTAACTGTTCACCAAATGTTGCAAATAACCTTACCTGAAAATTTGGTGCTAAATTTCAAAATTGAATGTTCGAATATTTTTTATTAAGTCGTAGAGTTAATAAAAAATACCATTGTAATTTTAGACTTTTGTTTTTTGGGGGACGATTCCTGCAAAGTATTTGACCCCTCGAGTGATGTATTTAGTCAGTTCGTTGTTTGTTCATTTTAAATCAATATATTTCACGTGCCACGATGCTTTTTATGAAGAAAAATTTGTATATTACGTCGGCCTTTGACCGACTTTATTGCAAGCGGTGTTGGCCACCTGTTCGTGTACTGGCTGAAATCCTACTTTTTAGTTTTTATCTAAGTTTTGTCATGTTTTGTATTTCCATTTTTGTGTTTTCTTAAACAGTGGTCCGATGTACACAAATTAGAAACGGATCTAATTTGACTTAGTCTTTATTTTATCACTAGCTTTATTCCGCAGCTTCACCACGCAGTGATGTAGGATGATGGTGATGAATCAAAACTATATTTAGCCTATATTTGTCAGGGATAATGTAGTACTTCTTAAGGCTAAGAAATTTTCACTCCAGTAGTTTAGAACTTTTTCAATTCAAACAATCCAATAATTCTTTTCTTTTATAAAATTGATGATGATGTGGATGATGATGACGGTGATGATATAGATAGATATCAATATTTGGTTATTAACATGACGTGATCCTTTACAACCGGTTTGTTCTATGAAACGTCTTATTACGGCGATCCTATTAGCCTATAGTAGTGAGCCTTCGTAACGACGGGCTCCCAGGTTCGATCCCTGCCGCGGCAACTGTTTGAGTGATAAGCAGAAATGTTAGTACTCGTACTACGATGTTTGCGACGTGTTATTGTAGTCCGTGTCTGCTTCAACTGTCCAAATTGACTTTCATCTGTCCGTATGTTTGTTAGGTTATATGTTGGTCCTCCTGTACCGGTCGTATTTTTCAACCAATTTTGACGAAACTTGGTATGCATGCTCTGTTATTCAATATTTTTTTTGTTTTGGCAATTTTTGAGTGGGAGAGGGATCTTTCCTAAAATGGGGGGAATGTTTATGTGGCGTTATTTATTGATCGATTTTGATAAAATTTGGTACACACATACTACGTACTTGACTATAAAGGGGAATTGCGAATACGAGCATAATTGCTCAAGTGGTTGCCGAGATTGTGAAGTTTATAAACTGGTCGATTTTGGTAATATTTGGCAAGAACATTTGTTACCAACAACATGTACCTACAATTTTAGCAGAATTGGTCGAGGTCTTGTCGAAATAAATATTTGTCAGGTTTTTCTGAATTTCGATCACCTGCAGATAGCTCAGACGGCGAAAAGTTGCCGCGATAAGAATATTCTCAGAACAGTTTACTGTTCACAGAACTACTAGTATATTATTTGTTTATGATATTTATCCTTCTACGGAACAATCAACGAGTGAGTTTTACTCCCTATTGCTAGTTTTATTTTGTTATTTCCCCCTCTTTCCCTCCAGCGAGCGTGTTCTAACCCAGTGCGGTATGTTACTAACAAATTACGTGAAGGTTCAGCCGCGGCGAGAGATTTACGCTTCCCGCCCGAGGCCGCTCAAACTGGGGGGCTACTATCGGAACTCGATTCATTTCACATGACTCCAGAAAAAATATGTTCGAACAAAAAAATATTCCCATCTAATCTGCAAACTATATTTTTTGTGTTTAGGTTAGGGAACAAGCACGAGGTTCATCTGGCGTTAAGTGGTAATCTCTGCCTATAGCTGATGCATTCCGTCACAAGTGACGATATGCACGCGTGACTCTGATGCCGTGGCCACTTGTTGGTCATTTTTGCACCAATGTAGTGTATTGCGTTCAATAATACAATGTGTGGATCAGACTTTGGACGCAATGTTTGTGTCCTATCACTGTCCAATGTCCAATACCGATGCGCAACGAGTCGGGTCGGTTTTTAAACAAGTTCTAAGACAAGGGGAATGAAAGGGGAGTGCGCGCGGGCGCCATGGACATAACGCCGCTCGCGCCAAACATTGGTCTGTTACATACTACTATACTGTTTGTATCCTTTTTGGTTGTTTACCTAATTATTTTTGAAATGTCGACGTCCTCGACTGAACGGCCGTATTAACATGTCTTGGAGTTTATTGAATTATACCCAGGAGAACCAGCGTTATGGAATTCCATTAATAAATTCCACAAAAATAGAATTGTTTTAATAGGTCCAATGTGCTTGGTTATTTCTAGTGTTAAGGCACAAAGTTGATACTGATGCCATTATGCGGTGCAGTAGTTTGGTTCAATATTGGCCATTTAAAATTGGAGTTGAGCTTGGACGCAAAGGTGGATCTCATGTGTGGCCGCGGCATCAGACATTAAGTTGTTAACTCTCATGTGCCTGTAATTTTGCCGACACTCATACTCTTCAAACCAGAACACAGTAATGCGAACTTAACTGCTCCACGGTAGGAACAGGTATGGTGACAATGCTTCCTGGACGTTCACATAGTGTTCCCAGGGTTTCACTCGCATGGTGATGGATGATGGTGATGAAATGTTAAACAATCCCATATTATTATGTTATTCCACATCATATATCTACATACTAAATTTAATTCATGGTGTTTATGGTTAAAGGCTATTTTGGGTAAAACACACTGAAAATTATAATTTCACATAACACTACGCGTCGTTTGGCCTTATCGGTTGATCATACTCTATTATATACTACAGGTGAAAACCTGACAATGAGTGAGTGAGTGTATACATTTGTCAGTTTTTACTAAATGCAAATAAAAGTATAAGTGTGTTTACTTCTACGTATCACAAAGAACTACATTAAGTGTTATGCACAGTATCTGTTTGTTTCTGCAATCTCCGATACGGCTAGACTAAGTTTGAAGGGACATTGGCCGCGAGGACCTGCGACCGAAGCCGCATACAAGTCAACTAGTGCAAGAATTAACTTTAGAAAATTTACCATGTATGATATTTATGTTGAGCTCTCGATATTTCGGCACAGTTGCATGCGCCATGTTCACGAGTAAACTGAAGTATCTGCGGGTAGGTCGACCGACTAGTGTTAAACAAATGCGATCGAGTTAATATGGTAGCATTGTGTTTTGAAGTGGAACCAATATTTCAGGTCGTTACTAGTTCCGTACAGTTGTGGAGAGAAACGTTTCGCCAGTTTGCACTGATTAATGTTAAGATTAATTCCTGCAATAGCTGTAAACTTTGTTTGTGCTCGCTGTACCCGGTGTTGTGGCTCAACTGTTCGTTTTACAGTTTTGTGAAACTCTGAGACCGTTCCAAAGGTACTTACTCACATATGTGTAAGTATAGAGGGTAATATTTTCAGCGGTGCGATTCTCTAAGAGCAAACATCGTTACATCATTGACAACACCCGTGAAACAACTGACAAAATGACAAGGAACGTTGAAAAAACAACCTTATATACAAGGGCGATATCTCATAAAGCATTTGACAATCGGAGAGCTCGTCGACTCATTAGAGTATCGCACGGCTGGATTTCAGTAAATTATATAATGGCATTAACTGTCAAATCTGCGCTATAGTCACAGTATAAATATAGAGAAACAGTACAGAAACTACCTACAAACGTTCGAAACGGCCCACTCACACAAACATGCGTATCGACGAAAGCCCTAAGCGATTATCGCGGTGCTGTCAGTAGAGAGGTCGCGTCAAGAGGAGTGGTCACGTGCAAGTTTATTGTCGCTTAACTAGGCTTAGTTTCCATACTGTTGCATCTTTATACTATGCTATAGTGGAGATTCACTAATGAAAATGCTATTCTAATTTCACTAAAAGTATATAAGACACACTTAACGCAAATCCATCAGATTTGACAACGACAAAAACATAAATGCCTCTCAATTTTACTTCTTTTTGGCATTTTGGGTCTTTCATAATGCCTTTTAGTATATAAAATATTGTCAACATAAAATACATTTCAACATTATCCATTGCATAGCTAACTACTGGCTAAATAGCGTTTATAGGTAATAAATATTTAAATACCATTCAGGCACTGTTTAGTTATCAGCATTTTAGCAACTACTTAGTGGTATTTTTATAAGTAAGGCTGTATATGTATATAACTTTTTTTTTTTTTTGCGTTTTAATACTGTCTTATCCGACCTTGAGTGTTCACTCACTGTTTGAAAGCTCTAAGGGAACTTATCACTTTTGCTTTATATAGCACTAGCTGCTGTCCGCGGTTTCACCCGCGCGGTGATGGATGATGATGATGATGATGAATCTTATATAGCCTATGTTACTCATATTCATATTATTCATATATTTTAATTATGTTTCCACATGTTTAAATATAGATCATACATATATTTATTATACTACGAGTAGTTCAACATGGACTCTGTTGGTCGCTACAGAATAATATTATAATATAATTAAACATTTGTTTCTTTATTCACATTTCTTTACGAGATACCGAATGAGATTTGTTTATATGTTTGTCGTTGTAAAAATCTTGTAGTGAATAGTAGTATTTTTTAGTAAGATATAACTTTAGGTTGTTAAAGAATGCGGATTTCTTTTCAATGTCTTTTAGTTGTTGTGGTAAGTGATTGAAAATTTTTATACACATTACGTAAGTGCTAGATGGTTCTCAACTAATAATTTACTTCTGAATTCAAAAAAGACAAAATGTTTGAAGTTTTCTTTGCCTACTGTTCCATATTTGGAGTCCAACGTTACGCTTGATGGAGTTAAACTCGTAATGGACAAGGAAACAGTCTTCCTAGGCATTAAAATTGACGCAAAATTACAATGGGGTCCTCATATAAATGCCCTGTCTGGGAGACTCAGTTCTGCTGCATATGCAGTACGTAAAATAAGAGAGCTAACAGGTGCTTCTACGGCGCGGTTAGTGTATTTTGCATATTTCCACAGCGTAATGTCATATGGGATATTGCTATGGGGTTCAGCGGCTGATATAGAGACCATATTTATCCTTCAGAAACGTGCTATTAGGGCTATATACGAAATGGGTCCCCGTGAATCTTTAAGAGATTTATTTAAAGAAATCAATATATTAACGTTGCCTTCCTTATATGTATTTGAAAATATAATGTATGTTCGTAAAAATTTACATAAATATAAGTTAAATAGTGATCACCACACTTTTAATACCAGAAATACAAATAGGATAGCTGTACCTAGTTTTAGACTTGCGAAGACTAATAAGTCATACCTAGGAAATTGTGTGCGTTTTTACAATAAAATCCCAAAGCACATAACTGAGCTCACAGAGGGCAAATTCAAGTTTACTGTAAAAAACGTTTTTATAAAAAAAGCTTACTATAAAGTTCGACATTATATAGAAGATAAAGATGCTTGGAATACTCCACTTCTGGCAAGCTGTCACCCATAAAATGTAATATTTGTAGTACCTAAGTAGAAACATTGTAAACATCCATATAAAAAGAATGGCCCCGAGTTTCTTGCCGCTTCTTCTCGGTGGGTTCTATATATTTTGGAACGCGGCGGTAGTCTTGAAAGTACATTATAATGAAAAGTTGACGTTCATAAGTGCGTCTTTGATGCCTAAATTGAATAAATGATTTTGACTTTTTTTTTTTGCTCGTACTGTGCATCTTTAGTCTAGAAGCGTCAACCTATTTTTATGTCTAGAGTTACGTTTGTTTGTGCCTTCTAATGTTGGAAAAAGAAGACATTGTTTATTTACTTTTTTTCATATTCATATGTTTTAATACAATCAGGGCAAATCCAACTTGCCAATGGTGAAAGAATTTTTGAAATCGGTCCAGTACTTTTTGAGCCAATTCGTTACAAACATACAAAACCTTTCCTCTTCATAATATTACTAGCTGCAATCCGCGGTTACACCCGCATGTGTTGGATGATGATGATGATGATGAAAAGTATCCTATGTGTCAATCCAAAACCTCATCTACCTACATACCAACTTTCATCAAAATTGGCCTAGCCGTTCTAGCGTGAAAGAACATCAAAGATCCATGCATTTATTATATTATTATATTTATATAATCATATAAATATAATATTATTTATTAAAGTTATATGATTATTAACGGGATATTTACCGTGGTAAGGTTGTGGAATGAGCTCCCGATATTTCAAAGTTCAAAATGTGTTCAAAATACTATACGCAGTGATACAGTGAGTGTGTTTTGTCGGGACTTAGGATCGAGTTCGAGTTCCAGTGATAACCGTAGCAAAAGACTAAGAAAGAGGGTAGATCGTTATGTCTGCACCTAACTTTTAAACTTTTTGACCAACCACCCGCATTCTTCAGTCTTCCCGTGAACATGGTGCATGTAACTGCGCCGAAATATCGGGAGCTCATTCCACAACCCTACCACGGTAAATATCCCGTTAATAATCATATAACTTTAGAGAACAAACGTGATAGTTTAAAACAGTGTATTATTTATTATATTAAAATAAATAATATATAATATAATCACACTAATATAATGTTATAAATGTGAAAGTTTAGTATATATATAGGTATAGAAGTATAGACTAGTCGGCCCTGCGCTGTGATTCCTGAGCTGCGATTTGTTGTTATTTTAATCTCTACAGCACTGCTCACGAGAAACAATGCTAAACATTTAGTTGAATAAAAGCCAAAATTTCAGCTGTTGTGTATAGGTGTTGTGAAGGCACAGCTGTGTAAGCAACTTTACTTCTATCCCACTTTATGTTGTGATGTAAAAGTAGAACACTTTAACAGGCATTATTTCTTAGTGCCCTGAGAATTAACTTAATATAAGAATAATAAGCGCACACACTTTAACCCCTGCAGACTAGGAGCCCATGTATTGCGGGAGGTAACACATACGTTAAAGCATCGCATAAAGTAGCTCTACCATGAGTTGGCAAAATAAATATCATCTATAGTCGATACTCGATCTCGTCTACCTATCAAGCTTGTGATTGGCGTACTCGCTGTCAATGTTAGTTCTACTATTGACCACAGGGTGGCACTGTTCTTTTTTCATAATTACTCATGGTAGAGCTACTTTAAGCATTGCATAAAGTAGCTCTACCATGAGTTGGCAAAATAAATATCACCTATAGTCGATACTCGATCTCGTCTACCTATTAAGCTTGTGATTGGCGTACTCGCTGTCAATGTTAGTTCTACTATTGACCACAGGGTGGCACTGTTCTTTTTTCATAGATTTTTTCGCGGCAGTCGATATCGAGCTTCGATTGGTGTCAATGTTGTAAACTCATGGTAGACCTACAGAGCACACGAACTGAGGACGACAGACGGACAGACCGACTCTCGGAGCTTGTAGTGATTAATGACTTGTGATTTAATTCGACGCGACGCCCCGCGGACTGACAGTTTGTTTTGTGTGACGTTCGCTTTACTGAAACTTGAATTGGGCAATAGATACTTTATCTTTTTCAATACTACTAGATGACGGAGACAGGCAATGCGCACTGCGCTTGCCCGTGACAGTTGCAGTGCCACCGAACTGTATAGTTTTGTGTAGCACTGCACTGCGATCGTCATTCCTCGTCATTGGTTTTAGAGTAACCTTCTTCCAATACTTACACTTGCTACAGTGCCCTTCACTCCCTAACACAGTAATGCTTGCGTACTATTGGTTCCCGCCAGAATATCCAGCACTACGTTGGTACAGACCAAGCCGGACTCTTGCAGAAAAAGGCCCACCACTAGGGTTTTAGAATTCCCGACAATTTTCACTGGCCTAGACAATCTTGTCTCGTCTCGATTCTCAACGCGAAAGTCCCGGGACTTCGAGACACGAGACGTCCTGGGACGCACCCTACCCACCACCTTAAAAGTTATCTATGTGTTGGAAACCAAAATAATTTATCAATATCCTGTTAAATTATATATTTCTCTTTCTATACATATATATTATTCATTTCTCTTTTTGTTCATCAGATTAGTGTTATAAACACTTCATTATCTTGAGCTATGAAAAATTATTTTGTGTAAAAACCCTGTTGGTCGGGTGTTCTCGCTTCTGACGATCTCATCCTAACGCTTGACGGAATATTATTTAATTAAAACTTCTTAAATATTATTTACTTAAAACATCGCAATGACAGCTAACCATCATTCATAATCAGGCGAAAACCACAGTTATCGGCCTGGCATATATCTCTGGGACATAATTGACCCAGCGTTACAGCAGCCGCCTTTGTCCTATTGTGGGACAAATAAGGCACTGATGTGAATAATCTTTAGTAATAATTAGAAACCGAGAATAAAAAAGGTTGTTTGTTATTATAAATGTTACAAAATATCAGATGATTTTTAATGTATACTACAAAGTCTACAAACAAATATTTTTTTTATGTCAATAGTTATTTTTACTAAATTCATAAATTGAATTGTAAAGGAATGCGTTTACGTATACATATGAAATGTTTGGTCTTGCAATGTATAATGTAAGTAGTAGTGTACTGTGTTTGTTAAAAAACTTGTTGAAAATTCATTATTTATTAATATAATATAACATATAATATAAATATGTCTGTGTGTGTCTGTCTGTCTGTCTGTTTCTTCCGCTAGCAACAAAACTGATTTTATTTAACTGGGACCTGGCCACATAGCTGATTTTATAAGATACTAGCTGACCTGCCAGCGGCTTTGCTCGCGTGGCTTCTCGGGATAAGGTTAGTTACAGTTTTTTAACTATCCCACGGTAACTCTTTAATTTACCGGGATCAAAAGTATCCTATATTGACCAGGGATATAAGCTACTACCATACAAATTTTCATTTAAATCGCTCCAGTCATTTTGGAGATTAGCCCGTACAAACAGACAGACAAACAGGGAAACACAAAATTTGATAAAAATTAAAGTACTTAGTTCAATTTCACTCCTTGCATCCCCTGGCTCGGATTATAGCATTTTTTTTTTCATTGTACAGAAAATAGACCTCTACAGTTTTATTATATGTAGTGATAACTTAGACAACGGCTATTTCTGTAAATAATTATTATTATACGTTATAAAATTAAAACATTATACACAGTTACATAAATTATATGTATACTACATATTTCCCGGGTGTCCCGAAACTCAACGATAGCCTGGTGCCGGGTGAGATGCTAAGGTATACCAGCAGTGAACAAAATAAAAAAAAATATAAATGTAATAATAGATAATAATAATAGATATTTTTCGAAAGCGTAAAAAAACAGTGGTTTTAAAAAAATGTAATCTTAAATAACAGTGATATTAATCGCAACTACAAATCAAAGAATTAAACATTGTTAACTAATTAAAATAAATTAAACTTTGACTAGTCATGGTTTACAAAATTAATTCACACGATGGCCCTTTACATATATACGGATTAATAAGGAGGTAGTGGGTGCGGGGGCGGGTAGGGTATGTGGGGGGGCGGCAGGGTGCGTGCGAAAGTAATTGCTCACCGCGACGAAGTTTGTTCCGTTTCATTCCCAATGTCCGATAGTTTTCCTCTTACCTTGTTGAAGCTTTCATTTGTGAAGATGTGGTAGGGTAGGTAGTTGTGAAGAAGGGGGTACACATAACTGCTGTAACGACATTAGACGAAGAATGGACCGACATTGCATGTCAGTAGTTTCGTTTATTTTCCCTATTGTGTATCTTAGACTTTAGAACCTTTATTAATAAACGTTGCGTAAACATAGATTAGGCGTAACATGCTTTGTCTTGCTTTCACGCGTGACATTTACTGCAAGCGAAAAATTGACAGATATATGTTTTAACTACTCCGGGTTTGTTAAAAGTTTATTAATAAGGCCGTAAAAGAATACTAATCTTGTCTAACTGTATTATTGTGTACTAAATGAAATGAATTGAAATTAAATTAAATTAACTAATCGTTTAGTTTATTTGTCTTAGTTTCGTTTATTGATTAAAAACATGGGTGCACTGTCAATCACGCCAGCAAGTTTTATTCAGTAATGCATCACAGCATTACTGATGATAGATATAGACAGTACAGTGGCTTATGGACCGACATATATAACTGCGACTTTACTCTGCCTACTTATACAAAAATTGCACATGATGCAACTATACATTATTTCGTATGTCCTACACACCAGAATTAACACTCGTATTTATAAATTGCATTGTTGTTGAATGCAATCCTATTTATAATATTAATGAATTCATGTCCAACAAATTTAATGACGGTAATTTCTGTAAACAATAAATATTGACATTTAACTACTTATATTAATTGTACTATTGTTTGTATTTAATGACTTTTATGTATGATGATGACACTCTTATTTTAAATTTTAATTTAATATGTACCTATACATGTATGACATAAGAACATCTTAAAATTGTATGAACAAAGTTGGAATCGAATGAATGTTAAGGGATTCAGTTATGTGTGAATGTACACAAGTTATATTGCATGGGGGACGAGAGGGGACGAGTGAATGAATGAAGAATGACTGACATTGTGACTGAGTTGTTAATGGAAGTGTTTTCAACGTAACATAATAATATAATAAAATAAATAACATACTAAATAAATTAAATGTAAAAACAAAACGAAGCTAGATATAAGAAATTACTATTGTTATATGAATGACTTGCCTTGTTTAACGTTTACTGTTATAATATGGCCAAATAAATGATTTGAATTTGAATTTGAATTAACATGTAAAAACTTTTATAGTATTACTTTTAAAGCACTAACGCCTGCTAGTAGGGGAGAATTGGGGCTTCTGCCTCACACTCTCGCTTCGCTCGAGTGTGATGCAGAAGCCACAATTCTCCAGCACGACATCGGCCGCCCTGCTTCATCGTAGAAGCAAGTGAAGCGGATAGTCCTAATTATCCAGCGTGACATCGGTCAACCATATCTGATCGGGTCACAACCATTTAAAACTGAGTCTGTTATTTCATGAACAGCTTGTACTTTATCTATCTGATCTGAACTGGTTCTGTTCAATCAATGATCTGATTCAATCAGTTGAAAGATACTTCTCTTAAAAAATAATTTATTCTCTACAACCAACCTGCTGCATCTTAGAAGCGAGAGCGAGTTATTCTAGTAGGGTAGGGTATATGAGGAATTAATAATTAAAAATAAAATTGGTTTCTTCAAAAACATTTATTTTCTAAGCACCATTTTTGCATACAAGTAACATTTTGTAAAGCACAATGCGAGGAGTGATTTATACATCGATATACATCTAAGCATGACTTGTAGTCTTTATATAAACTAAGCAGGTTAGGGCAACCTTTATCTTCTAGATTAAAAATACATGAATTTTGATCCATATTATATCCTAAAATTTTCTTCAACCATGTCACTTTCTCTAAGCCCTTAACGTAAATAGTTTTATTTTTTATGAGTCCTCTAATATAAATTGTATGATATGAATATGGTATAAATCCTTCATCCCAAAATATCTGTCTGTTTCGTTCTATCCAACAAACATTCTTTTTTTCTGTATTTGTTAATTCGTTGTAGGAAAATGGTGGCTTAAACTGGAGTGTAATAAACTGTTGACCAGATTTTATCGCTATTTCTTTTATTATGAATTCATTGTAGTCCGTTTTGAATCCTTGCACGTCCACAAACACACTCATGATATTTTACGCACAATATTACTCAAAGGCTTGTACTCAACAACTCGGTCGTTGATGATAAGACAATAAGCAGCTGTGTTATCGGGAATATCTTGGGAACTTTCTATTTCCAAACGAACATCTACAGGGCCAGATTTCAGATTTTCATTTTGCCTTGAGCAGTCTATTATAAACAGAGGTGCTTTTTCTTTAAATTCTCTTATGTCTAACAACGGATCGGTTGGGAGATTATAGTACGACTGACGGAATTTGGTATACAGTTCATATAATATACTGTATCTATTTTCACCAAAGTTTATATTTAACGAATCATAAGGGTAATATTGTGAATTTAAAAACAATGTCACGTTTGTTATGTGACAATGGTCGAATAAAGAACTATCTTTGGCTATATTATTTTTTCTATCAGTTTGTAAGCCAAAAATAATATATCTTGGTTTTTCTAATTGAGTAGCTGTTTTTACAGACCATGAGTGCTTTGTAGTTTTGGGTAATAGAGGATACTCATACAAGTCCCAATTCCTAAAAGCTATATGTATGGGTTTGTCTTTTTCTAAATATTTTAATAAAGAAAGCCTCTCACGATCAGATACTTTAATATGTGGCACTTTCCACTGAACCCTTAGTATATCAATTTGAATAGTATCATTTTGATCAGAGATAACACTGTTTCTGTTAGTATTATTTCTACTCATAATGAGTTCATGTTTGCAATTTAAAATGATTTTATTATAATCTTCCGCAAACCCTATCAGTTTACTAAGTGGTATCAGAACACTAAAGGAGTCATCTTTAACTTTAAACCCATTCATATCCCATCCCCATACGGCTGCTACTTTACTGTCTCCATTGTTCAAAGAGACGTATGATTTCATTGTAGAAGTAATTCCTACATTTCTAATACGATCGATCTCTATACCATTAATCTCATAACGAATATCTTGAAACAGGAATGCTATTGGATTATTTGTGAATTTCAAACTCTTTTTTGCAACTTTGCCTGAGGCATCCTTCATAGAAACGTTGACGTGTCCTTCAATATATATAAAACTTGAAGATGGTAATACGTATATATCCTGCTGATGAATCGATATACGGATTTCATCATTTTCTTTGAAGCTATTACTATATGGGTTGTAGGTATGAATTTCGTAACCCTCGATAGAGTTATCGAAATGGGGTGAATCGTCAATATTTAAGATACTCATATTTTGAAACCAAGAGCTCGTAAGAAATCTTTGTTTTCTTTTGTAATCTTCGATATCTTGGTACGTCTTTGTTTCTTGAGTGTTTCTGTTAGAATAGCTCTTTTTAACTTTGTTTTTGATGTTATATTAGAGTTTTGATCATTAAATACAATCATATTGATTTTCGTAAATGAAGACACATTTGAATATTCTCTCCACCAAAATTAATGTTATTTCCGTTTTGATCAATAATTTTTACCGTAACGGATGCAATGTTCTTATTTTTAATTGGAAAATATATGGCATTTATTGCTTTTTCAATAAATCGATAGCCTGGTGAAACGTTTGGTATAAATTCATAAATTATATGAGATGATATGCCATCATTGTAAGATCCTTGCACCAAATCACATTCGATTCTTATCACGGTCACTGGAAGAATGTTGACTGGGTTTACAGAGACATGCCATTTATTTGCTTCTAGTATTTCTTTTCGAAATCCTAAGATTCTCCCAATACTCTTCGGTGCTCGGAAATCGATACTCTTTGCGCAGAATATAGATATTGTTGAAGTATTGCAATTCGATTCAATCTTGAGTTCACAGTCAATATTATTATTTATATATTCATAAATATCTTGTAAATCGTACGAACCATTTGGTATTTGAATTTGACTATTATTTTCACCATAAATAAACACATTGTTATTGCTAGTTACGTTAGGTATACCATTAAATACAGAAAAATATAATAAACCACACTCATAACTTTCTTCTAAAACTAAGGGGGGATGAAACGTTGTTTCTAACACAGATTGACTTCCGGAAAATGATAAAGTGAATGACATTGTCCTGAGCTGAACAGAGATATTACAAAGACTGAAAAAAGATAGTTATAACATGCTATTTATTCGTTATTTCAAAATGCTGAGTTTGCGCCAGAATTTGTTTAAAAACCCTAGACATAGATGACCGCAGTTATACGAATTATTTTTTTGAAAATTATCGTAATTATAGATAACTTTACACTTTTTCATATACCTAATAAATTCCTTTGGCGGCCTCAAGTTTCCATAACTATCAAAATATTCAACGCAATCATTAATTTTAGTGTACGCCACCCAATGTGTACCAGAATTTTGTGAGCTGTCCAAATTAATTATACCGCATTCAATAGGAAATGGAATTTGAGGTAATCCATCTCTCATAAAAACACCTCTAAAGTATGGAATATTTTTAGAATATTTCATTAGGTCTATATTAGTAAGAGCTCGCTTAGGTAATATATGGACTATTTTTTTTTTTTTTGCTATGTATATTCCTAACCCTTCTTTGTAAGGTTTTATACACAAACCTTTACCTATGGTTAACCCCTCCATTTTATCATGATGTCTCTTTAATTCTAAAAGACTTCTTCGCAGCTTTGTATTCATTGTAAGTTTTTACAATTCCCGAAACACCACCAGCGAGGCTTCCAGCAGCAGATAATCCTGCAAAAATTGGTATTAAAGGAAGAAAGCCTCCTGTTTTGGGCACAGGTATAACACGCGGTAGTTGAATAGGCAAATCTTTGGACAATTCTTTGGCAGCAGCAAAAGCCAATTCGATTGCCATTTTTTGACACTTAGGTTTCATTTTACGAATATGTTTTTTTGTGTGCGATACAATAGCTTTAAATTTCTTTTTTAGTCCTGCTCCAGCACTAACTTTTGCTAGCATAGCTGTATTAACTAAATTAGCAGCAATTTTTTCTCCAGAGCTAGTATTCGAAGATGTTGCTCTCTTTTTAGCCATTTTAAGTAAAATTATATCCGCTTTATGTCGGTCAACCAAATTAGATGATTTGTTATAAGCTATATCGTGCTGTTTGCAATATTCGTCCAACTGATTTATTCCTTTATCTCCTCGAGCAAGTCTTTCTGCCAATCGAGTTCCTGGTCCGCAATAATTATACCCAGGCAGGTGAAGTTCGAAGGGCAGTTTGTTAATCAAACTATTAAGATGACTATTCTCTTTCATAACCAAATAGAAACTGACTAATTTTTCATGATGCGCTTACTTTATAATTTGTTTGTTTTATCAATCCAACTATTTTCACTAGATGGAAAGCCTAGCCATTTAACATATAATTTATTTCCTTTTCTTTTCAATATTTTTTCCACAAGATATACATCAGGATGTTCAGTTTTTTGAAGTTCTTGCTTATAAAATGCGCCTAATATGGGGCGATGTCTCATATCTTCAATTAAATAAGAATAGGGATTAGATTTTTGAACTTTGATAATCTTGAAAATTTCAGTGGACCAATTTGGGGTGTAACCTTTTTCAAATGTTCCTTTGTACTTACTAATACGCACAAAATCACCATTTTTCAATATGTTGCTTTCTTTTCTGTTGTAACATTTACACACTTCATTATACCTTTTCAATATAAGATCTTTATTGTTATCTCCAACTTGCGCTGGCGACATACCGATCGTTCTATGAACGCTGTTATTGTAAATTTTGATTACTTTGTCCAATAGTTCATCCTTCCATTTGTAAGATCCTTGTAAACTGAATTCTTTGTAAATCTTATTTTTTATAGTTCTAATAAACCTTTCAACAATAGACGCCTTTTTTGTAGAGTATGTTGAGTAATGATTTATATTATGCAAATTAAGTATTATTTTAAATTTATTATTGTAAAATTCTGTGCCCTGATCAGTTTGCAAATTTTTAGGGATACGACCTTTTTGTAATAAAGACTGAAATGCTTCGGAAACTGAATCTTTATTTTTATTTTTCAGTGGAATCGTCCAGGCGTATTTTGAAAATGTATCAATAACTGCTAAAATATAATTGTAGCCACCATTTATTTTTGAAACAGATTGCATATCTATCAAATCAGCTTGCCAAAGATCATCAATATCTCTCATCACAACATGCCTTCTGGGAAAATTTATCCTTGCATATTTATGAATTTCATTTACTACGCTTCTTTTGCTCATTTTTATTACTGTTTTGAAAATGGTCTTCTAATTTAGTTAATGTGTTACTTATTTCTGTAATTAATTTAATGTTCGTCGAAACTTTGTTCCAGAGGTCAGTTATGCATTTGTCAACATAATCTTTGGTTACAGCATCACATGAATCCTGAGGGTGTCCAAGATTTTTAAGTCTTTTACTTTGAGCATCTAAGTTTTTTGCATCAATTTGCTTTATCACACATTCTGGAGCTATATTAAAACCGTAGTTATTTTTACGTTTTTTGTATATGTGGAGACCGAATTTATCGACATTCATGTTTGAGCAGAATGTTGAAACTAAGCAAGTTCCATTGAATGTTGTCATTTTATTCTTTAATTATACCTGCTTCTTTCAATTCTTCTATTAATGATATAATTTCATTGTCATGATTAGTATTACCAGCATCACTGGATGCTACTAATAGTTTAAGTCTTTCGATCAGTTCATTAGGATCATCCCAATAAATAAAATCAGTATTCTTTTTATACGATTTTTTCAAACAAGGTAAACTACCACCACGTTTAATAACTTTATTTTCTAAGAGTTGATCATATTCGTAAAATAATGGTTTAATTATTTGATTGTATTTCATTCCTTTATCACCTTTTATTTGACTAGTACTTTTAAAATCTCGTTTATGAGCATGAGTGTTTTCTAATATGTCTTTGTAAGTAATCCGGTCTTGTTCTGAAACTAAATTTAAGTCTGGTTTCTTTTTAAACAATAGCTCTTTAATGCCGTTTGTTATTTCATAACTTTTATCGCCTATCGAAATCAAAGATATTTGCATTCCACTAGAGTGAGTGCCAATCAATTTAAAAGAAATTGGTACGCTACCCATCCACAATTTATTATTTTCACTTCGTATACCAAACGGCATATTTAAACTATTATTTTCCTCAAGTAAGTTATCTTTGTTTAACATAGACATTAAAGGGGTATTTAGCATGGTCACAATTTTTTCATCTTTAACCGGCGTCAAATATTCTCTCTTGTTGCCATCATACGATAAGTTTGTATTGACACTTTTATACGAACTAGCATCATCGTTAAAGTTATCTTCACTTATATCGCTAGAATCATTAGAGAGCATTGAGGAATTTTTTGCCACATCTGTGTAAAGAGTAGATTTATCACTGATTGGTGACTTAATTTCCTTACAATCAGCAATTTTATTCAAAGGGTCAATAAGAGGTTTAAATACTTTATCTAAATTATAGTTGATAGTATCTTCATTATTTTTCATAGCTTTTATTTTTTGTTTAATTGTTTTGACTGACGTAAGTATTCGCTTTTTAATATTTTTTTCCATGTTAGAAGTTTAGTATATTCACAACCAGTAATTTGGACTGAAACTGTTGTACTGAATATATAAAACGCATGTATTTTCTATATAAAGTCACTGAAATTTAATAAACGTATCGAACCCATGTCTATATCTACCGTTATTTAACTCGCTATCTTTATTTATTATTAAGAACGAGTGTCGTCCTTTCCATGTTTCAGAGCACATTTTTTTAAATTGTAACCAGTCTATATCAGTATTGACATGCTCATTGTAAATATGTTTCAAGTTAATATCATCCTGCTTGAAAACAATTAACAAATTTACGTTATCTCGTATTAACTGCTTCGGAACTTTAGAATAAGTCTGGGATAAATAGAAACAATCAATTTTTTTATGTCGCCCCATAGAAAAATAATTGCGAATATTTACTTGATTCTCACATGCGACATCATCAAAAATAAAAACAGAATTTGGTAGAGCACTTTCAGGATCAGCGACATCTTTGCTGTCTTTAAACATAAAATAATTTAAATTAGGAATCAAGTTGAACACTTTACTCAAAAAACAGTACTTTGGTTGATACGTTGTTTTTGAGTACAGATAAACATTCTGAAATTTAAGTCCATTTTTATGCAATAACATGTTAATCATAACGTTGGTTTTTCCACAATTCGATGGCCCACAAATTATACAGCGAATGGTGTTAGGGAGTAAAACGCTGTGTCTGACAGTATTGGGTTGTGATCTCACTTCTATATCATTAATTTCTAAGGTAGTGGGTGTTTGACCAACTTCATAATGATGTCTGATACTGGTGTACAGCGTATTCTTATTAAATAGCATCGTATTTGTTACTCGAATGCAATGTAATGCTATTATGTACATATGTTCCAATTACACCATCATTTTGTTTCTACATTTCCAGGTAATGATTCATTTGATCCATTTTATCGGGGTTATTTGATCACATCACAGTAATAAATATTATTTAATATGCGCATGCCATTTATGTAGTTCCGCGAAAGTTCAAGTATTATCCTGTTAAAAACATTTCATTATTTCACTGCTCACATTTGCAGCTGACACTCGTCTTCACATTTGTTCAGCAAACACATTAAAATTAAGTAAGTTTTAAAAAATATATTTGAATTGATTAAAAAATAATAATTAAGCTTGTAATAATAACTACTTTAACATGAATTAATATTAATTACTTTAATCAATTTTCTCTCTTTTTAGGTGAATATGTCTCAAGAAAGCGAAGATCTTATCATCAACCCATTTTACTATGCACAAGATACGGATGATACTTCAAGATACTTCACAAAAATTGCAACTCATGAAACTAAAAATTCTCAAAATACTGATAAGGAAGAATCGCTCGTAAAACCAAGAAAGCCTTTTCGAAAGAGAAAATCTTTTGCATCTCCTCCATTTTCAATAACAACAAATATTGTGCGTCGCACTCATTTGAAGACTGGCATCATGTATTTTGGTTGTTTTATCTCAATAATTTCTTATAATATTAAGTATTTAGGTTGGTCAGCGGAAATAGATAATAAATGCAAACACAATGTTAGATAATTAAGTACAATTTTATTTATTAAAGATTACAAAATAAGATAAACACTTCAATTTAAATTCTATTACAGTAACTGATAACATTTGAAATAATAAGTAAAATACTTTTTAACCTAAAAGTAGTAATCACACGTTAGTTTATTACAAATGAAAAAGTATTTTATAAATTTACAATATATTGGCGTAATGGCCCCAAGGTAAGGTATTCACAGTATTCTTGAAAATCTGTCTCTTGTCATCAGATTTATTTAACACCAGTTTGTTTAACCTCTGGGTAAAGACTCTATGATTCTTAGATTTTATTACATACATATCATCTCTAATATCTACGTTTTTAAATAGGCATCGTTTAAATTTTTCCATAGTAAGGTTTTTGGTTACAGACTTTTTTGCCCCTTTAGCTTTCTTGATCGATGAGGTTTCAGTATCAATACAATAAAGCTTAGCACGTAATCCTGTAAATTCCGAAATAACTTTACCGCCTAATTCATCTTTGAAATAGCCTGGCAATTTAGCATTAGCGCGAGGTATGGTGTACAAGTTATTATCACTGAAATTACTGGTATCAAAATATTGTAGGCTGCCCTTCATATCTTTGTAAAAATCTTCAGTTTTTATCAAATATAAAAGACTATCAATGTCTGTGTAACAAAGTTGAATGTTTTCTTCATACATTTTTTTCATGACTGAGTAATGAAACTTGTATAAATGGGTTTTGGCAAGCTCAAGAACTGTAAAACCAATATAAATTGGGCGGTCTAAGATTATTTTATTTTGTTGCAATTGAATAGCTACCAAGTTTTCGGAAAAAATTGACAAATTTTTGAAGTTCGGAGCACTTATGTATTTTTCAGCGCCACATATTTTATTGGTTCTATTTGAAACATCTTTCCAAACATTAACAAGTTTAACATCAATTTGATTTCTTTTATTTTCTATCGTTTTACCGAAAATACAGTTGTTTTGCTTCTTAAAAAAATCTCTTTCAAAGTCTGATGACGAATTTTGCCTGAGTGCTGTGTTTAGTTCTATGTAAGGTTTCAAAAACTCTTTCTGATCAAAAACTAAAACTCTGTGTATTTTCAAGAGCTTTAGACCATGTTTTAAACACTCTTTTAAATGTGTGTAATGTATAACATACTGACATTTATTATGCAAATTTGCAATTAGTTTTTCGCATTTTCCATTAGGCGGAATATATTTTTCAGGTGCAAATGGTAATTCTGAATGTAAATCATGAATTTCTGTCGGGTATTCGAGATCTACTTCAAGTATGTACCCTTGATTATTATTATCTGATATAAATTTAATATTCTCTTTTAATCTTATACATTCGTCATCTGTCAAAAATTTGAAATTCTTGATTGGTAGACATTTCATCATTGCATAGCCATATAAATTTACACAATCAAGGTATACAAGGTAGGAATCTAGCTCATTTTTGTTATAATCAGACAAGTATTTATTATTTGCCTTCGAATGCCGTAGACTACATTGTGCAAGACCTCCCCTTATACCTTTTTCAATCATTTGGTAGATTTCAACATCGGAAATCATATCAAGCTCAATTTTGGTGTACAGTAACATTGCGTCCCAACTTAAGGATGGGGAGGATACATAATGACAAGGATCTAAATTATAATGAGTCAGGCTCATTGATCTAAATTTTTCAAATACATCGCATAACAGTAAAACATCGCATTTTAAGTATAAGTCAGTGTACTGTCCTAAATCTTGTATTTGAAACTCTTTCCAAATAGTTTTAGCATGTTCGTAATCTTTTTCCGAAATCTCTTCAGATGTCATTTTATTAAAGAAACAATTTCTTTCCGGTAAACACATATCATTGTATCGCTCGAAAGAATTAACATAATCATAGCAATATATACCTTTTCTACGCAATAAATCAAATGATTTTTTATCAGGATAAAAGTGCTTCAAGTTAATAAAATCATCAGGATGTAATGTTTTTGCTAAATTATCCAATCCACAACTTAAAAAGTTAAAAGAATCAATAGATTTTAGCTGTGCAGCATTTTTGGCATTAACAGGTATGAACTTAGTGAATGATATGTATTTTTCCTTTGTTTTTGGGATTAAATTGATTCGACCAACAATAGCTGACAATTCATTAATAAATAAATGACAGTCGTATCCGGTAAGATTGTGAAATATAATTGGAATAAATTTACATATTGTCGCGTTTAAGTTGCACGTATTGTGGCTAGCGCCTAGACAATATCCGGTAAAATGGTCATGGTCTGCACAAATTATATCACCTTTTATAAAAGCTTTCTTGCAAAGATGACAAGCAGTCGCGCTTTCGTGAGTTTTTTTCTGATTTTCGGTTAATGACACCATATCTACATTTGTTGATAATATTTGGTGTAATTCCATTACATCATTACAAAGAGTTTCAACAAATGCTTTTGCACAGTCAGGACCTCGATAACTAACAAACTTGTTCAGAGACGGTCTAGATTTACAGCATATGTAATAAGCAAAACAGGTGGCTTCATGTATTTGTATTCCTTCAACATGCTGTGATTTGTTTTTATCAGAATATTCTTTAAGTAAACTTTCGAAATCACCGTATATTACAATTGGGATATTTCGAGTTCTTTCAAAGTGTGAAAACGATAACTTACTTCCTGAAGGAGGCAATACTGTTTTAACTCGCGCACAAATGTGGCCATAAAGTTTTTCTTGCGATTCGAAATAAACAAAACACTCATCACATAAAAATATTTTGCTTCTGTGTTTTGTAAGCTGCTTATGTATAAGTTTTTCAAATTTTTTTATCAAGCAGTAGTGGTTTTGACTATGATTTTGCACTAAAAGTAAGTTCACATGTGTTAATTTTCGATGAGCTGTTTTATAAAGAGGTCCGGACACATCACAGTTTTTCTCTAAGCCATACACATTTACAGAAATATTTGGATTGTTCTCCTCAAATAGTTTAATATCACTTAAACTCACAGGAAACTTCATACCTGAAATATTCAGAATGTTTTCATAGTGCGGATATGATGTTACTCTGTTTGGATTTCTCTTTGCAGGATACATGTGCGCAATAATGCTCCATAAAAAGCATTTTTTATCATTCACATTATTAATGTTTATACATGACTTAGTATTTTGTATTTTATTCGGTAATTTAATATAAGTACCCGCTCTTAATGGGTTGTATTTGTTAATATTCAATTCTAAATAATTGACAGATTCTATCGCCCATCCGGATTCTGACTGTTCAAATTCTGAGCATTTAGATATCAACTTTTCACAAAATTCTTTGTAAAATGAAGGTAAATCCGTATTGTGAAATACTGTAGTAAATGGAACGTTAAAAGACTTTATAGACTTTTCATTGTTTTTTGGTAAATAATATGACACAAATAGTTCCATATTGACTTTTAAAGCATTGTGTTTAGACAAGGACTTTCTTATTAGTTCATTGACCGTTGCGCAAATATTATTCAAGAAAATTTCAGGCGCTGTGATGATATCTTCCGTATCAGGATTTATTCTGTAACTCACTATTCTGTTTTCGAAGGCGCTAGCGATTATATGCACATTTTGAAACTCTGAGTTAAGGAGACACTTTGATTTATGATAAAGTGACTTTTTATGTGAAGATATGTGAGAAACATAAACCCCGCACTCATTACAAAATACCATTTTGATCCTACTCAGAATGCGACCCGCGTATCAATATTCAAAATAGTAAATCTCAGTCTCTATATAGTTATAACGCTTAGATTTTATTCAAATAGTGAATTAATTTCATAGTCATATTAATTATAGAAGAGCAAGATAAAGTAGGCTATGTTCATAGATTTATGTTTTTCTGATATGTAAATAAGTGCTAAATTAACTTCAACTATGTTAAACTAATTATAATATTTTTACAACCAAACCACAAAAATCAACTAGCTACTGAAATGTCAATGTTGTTACATTCAATTATGAATTAAAAAATGAATTCAGTTTTAAATCAGTTTTGTCATTTCTAGTTTTGAGTTTATAATTTCAGTATTCGAATTTCAATATTTGTATTTCAGTATTTGATATTTGTGAGCTGTAAATAAACCAAGGTAAGTACGTAACAACTATGATTAACTAATAATTTTTGTACAGCCAAGCCATGAAATCAACTAGGAACTGAAACATTCAATTACAAAATCTGCTTAATAATGTTTAATTGATAAAAAATAATAATATATGAATTAAGTATTAAATCAGTTTTGTCATTTCAAATTTTGAGTTTATAATTTCAGTATTTGAATTTCAATATTTGTATTTCAGTATTTGCATTTGACATTTCAGTATTTCATATATGTATGCTGTAAAGGAAACAAAAGTAAGTAAATTAGGCTTATAAAATCGAAAGATATATGGTATTTATTTATAAAAATGTAAAAATATCATCAGCGCGGTTTCGGATACATAATAGGCTGAATAGATTTAAATTCTTGTTTACCAGCCTGCACAAGGCTGGACACAGCGCGCCAGACAGCTGTGTCTGCATCAGTGCACAGCTTGAGGGTGACGAGCGCTCTCTTCCAACGCTCGTCGGCTGGCTCGGTCTCCGCTTCACGACAGTTGTAAACCCTCAATTCGATGTAGTATTCACCAGCTCTTACGAGATCTCGCTGAGTTGTGTAGCAGCTCGCCCCGCGCTGAGACAAGAAGCTTTGCAGTGATGCCGCTCGAACCGGCTTCAACTGCTTCAAGCTGCTTTCAACCGCCTCCTAAAATATACGAAATAAAGTTATTGTAAGGATTTCAATTGAATATCGCACACACTCGTAGTACAGAAGTATCAAAATATTTTAATTTTAGACCACTCTATGCACAAGCGTTTAATGACACCATATTCAATTCAGTTTATATGTGATAAGTGCAATTGAGTACAAAAATAATATATTATAATATTACTCACTATGAAATAATGTAAATAGATAACAAAATGTATCTTACCTCAAGAAATAAATTTTGTCCTAGGGACAAATCTTCAGTTTCAGAGTTTTTTTCAACCGTCTTGTTCTTTTTCTTCGGCGCTGACGAAGTGCTGTTGGCTCGTTTCTTGTTCGCAGTGCTCGCACCGCCTTCTTTTTTCTTTTCCGATGGAGGTGGAGCTGCTTGTGTTAGCGGTAGACTACCACCCGCTTCTACATCGGACTCAGCGTCCGTTTCATCAGCCCAGAAAGGGTTTTGCGACCAACCCGGCCTGCGAAATCGAAATTATCAATCGTTAAGAAAGCTCAATGTATAAAAAAACAACAAATAAAAATACCATCAAAAATGATGTCAAAATAAGTACCTAAATTAATTACTAAGTTAAGAATTTAGGCTGATTTTTAAGTGATAAAAAAATCAAAAATTAATAATTTATAGCCAAATATTTTAAAACAATATTGTCTAAGGAATAGTTCATGATGATTACTATTAATTTGAAGTTAAACTAAAATTATTCAGGATAGAAATGTTAACATATTTGAGGGGCAATTAAAAAAAAAACACTTACATACTTTCCGATCCAAATGTCACTTCACAGATCGCAGAACAATAAAATATATGAGCAAATTATTCGATGCACATCTATTTATAACATCACTTTATTAAACCGCGTACACACACACACCATTTCATAATTTTTATATTGAAGTGCTGACATGTTATTTATATGATACTGATCGTAATGAACTGTATGCCGCATGCGAATACAGATTAAATTTATTTAAGCATTGAACGCTCACCGTGGTCGAGGCTTTATTCACAATTCCATTTATGTTAGCGGCGCCTCGCCGTCGCGGATACCTGAGACGAAATTTTTATAAGGAAGTCGCATGTACTTATCTGGTCTAAAACCACCCATATCTTGAAATAAATCCTAATAATTACTAATTATTTGGTATTTTGATGCATAGCCCTTCCTTATTTTCAGTCACAAACATAATGAAATCACAATTTTGTGCTAAATATTCTTAAACTAATTTTTAATTATCCTTAAACCTCGGTCTATGCTTTACTTATTGTTCACAGATAAGATACATAAAGTGATAATTTAAAATGTTCCAAAAACAAGCCCCTATATACTGTTTGGCTCTGTAGGGAATTTAAAACTATATTTTGATTAATTACATCTATGCGACACATAATAAATTATACCCCTTAAAAAGCAACTTCTACACTTCAAGAACTAGTAATATTCTATTCACTTTTTGTTTTGTTTTTTTTTTACAGTTCACAGTCTAGGTATTTGGCTACCAGGTCACTTGATGTTATGTGACGCTGTAGCCGAAGATGGTGGCAAATGCTACCAGCTGTAATGGCACACTGGCTCTCGAGTGAGGCTGCCGGAACACACCATCAGGTGTTTGTCAACAGATTTTCTACAAGAGGGTGGTAGCTAGCCAGGCGATCATGAGCTAGAAAATGCCCTACCACCATGCTATGGTTTCCTCACGATGTTGTCTCCAAAGCTCATGCTCATTGTTGGGGTTCGAACCCGCGCCTTTCGGGACGTTAGCCGACCACGCCAACCATTGAGTTATCATCGCTTCAAGGTTATTATTGTAGTTATTACGTTGTTTAATTGAAAATAACCTTATCAATCTTGGCTGCTAACATCGCACAAACGTCTAAGTATTACAGTTATAACTGTTAGTTCACATACTATAAAGATCTAAAGTTTAGTTTTACCTACCTACTATAAAAGTTCTTAGCATTTACTAGGTGATTTTTTCGTATGCTAAAACTCGTCTGAGTAGACACCACCGCTTTGCGAGTTATTCCGCCACCAAGCAGCTATGTGCCAGCATCGCTGTGTTTGGTTTGAAGTGCATGGTAGACAGTGAAATTATTGGGCATTGTGAGGCATAACATCTTTTGCCTACGAGGGTGTGGAGCGCAGCGCAGGGCGGTACAAAATCTTGTCGATCAAAGTTTTATGTGGATCTGTTACTGTTATGAGCAGATGTGTTTAATGGCCATCAGGTGAACGTCAATAATATAAAATCTTACTATCTCATAATCTAACGATGTCACTCTGACCTAAAAAATAAAAACATTGGAAGTCAAGTGAAATGACGAAGGCTGGATTTATATTTTACGTGGATACGATGGATAAATATTTAATGTTATTTTCCGAGACTACAGTTCCGTAAAGCAACCCCTGGAGAGATTTTTTATATGAATCAATCTTTCTAGTATTTAATACATGGACGATTACAAAACAAGCTAACTGTGACCTAGATAGACATGTAAGGCTACTACATAAGTCAAATGTTTTACAACTAAATGTTATGCAGTCTCTATACAAACCGCAGCAGTATCAAAACGCATTGCAAACCGAATAGAGGCGAGCATATTATTGATTAGTCTCCTTTACACAGGAAAGATCTCTTAGTTACATCAACCAGTCGTGTAACAAAATAGCTTTCACGCAAATGAAAACATTGTATCGCGTATCGCCTCGGCACGCGCGGTGTCTTACTCGAGACACTCGATGCGCTATCGCGCGCCGATAATAATTAAGCACGTTAGCATCGCGCATCGGCTTGCCATGACATGATACGATGCGGTAGGTCGGCCGATGTCGTGCTGGAGAATTGAGGCGAGAGTGTGAGGCAGAAGCCCCAATTCTCCCCTACTCCTGCTTTAGCGATCTCAAACATTTAAATTGATAGAGAGAAAAATTCACATCCTCGGACGGGATTCGAACCCGCGTGTTCTCATCGGTTAATGGCGTCTGACACGGAGAGTCAGAAGACGCGGGTTCGAATCCCGTCCGAGGATGTGAATTTTTCTCTCTATTAATTTCAATGTAATAACTTGTTGCTAAGTAATTTCTTAATTAAGTAATTACTAGTAATAACTGTAGAAGTGAAGTAAGTAATGACATAACCCTATCGAATTGGATGTATCTTTTTACACTTGTATTGGGGTTGTTGGGTTTTATTTTCCTTCACAATTGTTGTAATTTTTATACAACATCACATTTGCAATAAGAACGAAAAATTGACGTGTTCTCATTGCTTAAGCAAAGGAAATGGTGACTATTACTCGGCTAAGCATTCTAGTCTTTGATAGTTCTAACTTCAGGCAAATTCTAGTCTATAGAATTAAGTGATTACTTTTACATAAGTAAATTATCCTTCTATAATCTAAAATATAAATATAAATGTAAACCCTTGTATACAAATACGGCAGGAAGAATTGCATTGCATTGACTTGCTTACCTTATAAAATGGATTACTTTTGAATAAATACTTTATGGACTATTTAGGTGTGCTATAATTTAGTTAAGTTATATTGTTGGCCAACTTGTTAGACTTACATTAATAATTTTGAATAACCGTCTCAGGTGTTGGCTGTTGTGAAGTATTTCACGTTTATCCATGCCTGCTGCGACATTCAGGACATTTTAGTGGGGGCTTAGTGTTTTTTAACGACTTCGTTTTAAAAATAGCGAATTCCGAGTAAAATCCACGTAGTTAGAAGCAGGTCAGTAGGAGAGAGCGTAGATTGATGTGCAGCGGCCGCCGACGGGCGCTCACCGCATTTCCAATCCATTGCCGATATTCGATAGTTTCCGGGATTGTTTCTGCAGTTTTGTTGGGAGAATTTGAATTAAATGAAATTAATGGAATTACCCACGGATACCACGGACCGGCAAGCGCAGCGTAGGTCATTCACCGACACGGTGCACAGACGACCTGATAAAGGTCGCAGGATGACGTTGGATGCAGGCCGCTTCCAATCGGTCCTTTTGAAAAATTCTAGGGGCGGCGGGATTATGTTCAGCAGTGGACGTTCTACGACTGAGATGATGATGATGAATGGAAATACAGATCTTCATTTTACCCCTTGGCTTGCAAGGTTTTTTCCAAAACATAACTACTAGCGATTAAACTAACCGTATGTACACACTTTCATATATCTGTTTGTTTTTTTATTATTTTAATACTCAAAAGTTATATATATATACATTATTATACATAATACAAAATGACACGTTTATTTTATGAAAATACAAGTAAATAATCTTTAGACCTGACTTCTTTATAACTTTTACAGTGTAACAGTACCGTGTCTCTAGTATGGATCTATTACTGTCTAATTAATTAATTACTGCTGTCGATTCTGTAAGCATTCTCTAAACTGAAGATTTCTAAATTATGATATTTATTATTATTGTTATTGTTATTTCTAAATTCTGCTCACGCTAAAATCAAAATTAGTATAACACTTCCGAATGACAGCACTACTATTAGATATTTCTCTTCAATTGTGGACATATTTTAGACATATAAGTTGTCACGTGACTTGGTGCTCGCTAATTTACCGTAAAAATAATTCAATAAAATGATCCTATTTTTAGAACTGTCATTCTAAGTGTTAAATGATTTTGCATTTTATTGTTAACAGACTAAGGACCACCATAATAAATGTTTAGTTCGATATTGTAGTTTCGTTTTTTTTGAACAAATGAATCGCTACCATTGCCTTATTACCTATTTATTACTGTCTAATTTTATCCTTCCACAACTCATACTCGCTGTGCTGGGCCAGAAAGATAATGGGTCCGTTATGAAGAATGCGAAAACTTTGAAATATTTGAGCAATAATCGGATTAAAGTAAAATTTAATTTTAGTATTTTTGGATGTTATTTAATTTCAATGTACTAGATCTCAGAAGCCTCAGTCAACATAACAGTATATAATTAAAATTTAGGAAGTAGTAAAAAAGCATTTAATAATTTTTAATATATAAAGATTTTTACTAGATTTCGAAAAATGTGCGACAGTATCAAAAAAATATATTAATAAAATATTTACACATTTTAGTATGTTTGATTTGCCATTGAGCTGTTAAACTTACCAAACCATATAACAGCTGCATCAACAGCTCGAATTTAAAGGTACCCTTAACCTCTTTTTATAACCTTTTTCTGTTCCGAGCAACCCTTCTCCAGTTCAAACTTTCCAACCTTTAAATAGTGTTTTTATGGTCTTCTAGGTTTTTGGTCTTCTGGGGTTGTCTTTGTCTTTTTGTTTCGTATTATCTGCATTAACACATTGTCACCATTAACCCTTTGCGTCCCAGAGACGTAAATTTACGTGAGTTACATTTATAAATATTTTGTTTTAATTATCACGGTATAGAAAGGTAAGCTCCGATTTCTTGAAATGATATCATTGCAAACATATTCAGTATCGTATATTTACTCGTATGATATATTTCTGGTGTACAATTCATACTTAGGTATTTACATTATTTTCGTAAGCAAACACACTTTGTAACCCGATACGCGGCGACCCAGTCAACTAGGTTACACATTTTCACCACGACCTAGAGCATGTCTGGCGTTCAGCCAAATGTAACGGGATCGATAAAGGCTCGTATTATATTGTTCTATTATTGGAATGCTGACCACCCAATAGGGTTGCTGACCCGTGACTAGATCAAATATTTAGTAATACCATTTTCCAAGGCTTGAGAGAAGTCTTTTTTCCACTATCCCATCGCAAGTATTACAATCAGCCCATTACGTTCCCGATGCTGCGATATGGAACTTGCTATTAGCAAGAGGATCATAGTCTACAATCCACCACGCCAGCCCGTTGTGGGAAGTGCATAGATAGATTATGGTGCCTATCACCAGTGTTACAGTTTTCAAACCGCCTGAAATCCGCCGACATAGTACAACTGGGGCCCTAAGACAACTGGGACTGACGGCTTGAACTTCATCTTCTTAGAACGGATGTGAAAGCGGTTACCCATCCAAGTGGTGACCGCAGGAAGCTTTGTTTAATCTAATTTAAACGAACGACTGTGCATGGTCTACAGCGAATTTGTTATAACTTATCAAGTTACATAATCGTGCATAGGTTAGAGTAAGAGTGTGTTTTGATAGTTTGCATATACAGCGCATATTACGTAGGTAAGTACATAATCATGATGTTTATCACGATACTATGCACTCATTTCATACCTTGACCTATACAAAGACAATAAGAAGGTTTACGTAAATGGTTTGTGCTGCAGAAACACAAATGAAGTTACCATCTTTGTTGCTTACTTCCGAATTGAAGTTTTCTTAATTCATGCCTCAGATCATACAAACAATGATCGGAGGTTGAGGTACTATAAGGGCCCCGCACACTACAATACAATTAAGTACATAAATTCACCTGTATTTATTATCCTAAGGCTTATTTGTACCTTTGTTGAGAAAATAAACATTTTTATTATTATTACATGATTATGCTTGATATGCTTATTTTATTATTATACTTTTTTTCCGCATATAATTATGCTTTTCTTTTCGTACTGTCAAATGCTTATAAGATACATAGTATAGTGTCAAGTACCCTTAGTTTAAATGCTTATTTTCAGAGTCCAATATTTTCATAAGTGTTATTTCCAAATAAATGCAAAAGAAAACAGATTTGAAAACCCATTCATCTTTTCGCAAAGCTTTCTAAACGAACTGTCACAGTCGGTACAACCCGAACAATACATCATTTACAGAATATTTACTTTGAAAGCCTACATTAGTACTTATATCTCTCAGACATCTTAAGCTGTCAAATCAAGTGAATATGAACGGAAATGGCTTATGGAATAAATTCAAAGCTTTGTGTATTAGAATTATTGACTCGAAATGGTTTGATTTCTGTGAAACGCGATTAGGACCTAACTTAAGAACTTGCTAACTTGTAAAGGCATCTTAGGCAGCTAGTCTCACTGAAAAATGACTATACGAAAGGAGCACGTGCTCGAGATTATTCTATGACACTCTGGGGACCTTTTACAATCAATTTTCTAAAGGCTCATGTGGCCGACCTCCACTGAATCGTACATTACATATTTAAAAACCTATTTTTATTTAAGACTAGAACTTAGTATTAAAATCATTGAACTATAAAAACATGAGGTTGTAAATTTCTAAAAGAAATAGAGTAGTTTTATTATTTTATATCTTTACTAGCGACTGCTCGCAACTTCGTTCGCGTAGTAGACTCGGCCTTCGTCCCCGCCATATCCTCCCTTCTTCGTTTTTCTTTCATAAGAACCTTCATCTAACAATAATTAATATAACAAAAAGCGAGATTGTTTGATCCGTTCTCAAGTTATAGCGTGACGAGCAGAAATAGCGATCTCTATCTCAATAATCAGTTTCAGTCTTGCTTAGCGATAGACAAACAAGTTCAATATTAATAATGAGTCTTAAATTGTTATGTCCGTTTATCGTGCACATTAAAGTGTTTTCGTGCTTCGAAGAGCACGACAAGCTATCGGTCTCGGATGTCTTAGGACAACAGTCATTGGATAATAATCTGAGAACATTGGTCAGTATGAAAACTCTAAAGCCTCGGTTACACTAGGGGACAAACGGAGCGACATGTTGCGGAACATGTTGTTAAACAACCTCGTTAAATACACCGAGATAAATGTTGCGAAACATTTTGCAAGCCACGCTAGTCAGTGCTTATAAATATAATAGTGTATGTTATAAATGTCGTCGAGGAGTTTGTGGCGATTAGCACTACTTACATAGTTGTTTAGGAGAGAAACGTAAGAGAATGAGAAGGTGGTGGATGAAAGTTTCTTACTACATAGAAAGAAGTAGTATTTTAAGTGATCTCCGAATGTTTGTCGGATCATTTTCGAATTTTCCGGTAATCACGGTTTGAAGTAACGTATCCCACAACATATCATGACTGTGGTAAAGCTCAAGAAGTAAAACTTATTTCCCCACACTACAGACATGTTAAGCGGCACGTTGCATACACGTCTACACTCGATAACAAGCGGCGCGACACTGACCCGCGACACATGCGCTCGCTCTCGAGGCGGGAGCAAGCAACAGGTCCCGCGTCACGTGAATGTCGCGCAACATGTTGCGGGACACTAAGCAATGTTGCAGCATCACGTAGATTTAGTGTTGCGCTTCATGTTGCGGGATAAAATGTGCCCTAGTATAACAATAATATCACACTCCAATGGATACAGGGGCACAGCGATTCCAGAGGAAACGATGCGGCTGATGAGCTAGCTAGGAGAGGTTCCGGAATGACGTGTGCAGGACCAGAACCAATGATCCCCCTACCTTTCAGTCAAATTCATGCATGGATTCGCAAAAAAACTAAGGACCAGCATCAGGACTACTGGGCAAGTATCGAGGGTTGTAGGCAGTTGAAGGAGGCTTTTTCGATTCTAAATCTGAAATTCTCCAGAAAACTCCTCAATCTTAAAAGAAATAATGTACGACATATCGTCGGAATTATGACCGGTCATTGCTCCTTAAACCAACACCTGTTTAATTTAGGTGTTGCAGACAGCCCCCTATGCAGAGGCTGCATGGAGGCGAAAGAAACAGCTGCGCATCTGCTCATCGAATGCAGGAGCGTGGCGGCACAAAGGGCAGCAAACCTCGGCTCGCCGAGGACAGTGTGGGAAGCCTGCGCCAAGCTGAAGGAGTTGCTGGCTTTCCTGGGCGACACCGGGTGGCTGGACTGATCAGCGTCACCTGGCTATCACGCAAAATGGGCCGCACCACAGCGGCCTGGTTGCGGAAAAGAGCCAGCCCACCAAGTACCAAGTAACTACCAAGTGCCCTAGTGTATCTAGGGCTTAACACTGAAGCAGGGACGGAAGTCTCTACATAAATAACGATCGCTTTACAAACGACATCAGTCGGTAAATCGCCTCAGACTGGAAATTGATCTTAGCTGTTGCCATACTCGTAATGAACCTCGCTTACGTAAAACCCTAGACTGCATGGATATACGACTGTCGTTACAGCATTCAACTCGTGCTAACGAGTCAAGCCTGCCACCCCTGGCCACTAGCCTACTCGTACTTACACCATACAGAGGCTGCATCATAGTTTACTCCTCTCTTTGAAAGGGATAGGGAAAGCATTCAGCGGACCATTATGCTATTTAAACAATTTCGAGATTAAGGTATCAACAAAACACAAAGTAATTAACAAAAGGTAAAGAAAGCGTCTTCCAACTCAACCAATTATTTATAAAAAACACAGTATAAGTAATGAAGATCTGGTTACCGCCAAACACCGTATTTTTCCATTTTAATTACTCAACGAAACACCCCATAAATAAAACATTTCAACGATGAAAAATTTAAATAATAAGTTACCATCAAAGAGCTTCTTTTTGCTTGAAAAATGGGAAAACCTTTTTGAGATTGCCATCAAATATAGCCCATTAATTTAAATTGACTTCGATGGGCATTTCAGCTGGGACCCTCAAGTTTTAGGTAGATTTTTGTAAGGAAGATAGAACAGATAGCTAGTTATCTATATTTATATATTGATGCTCGTGTACAGGTTTGTTACTTTATTTCTGAAGCACTAAAGCCAGTTCATCGAATACAATTTTTATAATTTAAAAACAAATAGTCATAAAACGCAGGTTCACAAGATGTCACTTTTCTCTTTAAAATTGGAAGATTTGGTATCTAGTCGGTGTCAGTATTTAATCAAATTTATGACAAGTTTTGTTATCTTTTTAATATTACACTGTATAGTAACTTTCCATTATGAGCTTGCACTATACTATACTACATACTATTTATTCTGTAACTATCTGCGTTCGATTGTCTCCGTTCACGTGGATGGTGATTACCTCATATATTTTTTTCAGTGATATAAAATACCATATAATTTCATTACAATTGGTTTGGTATTTTAACCGTGAAAGAGGGACAAACATCCTTTCATCTTTGCAAGCAGACACACTTTAGGATATAATACTAGATTTGCCCCATGGTTTCACCCAGGTGGTCATATATATTAAAAATAATAATGCTGATGATGAAAAGTTTCTGTAAAAGTATGTCATAATCCAGTGCCTCATATATCTACTTGTCAAATTTCATCCCAACCCGTTCAGCTGTTTTGTTTGATTGTGTAGTAAAATCCATATATCCAAACTTTAACATTCATAATATTTAGTGTAATTGTTTTACCATAGCGATAGGTACTTCTAGGTACTTGCCTGTGGCGTGCCTTGCAAACAAGAAATTGTCTTGGTTGATACCACTGCAGTGGTGAATATTGTCGATTGTTATGCAGATAATACGTTAATTCACACTTAAGAACGTTGCGATAATCCAAAACTGATATATGCTTTGGGAAGCTATATACCAAAGACTTTATACTTGGATGTATCGTAAGAGATACGAGAGCTAAGATCGAATGTACAACACGAAATCTACCATTACTGCTACATACCTAACTGTTTATATAGAAAAGGATTTAGAAAGTATTTTGATTGAATGTGTTAATATTTTATCGGACCGTTTGGCGTAGAGTCGATATTTCTTTGGAGATATCGCAGGTGTTTAAGTCCTTTGGTGTTCATGAATAACAGAAGAAGTTTCGTCGAGTGTAAATTGAAAATGTATTTCTTATTGTTGAAACTTGTATGAAGCATTTGTTCTGTATCTTTCCTTTGTCGTTGTTTTTTTTTTTAAATTTACGGCGGTCAACACTTGGCTGGATGTCCGCTAGTAAGATGGTTATATGGTCGAAAGCACACGATAAGATTTCGTTTTTGTCTTAGGATTATTTAGATCATTAGAATTTGATTTTGTTTTGTCTTACGGCTATGAATGTCCCATACTTCTCATGAAATAGGAAGGCAAGTTCCAGCAGTGGAAACATATATCATTATATATCCACTAGATGCAGTTGCAGAAAAGTTGCGGGAAAGAGACGAGCTGGTCGCAAGAAGAAATCATGGCTACGAAACATCAGGGAGTGGACAGGGATTGCGAGTGCCGCTGACCTTTTTCGCCTCGCCAAGGATAGAGATGAGTACGCAAAGCGGATTGCCAACCTTCATTGATTGAAGAGGCACCGAGAGAAGAAGAAGAAGATGCACTCCGTGGTTTTACCCGCATTTCGAAAAGTGATGACGATGTATCCCATTCGAAGACCTACATTATGAGCTATAATACTAAAGTATTTGTTAGTTGAAATTAACAAGCAGAGATATTTACGATACCATTTATAATGTACCAAACTCTTAAATTACAAGACCGATTTAAAAAAAAAATAACCGTTAGTGTGAAAAATTGTCCTTGAGTAACATAGACTAACTTAAGACATGTTTTGATTCATCATCATCATCATGTATCACCACACGGGTAAAACTGCAGAGCCCAGCAGCAAAACTACTCTGCAGTGGTGCCTTGCAGTAAATAGAACGAAGTCATTATCCAAGTGTACAGCTTATGCTACGGAAAAGTACCGTCTAAATCTAAAAGATCGCAATTTTGCTACGAATCTACGAGTACGCTACGAAATAGCTACGCTTTTATAAATATTGTAGATTGAATCCACAACTTCAACAAACAAGACATACGATACATATTTTCAAATAAATCTGTTCAACGTGTCTACGTTGAATTCAATGCAGTTCCAGTTTCAACGTTTCAACGTATAAATCAACGTAACTGAAGTTTCGCGGAATAAATCAACGGGAAACAGTCTAGGTGTACTGTTGAGGATATTGCCAGTGAGGCCCGCTGCGAGCGAGCAGGGCATTTTTGAAAATTGGAATAGATTTTCTCAGTAAGGTATACCAACCGTCATATTATTTCGTCTGATTTAAAGTGTAAATTATGGTGTTATAACTATGCGTTATGTTGTTTGATTCACACTGCTCTGGTCCAGTCTAGTGGCAAGAAGTAGACTTCTTGCGGAAGAGGCCGTCTTGGATGCATTTTGACCTGGGTGGCATAGCGACCGTCATGGGCAAGTTTAGTGCTTACGATTAGGCGCACGCCGTGTTCGTCATGTTACTTGATAGCTAAGCTTTAAAAATTAAGCTATTTGGAAAACAGATAATTTATTGATTCAGGCGTTACTTTGCGGAAATCCACTATCAATAAACGATTTAAAAAAATATTTAGTGACACTTCCGCTGAAAAGAAAACAATGGTTTTGGCCTATTTGGGGGTGTGCACCACCCTCCCTCCCGCATAAAATGCTAATAGGAAGAATACAAAATAAAAAACACAAGAAACCCCAAATAAACCAAAACCGATTTGACACGTGTTTCGCCTCTACACGAGGCATCCTCAGGAGATGTTGACTCGTCGAGCGCTAGACCGACAGTGAGACTTACTCACTGTCGGTCTAGCGCTCGACGGCGGAAGTGTCACTAAATATTTTTTTAAATCGTTCATTTATTTGGAAAACATTTTAAAGAAGGCCTTTTCAGTGATACTTTGTCACTTGGCGAGATTCACTTCACTACTGAGCCTTTATTTTGAGTTTTACGTGACCTTCGTGAAACGGGGATCGAGTCGAACTCGGTTTTTGAGTTTCGACAAGTGTAAGTCTCAATCTACATTAAGGTTGCATTGCTCTGCGACTAGTCGCAATGCGCAATCCAGCGACCGAACGCTGGTCAAAATGGTTGAAATAAACGACAGTCATAAGTTATGTCTTTCGTTTGCGTTTGTGCGAACCATAAACTGGACACATATAAAATGTTCAACTTAAAATTACTTTTTCCGGCCTTATATAACCTCTTTTTGGCACTTACGAGATATATGATATATGAATAAAAAAATATGTTAGGAAATCCACAATAGACTCCATATAATGAATGAATCGTGAGTATTTTGATGGTTTGAAGCACAAGAATAAAGGACCTCGCTTTTTTCTTGTGTTTCAAGGCCACTTTTCTTGTCAAAATGCAACAAGATGTGATTTATTTATTTTTATTTATTTATTTATTTCAACTAGAACGGTTATGAACACCACTTACACTAATGATAAAATAAAACTAACTTAATACTCATTACAAAAATGTCAAAATACAAAACAAATGTCAGAATAATACAATAATTATACCATCGCTTCGCAGAGCGTCAAACATTCAGCTAAAATGTCGTTCAAGGCATCATTAAAGACGTCACGCTCTCGATTGTTGTCTACAAGTGCATTGAGCGCGTTAAGGGATCGCGGTATCGGGGACACGGCGTGAGCGACTGTCCTACAGCTTGGAACCGCAAACAGTTTATGTTTCCTCGCCGAAAGATAGTTGCCGGGAACATAAAGTCGACACAACTGATCACTAAGATCTGGAGCGTCTATCGTGCCATGCAGAACTTTGCACATTATGGCTAGCTGATCATAAGATCTCCGGACTTTTAGCGAATTGTACCCCAGGCTGCCAAGCAGAAATTTAGTGGGGTACATGTAAGGGTAATAACCATACGTGCGCTTAAATAAGTACCTGAGAAATGCCTTTTGAACTTTCTCCAACACAAGGGTATAGCTGTCCTCATGAGGATGCCATACACAAGCACTAGCCTCTAGCTTACTTCGCACCAAAGCATTATATAAAAGCTTAATCACATCAATATTTTGAAAATCTCGAGAGTTCCGAAGCACAAAACCTAGCCGTCGGTACGACTCTTTGGCAATTGTGGTAATATGGTCGTTAAAAGTGAGCTTTCGATCAAAGGTAACATCCAGATCTTTTATTAATGTTGCCCGTGCGATAACATTTTGGCCCAACTTGTAATGAAATTCTATTGGGTTCTGTTTTCGACCGAAAGTCATTTGGTAACACTTTGAGGGGTTGAAATCCATTCCATTTTCCACACTCCATCGATAGACCAGATCTATATCTCGCTGTAACGTCAAGCAGTCCTCCACTGTTTTAATTTCCCGGAATAGTTTCAGATCATCAGCATATAAGAGACATTTCGAGTGCTTGACGACCGTGGGAAGGTCGTTAATCATGAGTACAAACAACAGAGGTCCCAAAATTGTTCCTTGACTTACTCCGGAACGCGTGTGATAGGGTCGAGACTCATAAAGACCGAGACGAACATATTGCTGGCGGTCGCGAAGATAGTCGGCGATAAAACGCAGAAGGCCTGGAGCAAAGCCCAAGGCGCTAAGTTTTGCCAGCAGTTTGTCGTTGTTGATCCTATCAAACGCCTTCCGAAAGTCAAAATAAAGGACATCTACTTGTACTCTACGATCGAGGTTGGTGGATATATAGTCTACAAGACTCGACTAAGTGATTCGACTAGGGCCTCTGGTTGTTACATTTGAAAATTTAATAAAACATAAAAATAAAATAGTTTATATTTTCTGCATTTGTGACGGAGAGCTCTGTGAATTCATCTGTACTTAATAGATATATATTTCCCTATCTTCTAGACTTTATAGTACGTTATTGCCCACTTCAGTGTTACGTGCGTGTACATAAAAGCAAACTTTGTCTCTCCGGTTATTGATTTGTAAGCCGTCAGCAGACGATAAAGTTGGGCGTATACTATATAATGTTCAGAGTAGTTTACTTACAACTAACTTCCTTTACGTATACATAAGTTCAACTATGCTTTAACTATAGTTCGACTGGAATAGATTGTTGTACGAACAATTCGAGTGAACTGAATCTGGTTAGAAATTGAACTACACGTGATCATCTCAGCAGTAGTACATCTACTGCTAAGCATATGCCTACTCCAATAGATTTCCTGCAACCATTAACTAATCTTTAGTGCACTTGATCAATTAACGACCTAGGCCGCGCTTGCCGTTCTGTAGTTTCCACTCCAGAACAGTTTGGCTGCATCAGCCATCTATTGAGCATGCTATGTGTCCTGTCTACTACTACTCCAACTGGCTTATCTTCTAGGTCGGAGCTCCTCATTTCTCATTCGTCTATCTAGAGAAACCTCAAGCATAGCCCTCTCCATATTTCTTTGTGCGACTTACAACTTACACATAAGGCCCACAGTGAAAAAGACCAGGTGAGCCAAAAGAATTTACTGGTAACATAATAATAATCATTATTTCAATATTTAGTTTCATTTTTACATAGTTTTGATACTGAGTTATACATACGGCTAGAAAGGTCCACAAGATACACTGTTCAAAGGCTTATGTCTTGAGTTTTAATGGATGATGTTTTATACAAACTGTGGCTGTGGGGTGTGGGGTTACAGCGTGGCACTACCACCAAAAAAACTAGAGATCTTATGTCTGTACCTGTGTTTCTCATATAACTCCTAAACGGTTGGACAGCTTTGTATGATATTTTGTGTGTATATTTCAACGGGTTCGTGGATGGTTTGATAAGACAATTTTACCTGGTAGGTGGAGCTGCTGTCACTGATCCTCTTGAAGCGAGCGAAGCCGCTGGCGGGCCGGGTAGTCTCTTATAAATTTGTGATGGGGAGCCACATGATTATGGTAGACTGACGTATAAATAATCGACTTATGTTTGTTTTTTTATATAATAGAACAATTGCAGGTTCGTCAGTTTCGCTAAAACTTAATAACAGATTAAATGATTTAATAAAAAAAATTTGGTTAGTAGCTCTAATAGATAATAGATGTTAAGAAAATATAACTTGTTGTTTCGAAGAAGTTGATGGTCCAAATACACATCAACATCATCCATCACCACGCAGGGGAAACCGTGGGGAACAGCTAGTATATAAATAAATGAGTCGTCAGCCTCTAATTTAAATAAAAAATGTTTCGGTTAAAAAAAACGACATGACTAAGCCCACAAACATTGCTTTCAAGAGTATCTCAAAAGCATCCCCCTGAGCTTTAAGCCTTAACAATTTAAGCTCTGCATCCGTTTTTACACCACCAACACTTTTAATATAGCTAAGGCTTACTAATGGATTATTAATTTTAGACTGGGACGGGCCCGATTCGTATTTTACACAAGAATAATTTAAGAACAACATTAACACACTTATATCCTGGCACAAAGATGTGTCGTAGTAGGCGCGGTCAAACACATTATATACCTTCATATTTGTGATTCCCTGATGCTAGCATAAAGTGGATCCTTGGTCAAAAGGTGCGGAAGCTTCCTACTAGCTGGAGGGTATTGTGTAGGTACAATGCTAGTATCTCCTAATAGTTAAATAGAAACGATGATGATGTCGTCCGCGTCGAGTCCGGAGAATGGCGTTTCCTGGCGTGTGCTCGCATGTGGTTGGCAAATCCAAACTTCGTCTTGAATACTCGGTCACAAGCCATGCAGTAGATCTGACCTGCTCTGTTGTACGTGTAATTGTAGGAGGGTTTAGGTCTGTTCTTGCGAGCTTGACGCTTTGAGTCCAACTCAGAAAGGCAAATATTCTCGAACTATGCTACTTTCTTCTTAAACTTTGCACGCCAAGCCGTTTTAATCTGTGCATCCGCCTCCCATATTTCTGAGGACAGCCCACACGCTAACTGCGTGGAAATTTCTTTTAAGTACGTCCTTATAGCGAAGGTATTGCCCTCCGGAGCTACACTTTCTACTTGAGATCTCCGAATAGAATACGCTCATAGTTATAGTTTACAGTCATCCATCCACTGAGCGTGGCCACACTAACGCAACTCACCCCTCATCAGTAGGGCCTCCATTTCGCGACGAAGGGCACCTGGATTTGTTACCCGATCCTGCCAATTTATATGATCGTGTTGCGTACCATCGGGTGCATAATGTGCTCATTTCTTCACTTCATAGTATTAATAAACGATCGTAATTAGAGAACGTATTGTTCTGAGTCTGCTATGCCCCAACACATCAGTATGGATTAGACTTTATAATGCACGGTAAAAATGAGATATTTTTTCTTCGTGCTGGTAAACAGCTTGGGTTGCACTTGCGGAAACTTATTAGCATAATATTGTGAAGAGGTTGATCGTGGAAAATTGTAAGTTTAAAATTTTGAGTTTTCTAAGAATATAGGAGTGCCAAACAAGATATTTTTTTGCATATGACACCTTTCTAGTAAGTCAGCTTCATTCCTCAGCTCTTAAAATTCACATCTCGACGGTGGAAAGTAATTCCTTAATATCATTTTCTCACGACGCTAAACTGCGATTTGGCACGTGAAATCACTGGGCAGGAGTTAAATTTTTTAAATTGAAACTGAAATATGAATAGAAATCATTTCTTCATTGAGCCACGTGGTTTATACGGTTCTTAAAAAATAGTTAAGTCAGTTTAGTCTGTGACGAAGAGACAATATGTTTTTAACCGACTTAAAGAAATTAAGACTTTATATATTCAACTGTATGTATATTTTGTGTACGAGTATATTCACCGATTTCTTCCACATTTGTAAATATCGTCTATCGTATCATCGTCTACATTGGTATCATCGTCCACATTGGTATCATCGTCTACATTGGTATCATCGTCTACATTGGTATCATCGTCTACATTGGTATCATCGTCTACATTGGTATCATCGTCCACATTGGTATCATCGTCTACATTGGTATCATCGTCCACATTGGTATCATCGTCCACATTGGTATCATCGTCCACATTGGTATCATCGTCCACATTGGTATCATCGTCCACATTGGTATCATCGTCCACATTGGTATCATCGTCCACATTGGTATCATCGTCCACATTGGTATCATCGTCCACATTGGTATCATCGTCCACATTGGTATCATCGTCCACATTGGTATCATCGTCCACATTGGTATCATCGTCGACATTGGTATCATCGTCTACATTGGTATCATCGTCTACATTGGTATCATCGTCGACATTGGTATCATCGTCGACATTGGTATCATCGTCCACATTGGTATCATCGTCCACATTGGTATCATCGTCCACATTGGTATCATCGTCCACATTGGTATCATCGTCCACATTGGTATCATCGTCCACATTGGTATCATCGTCCACATTGGTATCATCGTCCACATTGGTATCATCGTCTACATTGGTATCATCGTCTACATTGGTATCATCGTCCACATTGGTATCATCGTCCACATTGGTATCATCGTCCACATTGGTATCATCGTCCACATTGGTATCATCGTCCACATTGGTATCATCGTCCACATTGGTATCATCGTCTACATTGGTATCATCGTCTACATTGGTATCATCGTCCACATTGGTATCATCGTCCACATTGGTATCATCGTCCACATTGGTATCATCGTCCACATTGGTATCATCGTCGACATTGGTATCATCGTCCACATTGGTATCATCGTCTACATTGGTATCATCGTCGACATTGGTATCATCGTCTACATTGGTATCATCGTCTACATTGGTATCATCGTCCACATTGGTATCATCGTCCACATTGGTATCATCGTCCACATTGGTATCATCGTCCACATTGGTATCATCGTCTACATTGGTATCATCGTCTACATTGGTATCATCGTCTACATTGGTATCATCGTCTACATTGGTATCATCGTCCACATTGGTATCATCGTCTACATTGGTATCATCGTCTACATTGGTATCATCGTCTACATTGGTATCATCGTCCACATTGGTATCATCGTCTACATTGGTATCATCGTCCACATTGGTATCATCGTCTACATTGGTATCATCGTCTACATTGGTATCATCGTCCACATTGGTATCATCGTCCACATTGGTATCATCGTCTACATTGGTATCATCGTCCACATTGGTATCATCGTCCACATTGGTATCATCGTCTACATTGGTATCATCGTCTACATTGGTATCATCGTCGACATTGGTATCATCGTCGACATTGGTATCATCGTCTACATTGGTATCATCGTCCACATTGGTATCATCGTCTACATTGGTATCATCGTCGACATTGGTATCATCGTCTACATTGGTATCATCGTCTACATTGGTATCATCGTCTACATTGGTATCATCGTCTACATTGGTATCATCGTCCACATTGGTATCATCGTCTACATTGGTATCATCGTCTACATTGGTATCATCGTCTACATTGGTATCATCGTCTACATTAGTATCATCGTCCACATTGGTATCATCGTCTACATTGGTATCATCGTCTACATTGGTATCATCGTCCACATTGGTATCATCGTCTACATTGGTATCATCGTCTACATTGGTATCATCGTCTACATTGGTATCATCGTCCACATTGGTATCATCGTCTACATTGGTATCATCGTCTACATTGGTATCATCGTCTACATTGGTATCATCGTCTACATTGGTATCATCGTCTACATTGGTATCATCGTCCACATTGGTATCATCGTCTACATTGGTATCATCGTCCACATTGGTATCATCGTCTACATTGGTATCATCGTCCACATTGGTATCATCGTCCACATTGGTATCATCGTCCACATTGGTATCATCGTCCACATTGGTATCATCGTCGACATTGGTATCATCGTCCACATTGGTATCATCGTCGACATTGGTATCATCGTCGACATTGGTATCATCGTCCACATTGGTATCATCGTCTACATTGGTATCATCGTCTACATTGGTATCATCGTCGACATTGGTATCATCGTCTACATTGGTATCATCGTCCACATTGGTATCATCGTCTACATTGGTATCATCGTCTACATTGGTATCATCGTCTACATTGGTATCATCGTCGACATTGGTATCATCGTCTACATTGGTATCATCGTCTACATTGGTATCATCGTCTACATTGGTATCATCGTCTACATTGGTATCATCGTCTACATTGGTATCATCGTCTACATTGGTATCATCGTCTACATTGGTATCATCGTCCACATTGGTATCATCGTCTACATTGGTATCATCGTCTACATTGGTATCATCGTCTACATTGGTATCATCGTCCACATTGGTATCATCGTCCACATTGGTATCATCGTCCACATTGGTATCATCGTCCACATTGGTATCATCGTCCACATTGGTATCATCGTCCACATTGGTATCATCGTCCACATTGGTATCATCGTCTACATTGGTATCATCGTCCACATTGGTATCATCGTCCACATTGGTATCATCGTCCACATTGGTATCATCGTCGACATTGGTATCATCGTCCACATTGGTATCATCGTCCACATTGGTATCATCGTCCACATTGGTATCATCGTCTACATTGGTATCATCGTCCACATTGGTATCATCGTCCACATTGGTATCATCGTCTACATTGGTATCATCGTCCACATTGGTATCATCGTCCACATTGGTATCATCGTCCACATTGGTATCATCGTCCACATTGGTATCATCGTCTACATTGGTATCATCGTCCACATTGGTATCATCGTCTACATTGGTATCATCGTCGACATTGGTATCATCGTCTACATTGGTATCATCGTCCACATTGGTATCATCGTCCACATTGGTATCATCGTCTACATTGGTATCATCGTCTTCATTGGTATCATCGTCTTCATTGGTATCATCGTCTACATTGGTATCATCGTCGACATTGGTATCATCGTCCACATTGGTATCATCGTCCACATTGGTATCATCGTCTACATTGGTATCATCGTCGACATTGGTATCATCGTCCACATTGGTATCATCGTCCACATTGGTATCATCGTCCACATTGGTATCATCGTCCACATTGGTATCATCGTCTACATTGGTATCATCGTCCACATTGGTATCATCGTCTACATTGGTATCATCGTCGACATTGGTATCATCGTCTACATTGGTATCATCGTCCACATTGGTATCATCGTCCACATTGGTATCATCGTCGACATTGGTATCATCGTCCACATTGGTATCATCGTCTACATTGGTATCATCGTCTACATTGGTATCATCGTCCACATTGGTATCATCGTCCACATTGGTATCATCGTCGACATTGGTATCATCGTCCACATTGGTATCATCGTCTACATTGGTATCATCGTCCACATTGGTATCATCGTCTACATTGGTATCATCGTCCACATTGGTATCATCGTCCACATTGGTATCATCGTCCACATTGGTATCATCGTCGACATTGGTATCATCGTCCACATTGGTATCATCGTCCACATTGGTATCATCGTCCACATTGGTATCATCGTCTACATTGGTATCATCGTCCACATTGGTATCATCGTCTACATTGGTATCATCGTCCACATTGGTATCATCGTCTACATTGGTATCATCGTCTACATTGGTATCATCGTCTACATTGGTATCATCGTCTACATTGGTATCATCGTCCACATTGGTATCATCGTCTACATTGGTATCATCGTCCACATTGGTATCATCGTCGACATTGGTATCATCGTCCACATTGGTATCATCGTCCACATTGGTATCATCGTCCACATTGGTATCATCGTCCACATTGGTATCATCGTCCACATTGGTATCATCGTCTACATTGGTATCATCGTCTACATTGGTATCATCGTCTACATTGGTATCATCGTCTACATTGGTATCATCGTCCACATTGGTATCATCGTCCACATTGGTATCATCGTCCACATTGGTATCATCGTCTACATTGGTATCATCGTCTTCATTGGTATCATCGTCTACATTGGTATCACTGAATCCCCAGTTATTGTACCGCGAAGTAACACTGCCCAGGCATTACTGTGTTAGACAATAAAGTGAATTACCGTATGTGTGTACCAATCTTTATTAAAATCGGTCGGTAAATAGCACCGCAGTAAACCCACTTTTTACAAAAACTACCCACCACTCAAAATAGCCTACGACAAAAGCGTTTATTTTGAATTATAGAACATGCATATCAAGTTTCATCAAGATGGGATGAAAAATACCTGTACAGGAAGACCAACGAACACCCTAACAAACATACGGATAGATGAAAGTCAATTTGGCCAGTTAAAGCAGAGACGCTTCATTCGCTTCGCTCGCTCGGTCAATTACCCTCAGGCGTATGACTTGCCCGTCTCGACCCACAACGTAGCCCACAACCTATAAAATCATAATAACATCCACGGTGCAGCTCAGTTTACAACATTCTGCAGCTGCCTTGCAGTTGCATCACCAAGCAGGCGAATAAATAATCCTCTGCTTATTAAAAACAAGCTTGTCTTCCATCAAAGTGTTAACAAACAACTTCGCGTTCAAAAAGCGAGTCAGACGAAACAAAGGCCTCTCTCAAACAATTGGATCCACACTCCGTCCCCATTGCCTCCGGGCCCCATTCCAGTGCCTTTTCAATCCCTATTCTTCCAAGGCTTTCTTTTTACTTCACTTTCTTTACGAACTAGTTACGTGATGGTGAATAGAGCGCATGGTTTTGTTCCGCAGACCTTGATTTATTTATTTATACTAGCAACTGCCCGCGACTACGTTCGCGTAGTAGGCTCGGATTTCGGCCTCGCCATAACCTCCCGTCTTCTCTTAGTTTTTCTTTCATAAGAACCTTCTCCTGACAATCATAATTAACACAACAAAAGAAGAATTACCGAGATTGTTCCATCCGTTCTCAAGTTATAGCGTGACCCGGAGAAATAGGGGTTCCTTTTTATATAAAATGATAAGATAATTAAAATAGTTTAATTAAATTAATGTAATTATTGTTATTAATAATAACTACACATTAAAATATATAATGTCACATAACAAACACAACACTACTAATTATACAGTAAAAATCAAATTATATATATATGTATACATACAATTACATGCTCAGCCAGGTTGACTGATTCATCAATGTACAGTTGAAGCCACTGGTGCTACAAACTTGAATATTTATCAGTCAAACGTTTTATGTAAGCATCTACTAACGGAGTATTAACGGAATGTACCCCAAAGGCTGCTCGCACACGACGAGTTTTTGCAGCAATGCTGTCGCGCGCTACGTAATAGCGCGACAGCATCGCTACTAACGCACGTTAGTCGCATTTGCAACGCGCTAAAGAAGCGAAGCCAACGCGCTACTAAAGCGCTACAGCATCGCGGCTGTTTCGATACAAACGCGTGACCGTGTAGGACGACATAGGGGAGTTGCCCACGTTTCGCCTGTCGACGCCTCAGCTACCTATGTAAAAGCGGCACCAAAACAACATGAGTAATATTGCCTCAACGGAGTTAATCTTGCAAATGTAGCGATCACAGGCATTATTATGCCGTGTGAATCGCTTTTGTATCGCGACAGAAGCGCGACAATATCGCGTTTGCTTTGCGACTGAATCGTGGTGTGGGCGAGGGCAAACAGCTAGCGACCACATCGCGACTGTATCGATGCGAACGCGCGACAGCATCACTACAAAAAGTCGCCGTGTGCGAGGGACCCAAGGGCGTGAAAGCGCAAATATACATCACGTTTCCCCTTTCTTTTACAATACATATCTTGCCATGAAGTTTGCGTAGCACTGCTCTTCGCTCGTCACATCAAAACATTATTGACCGTTAAGTTATGAGGTTTAGGTATTCATCCAGTAGTTTCATATATTTATATTAACTTCTTGTTCATATTTAAGTAGCCTAAGGTTTAATTAGAGATATCTGCTATCCCCTTTTACAATCTGTTTAATCGTTTTAGTGTGCAGGTACAAATACTCATATCGTCACTCACTTACTAACATCTTCACTCACTGACAAAATTACTAAATAGGATCACCTCGAAAGTATTTCTACTAAACAATAAAATAATGATCAAAATCGGACTAGTGTGTAAAAAGTAATGCGTGTTCATACATAAAACAATATACGGGCTTGAGAAGCTCCTCCTTTAGTTTGGAAGTCGGTTGGAAATTGAAGGCATATTTCAACAAATTCATTTTAATTAATTCTCTTTCATGACCAAATAGTGGAATAAACAAACCTCTTTAAACCTTTATCCTTCACATACAATTTACATGTATATTACTTAATTACATTTTGGATACACTTTCAGTTGAGTACGTTTTCACAGACCAATGAATTTTATTTGGGGAATGGATTTAAAAGTAGACATGTAAAGTGTAATACGATTACTGTTTATTTATTTTGGTCTTGATTACATTTTTAGGTTACACACATACTCCGTGTAAATTAATGAAGTTACCCTCTTCGGCCGAGGTGTGCATCTTAAGCTGCTGTCAATTCCTGACGAAGATAAAAAGGAGGGTTTTTAAAGCAGTTTATCTCATAAACATTGATTTATTTAAATTACAAAAAACAAACGATATTTCTAAGACCTTTTAAGTACCTAACACATTGACGGAGTTAGAAACATAATATTATTACAACGTACTTGAGTTTGAGTACATTTAAAAAAAATATAAAATTACCAGTTATTTCACCTTTAAGATATAGAAACTTGAGGGTGGCAGCTAGTCAGGCGGACAGCACAAAACATATCTACCACTACCTACCTACCTTGCTGTGGATTTCGTCACGATGTTTCCTTCGTCGATGGCTTAAGCCCGAGGTGGGGATTGAACCTGCGGCCATCTGTTCGACAGTCGACCATTGTTATCGTTTTAAAATCTCTGATAAACGAACAAACAGACTTACAAACATTTCCTTTCTTACTTGTAGCGACTTCTGCGCACCCTACTCACAGCTCGTCGCTACACACGTAACTAATCGCAGAAGCATTACTAACAACAATCATTGATCGTACGTCACGAGTCTAACAGATGGCGCTAATATCAATCACGCGACCAATATTTGGCACGCAAAAAGTGGCAATTTCCTGAATCGCGATGACGAAGCTTAGACAGCACATCAAGCCATATACAATTTTCAAAGATAAATTAGCAGACAGCTGTCCTTGGGCCAACATCACCTGGCTCATAGGTAAGTAGGTACAGTCGCCTGCAATAAAATGTGAATGTGATAAATTAAGTTATAAATTTAGTTATATATATATATATATTAATAATCCTTATCTACACTGTTATACAACCTAGTACTGTAACATAGTTTAAAATTATGGAATGTATACATCATATTGCAGGCGACTGTACTTCCCTATTGGATGCAGGCGCTTCAACGTGGATACCTACACACCTACTACTACTTACCTACCCATGTACCTATCCACCCAACCGACCTCCACATACTTACATTTGTGTAAAAATAAAATTCAAATTAACATTCGGATTAAAATATCCTTCAAAGAGAACTCCCATTTCCTTTCTTTTACATCTAAACATTCTTAACCATTTTTTCTTTGTCATATCTTCATTAGGGGTTGGAGTGGCGTGACGTCATCACTTCTATTGTGACGTCACACAATAGAGCCTTTAGAGAATAATCCAGCTTTTGTTGACATTGTTTACGGTGAGAGGGGGTTTCAGGGGTTTTTTGGGACGTGTAGTAACTTCTAAGGTTTGAAAATCCTTTGGAATAATAATGCGTTAAGTTATTTTTGCAATACACTTACGTGCATCCAAACTTCTGCTAACGTTGTAAACTACATAAACACTGATGCCATATCATGGATTTTGAAATGAATATTTGTCAATATCCAAAACTATCTTAATATAAATTAGGACATAACTTTGCAATTTAAAGGCCTATTCAGACCTGAGCGTTATTCGCAACCGCTGTGGGTAGCGCAAAATACACGCGGAACTGATGGGTAAATAGTATGAAGTTCCATAACTGCAGCGAAATTTGTACTGCCTAGTGAGGCAGTATTTTATCTTGTTTGGCGAAACTACCGCCGCCCCGCTAACCGTTGCCAACGAATATCTATACCGCGCGCGGTAGCGATATCCGCTTTGGTGTGAACAGTGAAATTAACGCATATACTCTTTCGGATTTCTCTACCGCTCGCGGTAGCGAATAACGCCCAGGTCTGAATAGGCCTTTAGAGAGAACCTTTACATATCCTTGCACTGGATTGGAACGCACATACTCCGACAATATGTGTCCGAGTAGTACATCGTATGACCACAGAGTAATACAGTGGTAACCCAGTTGAACAAACCTGGTTTAATTGTACAGAACAAAAATTATCATATTCACTTGTTTTGTTTTGTACTCACACAAAAGTTGTAAAATTAACGTCGTTAGAACAGTAAAATAAAATGTTGTAGTGCTGTGGCTGTCTTTATCAGCATTAGGATGCTTATGTACCGTGCAATTTAATGAACTATGAATCCCTTGATTCATACCTCATTAAATTGCACAGCGTAGGTATAAGTTTGGGATTTAAACTTGCTTTCTTGTATAACTTTAATGTAACTGTATTTCTAAATATACCTGTTGACACTGATTATGGACATTGGTTATTAATTAACCACCTTAATTAAACATTGCACATAAAAATTCCAATTTAGGTATAATTAATCAATTTTGGTGTTACGCAAACACCACCAAAACCACAAAAATTGCCCCACCAAAATTAGAACAGCGTCTTAGAATTGAAATTAAATCGTAACTGTTGATAGTACAACAAATAACATGTCACCATTATATACACATACCAAACTTTTAGCTTAATATATTAATATTACCATAGAGTTACTATAAGAAAAACATATAAAACACGGCCACCAAAATTGCATATTTCTTGAACAAGTACCAAAAATTAACACACTTACATTTTTGGCGGGAAATCGCGTAGAATTCGCCCGCGTCTAGTAGTCCGGTAGTAAGAGCCCGACTTAACGATACACATGAACATAGTGTCCTCTTTTTCGGTTCGTTCTATGCAGTCATGTTCAACGTTTTATTGAAGCCACCAAAATTATAAGTTTATCTTGGACGGCACTTCGTAACATGCTGTAAGTTTAGTTATTGATCTAAATATGTAAATAAAAGTACTATTCGATAAACAATTGTATAGCAAATAGTAAAAAAATAATATAAACACAAAAATATCATGCCGTTTCGCCTAGACGATACAAATATCTAAACACTTGGATTGTGGACGCACCACCAAGATTAGAGAAGTCAACTTTTGTTTTATTTAGTCGAATTTCTCACGTAGTTTTTTTTAGATGCATGTCTTCATATCATCACCAGTGTCTATTTTCTTAAGAAAATAAAAATCTGTTATCATGTATACAAAAAAGTACGATTTTCAGCTACGCCGCTTAAAAATTGTGCTTAAGAAAATCACCCACCTGGTAAGTATACTCTACCAAACAGTAAGAGATGTTTATCAAAATCGAAAATGTATGCGTGGTCTTTACCGGCTACAAAAAATTAATTATAAATAGTAAAACATGCATACCAAGTTTCGTCAAGATTGGTCGAAAAATGCGACATGTACAGGAGTACAAACATACGGACATATGAAAGTCAATTAGGCCAGTTAAAGCACAAAGCTTCGCTCGCTTCGTTTGCTCAGTCAACGATAAAAGTTAGGTACATTAAATATTTGAATCTATAAGCTTCTGAGCCAGTATGAACTGTGTTTAATCTGTCCGAATCAGCAAGACTCATTCGAGTTAAGTTTCATTCATAAATCTATTGTTATTTTTTGCGCTGATGCGGACGGGTTAAGGACCTAGTGGCTTCTCCCATAATTATTTGGGCCATTGGGTATTTCCCATGGGGTGATTAAAGGGAAAACGCTTCAAATGAGCAGCACGCTGCTGCCCACGTCTATGTGTACGGTAAGTGCAAAAGGCTCTTTACTATTTGAATGTTGTCATTATGAGTACTGAACTGACCCAGGAGCTCAAAGCGAATGACCATAGACAACGCCGTTTGTTCGCTGACTGGGCTACAGAACGTTTGGAAGAGGACCCCGATTTTGGCCGAAAAATCATCTATAGCGACGAGGCGCATTTTTGTATGAATGGTTTTGTTAATAAGCAAAATTGCCGTTTATGGGACGACCACAACACACATGCGGTTCACCACAAATGCATCCACAAAAAGTTACTGTTTGGTGCGGATTTTGGTTTTTGCTCAGATTCAGCCTGATCCAGTATCACTGCACGGTAAGTGCAAAAGGCTCTTTACTATTTGATTGTTGTCATTTTGGGTACGTAAAGTGCTGTACGGCATAACTTCTCAAACAAATCGTTGTTACTCTCTGGCTTGGGCTTCATGTTTGAATCAAATTCATCGTCACTCGAAGCTTGTATCGCTCCTACGAGTACGTCAGAGGCGACAGGCTATTGTTTGTCACTTCCCAATCTCCGTCCGATATCTCAGTAACGAAGTTGGAGAAGTGGACAATCCAATCTGAACCAATCATCGCAGAATGAGCCGCGAGGGAATGAGAACGATTCAACTGAATGAACTGAATGAACGATACAGGCTGTGGGACAGGTGCGTTTTGTACTTTGTTTGGTTTAAAAACGTTCGTTTTGTATTTATTTGAAGTTTGTATACAGTTGTAGTACTAAGTAGTAATGGGCGCAGCCTGGAATAATCACATAAGGCGTTTAAAGGATTATATATTTATTTTCTAATGAAAAACGGGAATCACTCACTTATAAAGGTCAGATCTTTCCAACTATAGCTTCAACCATATCAGTTCGAGGCGAAACGCAACCGCGAACGTTCTGCACTCTCCTTGAGAAACACCACCGGATGTGGTGGAAACTATAGTTGGATCTGATGGAAGATCTGACTGATTTACGTCAATGGTTCTCGTTTTTCATATTAAAATGTGTACAAACCTCGTTAGTATTCATTAATAGGATTTTATATTCTATTTTATCTATAAACTTCATGTTATACGATTAATATATCAGGGACCATATTTTAGTTTGGTTTAGACCGGCGAGTACAACCGTTTTCTTCTTGGATCTCTTTAAAATTATTGGGTAATTTCTTTATTTGAAGCATTTAAATTATTGTATAGTTTGATATTAAAAGGTGTAAGAATAAGATTTATAGAACTGGAAAACGTTAAAACGTATACTATATTTGTTTATTTCCTTGTAGTATTTATTCCTAACTAGATAATTCAAAGTAATAAAAGATGTAAATAGAGATTATATTTCAAGCGATGATATCTCAGGGTGCTATCAGACACAGAGCGGGCACGCGTTCCCGCGGTCATGTTTGCGCTCGTGTTGTATTACATTAAATAGATATACATACACCACAGTCTACCCACAGTTGACCGAAGCGGTCAGAACGTATATATTTGAATACGTTCATTTTATTTAAGTCTTTTATTTTGTTAGGTAGTGTATTATAAATTATTTATTTTAACTGCCATTGCCATGGTACCGGAACTGTGCATTTCCAATCTAGAAGTGGGTATTAAAAGTGTATGTTTCCGTGTTGGTCTAAGGGGATAATTTCTCGTCTGTTCACATGCTTTTGAAAAGTATTGTAGTCTTTTACGAATAAACATGCTCATTTCCAAGATGTAGATGGAAGCGAGGTTCAGTATTTGATATTTGATAAAATATAAACAGTTTAAACTGCACATCAAGAAGCTTTAGCATTCCGTACTTGATAGGAGTGCGCCAAGCTTACTGTCCGTGATACACTGAGCCTAAGGTACGGCATTTATATTATATTATATATATTTTATAATAAAGTAATAAGCTGTGCTTCGCGATTTCACCCGCGTGGTGATGGATGACGATGATGGTGATGATGAATCAAACATAGCGCATGTTGCTCAGGCATTATGTAGCTTTATACTGGTGAAAGAGTTTTTTGAATCGTTTAAGTAGTTTTGCGTTTATCTATTACAAACAAACAAACAATCTAATCTTTCCGCTTTATTTAGATAAAGAAGAGTTAGACTAATAAGAATTAATACTAAGGTACGAATAATGTGGCCTAGTTTGTACCCGTGTTAATATTACATATGTTAACATGAAAGATTATTATGACATAACTGCAATAGCTAAATATTGTATGGTGTCGTTTGTTTCGGTTACATGATCGAAGTTTTCATACGGATCCCTAACTTATTTGAAAATGTTCTATCACCTATGTTCATCAGGGATCATGTAGAATTCGAATGGTGAAAGGTTTTTATATATCGGTCCAGTAGTTTTTGAGCCTATTCAATTTAAGCACATCTTTCATCTTTATAATATTATATATATAGCCTAGATGACTTTTCATCTCCATGCGTTTTATACCGTGTATTCAAAGTTAACGCAGTTACAACTAAGAACTACGATATGAACTGCTTCTCTACAAAACAACGCGTAATATTGTACAGCCACGTGTCTAATCCCGGCCGACGTCCGCCACCTAACGAAGTTACCCGCCAACTGGACAATCCAATCTAAACCAATCATCGGGAGAAATGAACCAGGCCGTGATTGGACACTTGGACCGTGAAACTACCCACATTGTAATGTAATGTCATTGGATAAGTATTATTCTTTTTGTACTAGTTGTAAATAAATAATTGTATTGTGAATGGCATTTTAAAATATAAATAAACGTTTGAATTGCGCCTGCAAGTTCGAACAACAAAGTCCGGGATAGCACACTACAATATTAATAGTTTTATATGTATAGCAGATGCCTTCTCCTTCGCATTCGCCTTTATAGATGTTTTAACATTTATCGTGTTTGTTTATTAATCATAGAATAGAATAGAATATTCTTTATTAGCTTGAATTGTAATTAGATACATACAAATTTAAGAGATAAAGATACAAAATACAGACCTTACAGATTTCACCGCAATCTAATGGCATGCAAAACCATAATTAAACGCCACCAGGCCAAAAAAGCTTGAAATGATAAAACTATGCTGTAACAACAATAATTTTGTGATAAAAGTATAAGTCAATTTATTTCATGATAGCTTCATTCATCTTCATCAAAATAATTTTTCTCTAAGGAACGAAAATTCTGAGCATTATTATACTTACGTGATAACATTCCAGTTAAGTATAAAGTACGCGTCAACTCTCAATAAATTTGTAACCCTAAATTCTCGGGAAATTCCCAAAAAATCCACGAAGGATTTGAAAAATTAGGCAAGTTCTCGCCGCGGCATCCCGGCCAATTACGGCGACGCGATTACACCGTGTTACCCCCTATAAATCACCCTCTAATCCTGCCCTACACGGGGTCATACATATACGTGAACACAGTATCACATGTCCGCAAAACAAACCGCTCTGTAACGCACACATATTCATGTACACTTTAACGCACAAACGTTCGATCTTTTTTTAACGTTTACACAGTTATATAAACACTACACATGATGGAATCAGAAATGAGGAGATCCGTAGACAAACTAAAGTCACCGACATAGACCAGAAGGTAAGCCAGTTGTAGTGGCAGTGAGCAGGACACATAGCCGGAAGGTTCTGGAGTGGAGACCACGGACCAGCAATCGCAGTGTAGATCAACCAACGACAAGGTGGACAGACAACCTTACAAAGGTAGCAGGATGACATTGGATGCAGGCCACTTCCAACCAGTTCTTTTGGAAATTGGTAGGAAGGCATATGTTCAACAGTGGACGTCCTACGGCTGAGATGATAATGATGTTTTAACACACATCTGAGCCCCAGCCGGGGATCAAACCTGGAATTTCGAGCTCCGAAGGCCACCAACTGTGATAACGGGGTCGCCGATCTGAACTGATCAATGAATACTAGGCAATACTAGCAGTAATGTTTGTTACCACTTCGCGTTGGTCCTGCTATACATAGGCTACTTTTAATACCAGAAAAAGGTTTCTGCCATATTTTACCCACAGGGGGAGCCGCAATATAATTAAATATATGTCTGCATGTACTCGTATATCTATATCGATCGGAAAGATTTGTTTGAATTGAATAATGAATAAATGTTCTGAAACTAATAGACTGATTTGAAAAATGATTTCACCATTAGAATCCTACATTATCCCTGATAAACATACGCTTATTTTGGATTCATTACCATCATCCATCACCACGCGTGAAACCGTGGGGCAGTAGTGTGTTATATACTTGTATCTCTATTCTATTCTCGGGTAAATTGTTCCATAACTAGCTTAGCCCCGCGGTTACACCTCATTTTGATAGATGAATAGTGAAAGTATCCTACTATGTGTTAATGCAGTGCCTGATCAACCTCTATACCAAATTTCATCTAAATTAGTTCAGCCGTTTAATCTGTCCGAATCAGCAAGACTCATTCGAGTTAAGTTTCATTCATAAATCTATTGTTATTTTTTGCGCTGATGCGGACGGGTTAAGGGGGAAGAAGAAACCACCATACAAATACACTTGCACTCTAAAAAAAATCACCTTTATGATATGAAAGAAAGAAAGAAAATAATTTTATTCAGGACATCACACAACATAACACACAAAAATACTGACAAAATAGGACAACCATCATAATAATGTTGCGTAATGCCATGAAATGCATATGAGTGACGTTAGTGTGATTTGCACTCACGCTGCGTGTTCACATAGATGAACTTTCCACCTGACTCTATTTAGTGTTTATTGGCCATTAGTAGGAGAATATACAAACTTATAGCAATTTGGCATCCTTCAATTCCTTTTGAAAAGGAAACTAATAACGGCGTCGTCTAGAACAGGACAACGTTTTCGTGTCGGAGAAGATGCAATATGGACAATCTCACGCGTGGTGGGGATAGGTCAGCTCTCTCGTATAATATGCTAATAATAAATGCTAATATTATAAGAAAAATTATAAGAGCATAACTGAGTTTGTAAGTTTGTTACGCTTTCATGCCTAAACGGCTGAACAGATCGTAATAAAATTTGGCAAAGAGATAGATTACCTATATAGGGCACATAGGATACTTTTCATCATCTGGTGATGATAAAAATCATCCATCACCACGCGGGTGAAGCCGCGGAGCGTAACTAATAAATAAATAAAGTGTGTATTAACTTTTATTGAATTCTCTGAAACATTTGAGCTAGACTACTGTATTCATCGTGTACTTTGCTCACATGAGATTCTCTACATGCCTACGCAAGGGTTTCGACCCCAAACTTTCTCCGGTCCTTCGCTGCCTTACACCCAAGGTATGCTAATTAGGGTTATTTGCTGTGTCTATAATTGTTCTTGGATTAGTTCTCGTGGTGGGGTTGGTGGGAAGGGGGAATGGACAGTGGACGGCTGAGCTGTGTTTACTTTAGTTTGGTTTAGTTTTCGTTGGTGGGTTAAACTTCGACGTAAGTTTGGGAATGGATTCGTGTTATTTGATCATCCTGTATTATGATAGTGCAGTTACTTGATTGTGTTACATTTAACTAAATCTGAATTAATAACGGGTGTGTGTGTGTGTGTGAATCTATTACCTTTACATGTACTATTTGAAAAATTTAATACCGACTTCTATTCTATATAGTTATTGGAGTGTAACTCAAAAACTACTGGACCAAAACTGGGACCACGCGGAAACTACAAGCTTTCAAACAAAAAAAGGATTTTGAGAATCGGTTCACCCAGTCGAAAGTTATGAGGTAACAAACATAAAAAAAACATACAGTCGAATTGAGTACCTCCTCCTTTTTTTGGAAGTCGGTAGAAAAGAGCAATTATTGTATGTACATATGTATATAAATAATCTGAATTTCGGAAACGGTTCCAACGATTTTCATGAAATATATTATGCAGTGGGCTTTGAAAGCGATAATATGATCTAGCTAAGTTAAATTTTAGAAAACGTGTTATTGGTGTTTTCAGGCAATTAAAAACAAGAGTTTGTTCAAAAAAACGATATTAAAAAATATTTAGTGACACTTCCGCTGAAAAGAAAGCAATGATTTTGGCCTATTTGGGGGGCGTGCACCACCCTCCCTCCCGCATAAAATGCTAATAGGAAGAATACAAAATAAAAAACACAAGAAACCCCAAATAAACCAAAACCGATTCGACACGTGTTTCGCCTCTACACGAGGCATCCTCAGGAGATGTTGACTCGTCGAGCGCTAGACCGACAGTGAGAGAACAACTTTTTTTTTTTTTTTTTTTTTTTTAGAACGGACTAATGCTGTTTGCCTCTACCGGCATTTACAGCGTCACCGGACGGTTGGCGAGCGCAGATGGCACTCAGCCAGATGCGGGCGCGGAGGGCGCACCGCCTAAGGCGAGCGTTGAAGACGCTTCGCCGCAAGGAGAGGAGTAGGCGACTTGCTCAAGGGCACCACTAGGGTACGGACCTCGGCTTGGGCCGTCGCCAGGAGAGAGGGGAGTAGGAGAGAATCGCCCCGGTACATAAGTGTACCGTTGAAAGTGGGCCCTATGAATTTTAACTCTACGACTATTTGGAGAGAATCTAACCAAGACATAACTTTTGCCTCGAGCTCGCCGGCGAGCTCGGTGTTTGACTGTGTTTACCACTAAATCATAACCTTGTGAACCTCGCCTCCCCCCATTTCCGCGACATGGGTCCACACCGCGACCAGGATCGTCGCGTTGTGCACTCATGACTGTACTTTGGGTGGGGCTACAATAAGAAAGTGAAGTACCTCGCCCACAGCCATGGTGGCTGGGACTACAAAGAAAACCAGTGTTACCTCGTCCGCAGCCATTTGCTGGGCCGGAGGATACATCGCGACCGGGGCCGCGGTGTATACTCCCACCCGCACCGTGGCTGGGACTACAATCGTGTGTGTGTGAATTACCTCGACTGCGACTGGGGCTGCGAAGAAGATCTCGGCCGGAGCCTACAATGCGATCGGGATCACAGCCCTGGTCGGGTCTACAACCATTACCGGGGTTCCCTTGGGACGACGCTAAAGCTGCCGAAGTAACGGCTGCGATGGGGTCGTCCGGGTCACCCAAAATATGCCTTGGACGGCGACGGGGGGGAAGGAAGTGGGGATCGGTTATGTCAGTGGAGTAGTTCGCCGCTTCGACCACGAGGGGATTCGAGTGGTGGGGAGCTTTGTCGAAGTGGCGGCGGGAGCAGTCTTTCATATACTGCGTAATAGAGGGGAGGGTGAAATCGCAGTGCAGTTCGGCGTTCCGCAAGTACCACGGAGCGCCCACTGCCCTGCGCATAAAGCGATTTTGAATCACTTGAAGTTTGTGGAGGTCGTGTTTTTGAGCATGGGCGAACGCTACAGATGCGTAAGTCATGATTGGGCGGATGCAAAGTTTGTAAAGAGTCGTCTTATTTCTAAGAGACATTTTACTGTTTTTGCCTATGAGGGGATTAAGACGACCCATAATGAAGGCCGCCCTATTGCGAACAATCTGAATGTGTTTCGCGAAAGTGAGTTGGCGATCAAGAGTGACGCCCAGGTATTTGGCAGATTTAGCCCATGGGATGGGTTCGCCGAATAGGACTATGGGTGACGGCATGAGATTCCGCCGGGTCTCAGTGAAGTACACTGCTGCACTTTTGCTAGGATTTACTGCAATCCGCCATTTACGAAACCATGCACCGATTACGGTGATGGCTCGTTGGATGGCGCATCTCTGCCTGACCTTGAACCAGCCAGTAGAGTAGATTGCAGTATCATCCGCAAACTGAGCGATCTGAACATTAGGTTCAGATCGTGGGATGTCGCTGGTGTACAGCGAGAAGAGAATGGGTGAGAGTACAGAGCCCTGAGGGACACCTGCGTGAATGGGATGCGGGGAGGAGAGCGTTCCCTCGGTGCGATAGCTAAACGTTCGATCCCTGAGAAAGTCTTGTAAGATGAGTACAAGACGGTCTGGCACACCCAGTTGGTACAGCTTGAATATCAAGCCGTTGTGCCAGACTTTGTCGAACGCTTTCGCTACGTCGAGGAAGACAGCTATGGTCCCTTGGGGCTTTGGTTTCTTATTGAAACCGCCTAGGATGTGCTCCGTTACGCGGTGCACTTGTTGGACGCAAGAGTGTTTGGCTCTAAAACCAAATTGCTCATCGGGAAGGAGGTTATTGGACCTAACGTGGGACCAGAGTCGGTTCACAATGAGCCGCTCGTAAATCTTCCCCAGAGAGCTGAGGAGACTTATGGGACGGTAGCTGGAGGGCTCGGCTGCCGGTTTGCCTGGTTTGTGAATACCAATGACAATGGCATGCTTCCAAGTGTCTGGGAAGGAGCAGTTGCTCATAGCCGCATTGAAGATGCTAACTAAGAGATGGACTAGTGGGACTGAGAAGTGTTTAATCACCTTGTTGCTGATACCATCAGCCCCAGGGGATTTACGGGTCTTGAGGCTCTTGATCAGAGACACAACCTCGGATGATTTTACCGGTGGGAGGAGTGGGAGGTCAGAGATGGACATAGAGCTTTTACGTTCAACTTCAGATTCCACCGAATCGAGGTGTTTCTGGTCGACGTGATCTACATTTAGAGTACACTGAGCCTCAAGGCTATCAGCTAAACACTCGGCTTTGTCTTCGTCAAGGAACGCTATGGAGAGGGGAGGTGGCCTAATGAGTGGAGGCATTGTCTGTTGTCCGTCAGATTTCAGAGTTCGAGCCAACTGCCAGTATGCCTGGTGAGTTGGCTCAATCTCTGACAGTTTGTCGTCCCACCTTTGATCACGCAGCTCACTCATGCGTTTCCTTACAGCACGCTGTAAATAGCGCATGGTGGCTTTGTTGAGAGAACAACGCAAAATCGCCCGCTTATATAGCAAGCAGACTCCGCCACCTTGTGACTCACTGCACGCGCGCCGGCCGCTGCTATATTGTTGTTGGTGATGTATTTTGGGAACAACAACAATATAGCAGCGGCCGGCGCGCGTGCAGTGAGTCACAAGGTGGCGGAGTCTGCTTGCTATATAAGCGGGCGATTTTGCGTTGTTCTCTCACTGTCGGTCTAGCGCTCGACGAGTCAACATCTCCTGAGGATGCCTCGTGTAGAGGCGAAACACGTGTCAAATCGGTTTTGGTTTATTTGGGGTTTCTTGTGTTTTTTATTTTGTATTCTTCCTATTAGCATTTTATGCGGGAGGGAGGGTGGTGCACACCCCCAAATAGGCCAAAACCATTGTTTTCTTTTCAGCGGAAGTGTCACTAAATATTTTTTTAAATCGTTTATTGATAGTGGATTTCCGCAAAGTAACGCCTGAATCAATAAATTATCTAAGAGTTTGTTCCTTGCTAAAGTAGATGGCGTAGCAGTCGCATTGCAAAAAATTGAATTGCGGTGATAAGATTCCAACGAAACATGTGTTGCTAATTTGTGTTCGTATTTAAATAGAACAAAGCTCGGTCATCCAGGTTCTACCTAATAGATTGAAAATTTTCAAAGAATTTGTGAGTTGTATTATGTGTGCTATTCCACAAAAGAAACGTGTTACTAACAACTGTTTTTATTTTTGCTCTATGCTACATACTGTCATACACACAAGAGTAAAATTCAAATTGTCAAACTCTAAAGCCGGCCCTAGCTTAAGGCAAACGAACGGACGATTCCAGTTAACAAATACGATGTACGTATACAAATATCTCGAACTGCCCTCAAAACTGAAACAAATTGCGTAATTCAAACTTTTGCCTACATAAGCAAAACTGCCTCCTTATTATTATCGTTTAGGTTATAATTCAGCAAAGTTGGATGCCTACTAAATTTGGCTCTGATATGTGAATAGTGTTGTGTTTATAATCATTATATTTTTATATTATAAAACTCATTTTTCGCTCACCGTTTGTATATTAGCTAATGTTAAAATTGTATATCTCATACAGTGAAATGTTATTTCTTTTTAGAAAAATAACATTCTTTAACCAACAACTTAGTGCTTTTTATAAAGTACAAAAATGTATTTTTTATCCGGATAAGACGGCGTTTGAAAACATCTCACTGAGGCCGCAGCACAAACTGCGAAAAAGTATTCGTATTGTAAACGTCAACGCGTCTCGCTTCCGCGTACAAACTTTGAGTTATCTATGTCATAGTTGCCCTAGCTAGATACATGACAGTTTGTACTGTTTCACGTGAACGTTACACTTACGCAGTTACTCGTGCTAGGCCCACTGATGCCAGATTAGTCTTTCGCAAGTATCCAATATCAGAATCTGTTTCTATGACCATGTAAATACCTTACAGATTCCTTCCGGAGAAAAACAAATTAATAAACTCCTATGTGTATGTACGTACTGTGCTTTATCGATGTGCTATTCACACAACCCATTGTCGGTGACCTAAATCCATTGCTCCAAAGAGAGCTAAGAAATCCCATCTATCTTTAGAATCGCCGACGATGCGGCGTACCTTACAAATGGCCCGCAATGAATCGTCCGGGAGAATCCCGGGCACGACATTTTAGTGGCCGGTAGATAACAGATAGGGAATTGATTTGATAGCTGTTAGTCATTTTTATCATAGAGCTCTTTGTAGATTTGCTTTTGATATAGATTGGTACATTCACAAGGATAATGGAATATAAGAATCAACGAATAACGTGTCACGCTTCGTAGAACATTATCACGGCAATCTTATAAATGTGATAGTTTGTTTGAGTAAATGTATGGATAAATTAATGGGTATTACTCGTTTAAATCAAAACTACTGAACTGAATAAGCTGTTTTTTAAAAGGTAAGTGAGGTAGTGAATCTTAGAAATTTTTGATATAATTAGATTTTGTAGTTTTAGAGAGAAAATGAGGAGGTTATCCTCGCACAGGATTCGAACCCGATCTCCTGACAATTCATGCCAAATGCCATGACCACTAGGCCACCAAGGTTTCCAATATAATAAAGGCAATATAGGTGTCGATTCTGTAAGCATTCTCTTAACTAAAAATCTCTAGATTATGGCAGTACTTATTTTGTTTAGGCTAAAATCCAAATTTTGTATAACACTTTCGAATGACAGCACTAAAATAAAACATTTCTATTAAATTGTGGGCATATTCTTGACAGTTTAGTCGTCACGTAACTTTGTGCTCGCTAAACTAACCTAAATTAACCAAAATTTTATAGAATAATCATCTTTTAAGAAGTGTAATTCTAACTTTTAACATGATTTTGGATTTTATTGTTAACAGAATAAGGACCACTATAATACATTTTTAGTTTAGTTTAGTTATTTTGAACAAGTGAATCGCTGCCACTATCTTTGGTATATAATCGCGTCATAGATGACATCTATCGTAATAGTTTGAAACCCAACCGAAAATGTTTCTAGGGTAGGTACCCGCAGATACTTCAGTTTACTCGTGAACATGGCGCATGCAACTGTGCCGATATATCGAGAGCTCACAATAAATACAATGGACGGTAAATATCCCGTTTGTAACATTAATTCTTGTAACGCTAAACTACCCACATTACCACAAAATTAAACTTATGAGAAAACAGTATGTGATATTCCTGGAATAAGATATAATAATGTACGATCATAATTATTCAGTGAGTATTGTTAAGCTTCAGAGGGACTTAACTAAACATTAAGGGTAAGAAACTCAAATACCACTTAAAAACCTAAATCCTTAAAAATTCCAAAGAACAAAGTTTTGAGTGTTTGCAACTTCGACCCACCGTCTGGCGGCGTTCCGCTCCAATTTTTTAAGATCCAAGTTTTAAGAAAAAAAACTCATAGTTAAATTATATAGAAAACTAGCTTCAGCCCGCGGTTTCACCCGCGTAGATGCTGAAAAGAATCATATTGCAGTGCTTTTCCCTGGGACATAATCTATAACCAGCTGTTTAGGCGTGTTAAGGTAACAAATAGACAGAGACAGAGTTTTTTTATATATTTTTCTAAAATAAAAGTAGTCTAAGTTACATCTTGTAAAGTCAGCTATACAACAAAATCGCAGTGCAAGTACCGTATTAGTCGTCAAATTTGTCGAATCGCTACGATCGATACATTTGTCAAATCGTATCGGGCCCTAGCAAGTATGGAAGTCATATCGACGACTTATACGATCGTCAAATTGTCCACAGTATATCGATTATTACGAATTGTTTGGATTCCACAATCCGTCCTTCCATCGTTTGAAGATTTCTATGAGTATTTCGCTCTTCTACGATCAAAAGAAGGCCGAAGTCTATTTTTTTTTATTTAATAACAGCTGCGCTCCGTGGTCAGACCCGCATGATGATGGATGATGACGATGTTGATGAAAATTATCCTATGTGTTAATTCAGCGCCCCATCTACCTCCATGTCAAATTTTATCAAAATTGGGCCAGCCGTTTGAGCGTAAGAGAATAACAACATCCATTCATCCATAAATACGAGTACCAATATTTCGCGTTCATAATATTAGAAAGAGCAAACGCAACTAAACAATATCCCCATTCCCGTCGCCTGTCGATAAGCTATATCGAGGTCATTTTCAAAGCTGACAAAACAATCGTTAAAATCGATTAAATAGACGATCTCATACGTAATTTAACATGGAACTGTTAGGGTTTCCGTTATAATTGTAAAACTTATCAAATTTCTACCGATCGCTTAATTTTGTTACTTACTTGCAATGATCGATAAAAGTTCGATATAGCCAGTTTTTCGAAGTATGACGAATTTAAGATTCAAATTCATCGATCGGTAAGTTCGGTACTTGCACTGCAGACATACAGGAAGATCGACAAATATTTAAAAAAAGTTTTTTTTATGTAACTACCGTATACCGTCATATGCATCTAGTGATAATCTGTTAATTTGGAATTATAAACAGACATCTGTTTATGATATCTGTACACATTTACTCAAACTAATTTTGCTCAAAGGGCTTCTCTCGTACTTACTGAAAGACGTATACCTACACATTGGATTATCCCAAAAGTATTAATAGATTTTCAGCGGCATAAAACCTTTTTGTTGCTACTTAAATAGCCCAGAACCCTTATCTAAGAATAGTAGTAGCTTAAAAGTTTTAAAGGCATTATTACATTTAATGTATCCACAATAAATGAATCCACAGTTACACTTTGCTAAACCAATAATTTACATAATATTTTTTTAAGTTTGGTTTTGCAGGCTCATTTTTTAATAAAAACTTATTTCTATATTTGTATTCTTAAGTAATCAAACGAGACTGGCAAGTTATTTGTCTAACGGTAAGCGCCATACCGGTGCTTATTAACAATTGCAGTGCCACTTAGAGCGCTCTACACGATTCTCCACAGTTTGAGTCAGATAGTACGAGTATTTTATAATCTCATTCGTTTACTAGTTGATTTCCTTCTTATAACACTTTAAACATTAAAACTTCACCTTCCACCTCTCACTGTAAGAAGACACTACCTAGCTGGGGAGTTTTTGTTAAAGTCAAAATCCATTAACAATAGCAATATTATCACAGCATTGGATAAACTATATGATCTATGTAAAAATCCTTATTGGAGACGCAAAAACAAACCTACCTTAGTACTAATACACGAATATCTTAGATCTATACCTATACACAGTAGTGAAAGATTAGAAATGTTTTCTATGGATACGTGGGTCGGCGGTGTGGATCTGTCTCAAATCATAAAGTGTGATATTGAATACATCAGTAAACCTAAAAATACCTATAATACATGTGTTTTGAGACAATTGTGTGATACCTATATAAACAAAAGCTACAATGGATATTATAAAATTTATACGGACGGTTCGAAAGAAAAAAGTGGCCTTGCTGGATTTGCTTTCTATGACCCACAAACAGAATATTATTTTAAATTAAGACTCAATGTTAATATTTCTATTATGTGTATAGAGCTGTTCGCTATAGCAGAGGCGATTTCTTAGATTATAAGTCATGCCCGTCTGGCGGATATGTAATATTGACAGATTCCAGAAGCGCACTCCAACATCTGGCTCGGTGCTCCTCGAACTTTCGAGGTACACCGATAGCCTACAATATTCTGGACTCTGTTCAAAAATTAGCACAACAAAACAAAAATGTCGTCTTACAATGGGTACCGTCCCATGTTGGCTTGCCGGGCAACGAAAAGGCAGATCAACTTGCCAAAGATGCTGTTGAGGATGGGGAACTGTTCTTTTGTGTGCCTTTTTACACTGAACTTTTATTTTTAGTGCGGGAAAAATGTATTGAAACATGGAAAGAGTATTTCGATGAGAGATCATTGACAAAGGGCATTTGGTACAGGACTATCCAACCCTGTTTAACGCGCTCGCCGTGGTTCTCCTACACGGAAATCCCTAGATCTGAGATTGTCACTGCATTGAGACTTCGATCCGGGCACATTCCACTAAATAGATTTGCATATTTAATGAAGAAGTCTGATTCACCAAATTGTGCCGAGTGCGGAGTAGTTGAGGATGTTTACCATGTATTGGTGGAATGTGTCCAGAACGAAGTCGAGAGAAGAGCGTTCCTGATGGCTACCAATATCGATGTCAAAGAGCTGGGTATTTGTAATAGCATTCTCGCATTCCCTCTATCAGCGGCTGCGAGAAGGCTATACAAACTTGTTAACATAGCCATAAAACGGCGTAGTTAATGTATATCGATTGTATACTATGGGAGTGGCATGATCATGTCTGATCAAACTCCTTTTAAATAAATAAAGATTAAAAAAAAAACACTTTAAACATTAAAACGATACTTTTTGAATACTGAATATCAGTAGGGCTATTATGTATCTCAGTTGCTAACAAATGTTGATTGAAATCGAAAAAAATGGCGGCTCTATGTCACTTTTGTCAGCTCCAGACATCAACTTACTAACATTTTTGCTTACTGGAGTTGTCAAAACTGACATAGGGGCGCCATTTTTCCAGATTTCTATCAACATTTGTTAGCAACTGAGATACATAATAACCCTGTTGGCACTGTTGTGGTGATCACCAAGACAAATAATTAGTTTAGAACCCACCATCGTGTTCCCACCCTTACATATCAGTACAATATGCCTTTCACTTATTCACCACTAACATCATCATAATCTCAGCTGGAAGTCCTACATTAGGCCTCCCCCATAATTTTCCAAAAGGACCGGTTGGGAGCGGTCTACATCAAACGTCGTCCTGCGATCTACGCTGCGTTTGGCGGTCCTTGGTCTTCAATTTATAAACTTCGTAAAGTAAATCTGCTACTTTCGGTTCAGTAAAGCATTAATATGATAACCCTGTTGTACGCCTAAAGTACTGGAACATGCTACTACACATCGACGTGCGTAGTGGCATGCTGCACATTATACACTTTTCCCCTTAGTCGCTTTTTACGATCACCATGAAATCATCTCGTAGTGCTATTATGACGCGCTGTTAATGCGAAAAAATAATCATGTATTCATAGGGAACTGTACAAAATAAATATTGAAATTAATAGAGAGAGCAATTCACATCCTCGTGCGGGATTCGAACCCGCGTCTTCTGACTATCCGTGTCAGACGCCATGACCAACTAGGCCACCGAGGTTCGGGTCCGAGCATCGAATTTTAACTCTCTATCTGACCTTAACCGTCTTACGGGGACGGAGCGACATCTATTGGACAGCCCTGACAGTACTATCCAACCGAAAGAAGTTATTTAGAAATACTTAAACTTTCGTATTGACGTCGCGACCCTTTATAATTTTTATAGTATTACTTTTTTAAAGGACTAACGCTTGCTTAACGATCTCAAACATTGAAATTTGAGATGTTTGAGTCAAATGTTTGAGATCGCTAAGCAGGCGTTAGTGCTTTAAAAAGTAATACTATAAAAATAAATATGTACATGAGCACGTACTCGTATATCGCAAATGAAATGATCAGATTTGCCGTCAGCCTGTGAAGCAAAGCCATCGGACCGCAGCCGGCTTAGCGAGGCTCTGGGCAACTTTGTAACAACTTGCAAGCGGAGTACACGATACTTTTTTACAAGGACGTGAAAAAAGTCTGCACGCTATTTTTAACCGACTTAATATGGAGAACGTTCTCAATTCGACTGCATGTTTTTGTTATGTTACTTAACATTGCAATTTTAGAGAGAGAAATTCACATTCTTAGACGGAATTCGAACCCGCGTCTTCCGATAATCCGTGTCAGACTCCATGACCACTACACCATTGATACTTGCTATCTGAGCATCAAATTTACCTCTCTGTTTGATTTTAACTGTCGTATAGAGACGGAACTACCTATACTGAACAGTTTGACAGCATTATCCAACCGAAACAATAAAATAATAAAATACTTCCGTTACGTAAGTTTTATTTAAATTTATGTATTTGCTTGGAAAGAAAAAGTTTAGAGAAATAATCTGGGCTGATTATACATTTTTACAATTTTGGTGAGAAATAACATCCTCATACGGGATGCCCTGGAGTCTTCTGATTAATCCATGCCATTCGCTATGACAGCTTTACGATCTTTATTCCACTGGTTTAGGCAAGAATTGTTTTATTCATAAAGGTATTTGCGAAGTTTACCTTAAAATCTAGCTTCTGTGGTAAAATGTATTAAACGTGGCGGGATAAACTAAATGCGGCAAAATATCGTCTCTCGTCTACAAGCTTAAAGGCAGACACCTTACACATACACAGCCGAGCCGAGACCGAGGCGGGTCCGACTCTTTACCGAGCTAAGGCCTAGTTGGAGAACGTTAGATCCATAAACAGGCAGTAGTAGTGCTAGTCTTTACTCTACTTTTAACTACAATATCTTTCGTTTATATTAGAGTGCAGGTTGCAGCTCTAAATGAACAGCTGTAAACTTATATTAGATCGATACGCTTACTTCCGGAATTTAGTAAGTAGTAATCTATACCGATACGAGTAATTAAAATTGAAGAGCCTTTTTGAAATTCCAAGTTACTCGTAACAGCTTTTTACTTAATGCATATTTGTTTGTCTGTCTGGCTGTTTAGTCCAGCTAGATTCGAGATTTGACGTATGTAACCCGTTGTATGAACGAGTAATGAGACACTTTCTGAGTGGATGTGATATAAACTTAATTTGAAACTATTTCACCGATTTTAGGTATTTACTCAATCGTTTTTCATTCAATATTACATTTCATTTAACTACGAATAATATGAATGTTATAGAGTTTACCTCACGGCGATATAAGCGAATTTTATATCCAGATATACCTTACTTTAAAATAAATATTAGTGATGAAAGTTTAATGAAGAAATTACGAGGTTTAAATTTGTCAATTCCAGTCTTCTAAATATTTTTTCTTATTATTTACAATTATTGCGATTGTTTAGAAGTGTGGGCCGAGCACGAAAATCTGTTTAAGTATAACGTAATCGCACCGTTAACGTATTTAGTACAAACTGTCATGTATCTAGTACACTAGTGGCACAGATAACTCATAGTTTGTACTGAATACGTAAATGACACGATAGCGTTACACTTAAGCGGATTTTCATGCTCAGCCCGCTACACAATTATATATTTGTTATGTGGTGGTGATCAAACCTGCCAATAACAACTAGTGTATAACCAATCCAATATACCCGGTTTATGAGGTTCTTAGGTAATTCGACTTTACTTCTCTCTCTCTCTCTCTTCTCTCTTCTTTGTCTGCGTAATACAGCTTCTTTAGCACGCGAATACTATCAATTGATTATTAATTATTAGCTGCTATGTATCGGGAAGTTGAACAGTATTGTTGATCATTGATGAGACCAGAGTGACTGACGTTGACTGACGAAGGAAGAAAGCAGTTATAGCGGCAACGCCTTCCACCAATCAGTTCCTAACTGTCAGTGCCAATAACATATCTATCCACAGTTTTCCTTCCTACCGATAAAAATGAGACATAACGTCCATATTAATAGTGTCAAATGTCTATCTGTAGTAGCGGAAACAGACTGTAGCGACACGTATTGCACTTGCAGTGAATTTCAGTGACATAAAATCCATTGCGAGCGGTGCATCAGTCGTCACCCGGAGGGCTCGGTAGGCAGACAATTAACTAGGCTCGCTTGGCGGATATAATTAATTACGAAATCTTGACACATAAATGTTTATTACTTTTTTTTTTTTTCGAACGTACTAATGCTGTTTGCCTCTACCGGCATTTACAGCGTCACCGGACGGGTGGCAAGTGCAGATGGCACTCAGCCAGATTAAATGTTTATTAAAATACCAGTGCTTTATACAGTTGATTTTCAAATTTGTCACCGACCCATGTAGTGATAAGGACTAGATACGAGTACCTATATAGTTAGGTAGCACAGTGGCAAAAGACCATAGATAGATTATTTGCACCAGCCATAAGGCAACATCTAGTTTCGGTAGGCACATTCACGTGAACTGCAGCTGCTCGTCCCGGGCGCGGATCGGAAGCAGTAATATCAGTCATAAATAATCCTCGCGGTATTTTCTCTTTCCAAAAACTAACTCGTGGGGCTCAGCTCGGATGCAATATTCAAGTGAAATTTATCTTCAACTTAAAGTAAGTCTGTGACATCTTTGGAAAGTTGGACATGAGGCTGGATATTAATTTCGGGAGCTTTGTAGTTTTCGTGCGCTATTTTCATTGGTATTTGTTTGGATTCTTTGTATGTACTAATGTAGTGGTAGGACTTTAGCACAGTCCGTCTGGAGAAGTACGATACCTCTGCCAGGTATTCAACCGTGAAGCAGTAGTGTGCAAACATTACTGTGTTTCGATGAAAGTCAATGTTTTCAGTGAAATTACAGGGCAGATTTAACATCCTACCAACAAGTACAATTTGAAAAAGAAAAAATTTAATACCGACCTTCATTCAGTCATTGGAGTGTAACTCAAAAAATACCAAAGCAATTTTAAAGAAATTGTTAAATGGGACCACACGTGAAGCACTAGCTTTCAAACAAAAAAAGAATTCTGAGATTCGGTCCACCCAGTCGAAAGTTATGAGGTAACACACATAAAAAAACAATCGAGTACCTTCTCCTTTTTTTGGACGTCGGTAGAACACCCTCATTTTATCGACATTGTGATATGACAGCACCTTAACCTTAAAAACTCCTAAGTACGGCTAAGTAAAGCTCATCAGTTATGAAAGCAAATAGTAAAACAAAATTTGAATCTAACATTTACTCGTAATAATTTTTTTTTGCGGAAACTAATTTTCTTTAATGATAATAATTGTTATATATAATTGTTTAATCAATTTACTACTTTGTTGCAAATAAATTATTCTGATTCAAATTTGATAATAGTTCTATTGAAAAGCAGTAGTGTGCGTCTTTGTCAATACATGAGATATTAAAGCCAACGAAGCTTGCGCAATTAACTGTAGTGGTCATCATCATTACCGCTGTCTACCGCATTCTCACATTAGCACGAATAACTGCGTAAGTGTAACGTAACGTGTCATTCACGTAAAACAGAATAAACTGTCATATATCTAGGGCAACTGTGACACAGATAACTCAGAGTTTGTACGGCAAAGCGTGAAGCCTACGATATGAATACTTTTTCCCAAATTGTTTGCGCCTCTGATGATATAATGAGTGGTTCAACACTAGCATATGGCTTTTAAAAAACCTTTTTACAAAAAAATGGTACCAAAATTATTATCATAATTGATATCATCAAAATAGGCGAAACAGTTTTCAGTAATTGGAGTTAATTCAAAAACTGCTGAACCGAGTTTGATGAAATTTAAATGGGATCATCTCAGAAGTATACTCTACCAAACAAAAGTTTTTATGAATCGATCCAATAAGGTAGAAATCGGTGAACATAGATGAAAAAAAATACATACTGTCGAACATATAACCTCCTTCATTTTTGAAGTCGGTTATAAAAGTTCGTGTCAGTTGTTCTTTCAACTACAATAGCAGAAGGGCATATAGGGGACGTAAAATTAAGTGTAAGTACGCAAAATAAAGCGTACCGTAACCTGAAGTACATAACGTATTTACGGGGGCTCGTAGGACGATGGTTTACGGCGCCGTTGCTTTCAGGCAGAAATCTGAATAAGCTCCTCGAGTGTTCGCTACAAAATGTATCTAATTTACATTTTGTAGCGATCATTCGAGACTTGGGCATACATAATCAGTCCATTATGTTCCCACTGCTGGGACTCGAGCCTTCCTCGTATTCCCCATAATACAACACGCGAGCCCAACGCGGCTAGGCTAGTGGCCAACCCATGACGAAGTTTTCAGGCCGCCCGAAGGCCATCGACATAGTCTAACGACTGTTGCCCTAAGACAAATAACTGGGACAGACGGCTTAACGTGCCCTCCGAAGCACGTGAGCGCTCAGTTGAACAATGCCACTAGCACACAACAAGCCCATCTAACTCCTGACTGCAGCAACCGGTTAAGATAGCCAAGCCTACCTAAACTGTGAGCGCTTCTATGATCTAGAATTTAATTATTTGAGTGGTAACGTTGTATAAATCGATGAACGCCGACTGCACGCACAAAAAAGTATTGACTCGTCACGTTCCCTGTGCAAGTAAGAGCGCGCAACAAGAGATAGAGAGGCACGATCGGCCTAAGCGTTCGGCTTGTCTTATGACGTAATCACGTTAAATTATCGTCTGTAAACCGATTTTACAGGCAACCTTTTTTATGTTATAAAGTGAAGAGACGGCCAAGTCGTGCGCCTGACGGTAAGCACTACAATTGCCCGTGACAGTTGCAGTGGCACCCACTGCTTGGGATTTACTTTTGCTTGGCACTGCCTGCACTTGTCACTCCGATACATTGCCTATTTATTCTCCTAGATTTATAAAAACCCTAGTGGCCAACCCATGTCGAAGTTTTCAGGCCGCCTAAAGACCTTCGACACTACCTAACGACTGTTGTCCAAAGACAAACAAATGGGACCGACGGCTTCAGTGTGCTTATTCTCTTAATTAACAACTAATTTTATTTGATATAGTTCACTTCACACCCACAGAAATGCTTGCGCACTACTGCTTTGCAACAGAAGATACACCACTGCGGTGTCGCTAAACTACGTTTGTACGAAACTCATAGATAGACATTTACACTTTCATTATTAATTAACTTAAAACACCCCAGTGCCTCAAGACAAGAGTCTTCGACCAATGTGTGTTACCAGTGATGACTTATAGCACTGAATCGTGGTCTCTTACTATGTGCCTCATAAGCAAGCTCAAAGTCGCACAACGAGCTATGGACAGGCTATGCTTGGGGTTTCTACGTGATGGAATCAGAAATGAGGAGATCCGTAGAAGAACGAAAGTCACCGACATAGACCAGAAGATTGGCCAGATAAAGTGGCAGTGGGCAGGGCGCATAGCACGCAGAACAGATGGCCGATGGGGCCGAAAGGTTCTGGAGTGGAGACCTCGGACCTGCAAGCGCAGCGTGAGCGTCCACCGACACGGTGGATAGACGCCCTGATAAAGGTCGCAGGACGACGTTGCATGCAGGCCGTTTCCAACCGGTCCTTTTAAAAACTTCTGGGGGAGGCGGGATATGTTCAGCAGTGGACGTTCTACGGCTGAGATGATGATGATGATCTACATTTTAAGATACTAGTAGTTCTGCGAACAGTAGACCTCGCGAGCACAGTCTTATCAGCGACAAGTTTTCGCAATCTGAACTAACTGCACGTCATCGAAATTCAAAAAAGTTATCTATGTACAAGACCTTGACCTTGAAATATTATGTTGTAAAGTACAACAAATATTCTTGTCAAATTTTATCAACATCGTCCAGTTTTGATGCTTCACATATCTCGGCAACCACTTGACCAATTATTGTGCTCATGTGCACTATGTGTACCAAATTAATTCTATATTCTATTAGTATCTAGCCGGTCCTAGCCGGTTTTAAAGCGTAATTATGAACATAACTCGCGATAGTTTTCTATCTTAAACATAACAAGTACAATTTGCAAATTTTAATACCGACATCCATTCTATTCACTTATTGGAAAGTAACTCAAAAACCACTGGACCGAATTTGATGAAATTTAAATGGGAACACACGGAAGCACAAGCTTACAAACAAAAAAAGAATTTTGAGAATAAGTTCCTATCACAAGTTATGAGGTAACAAACATAAAAAAACAGTCGAATTGAGTATCTCCTTCTTTTTGAAAGTCGGTAGAAAAGTATATTGAATACTAGAACATGCTTAACAAGTTTCGTGAAGATTGGTTGAAAAATGTGGCCTGTACAGGAAGACGTACATACAACCTAACAAACATACGGACATATGAAAGTTTTGGTTTTGGTATTTGGCCAGAGCTGAGACGCGTCGCTCGCTCGCTCAATAAATATATACTAGCACCCCAATACAATGTTATCCGAGAATATACATTTTGGTTTGATTACACGACAAATAAACTGTGAAATTTGTACCAGTAGGATAAGCTTCTCATTTCCCGAACAAATTGAAAATCTTAGGTTACTTTTCTATTTTCATTTTTCATAAAATTTCTCGTTATCTTTGGCTCGTATTATTCCAAACATACTCTTAATATAATCAGATACACGCTTATACATCCTCGTAGAGGTCGGAAGGTGTGTAGAAATGTTTTATATAATTCACTAAATATATATAAACTAGTATTTTCTACTGACTTCCAAAAAAAGGAGGTACCCAATTCGACTGTTTTTTTATGTTTGTTACTTTATGACTATCGACTGGGTGAACAGATTCTCAACATTCTTTTTTTTTCAAAGCTGGTGCTTCCCGTGTGGTCTCATTTAAATTTCATCAAATCGGTTCAGTAGTTTTTGAGTTACACTCCAATAACTGAATAAATGGATGTCGGTTTAAATTTTTTCTAATTGTATTTGTTATAGTTCTTGTTGTAAGTGCAGTACACATAAACAAGGTTGACACACAAACCACTGTATTTTTTTTTCTTTTCTCATTATTCTTCTATTACCTATTATTCTCATATTGCGTCATAAAAAATCTTTGACCAATGAGCGTTTAGTATTTAGTTGTTTAACTAATCAACGCTTTGACCAACGTTCTAGAAACTGGGGGTGACACTCATATCAAGAGTAAAAAAGTATGTTATTTTATATGTGTGACCACTTTTCACTGGTTACGATTTGGCAAAAATTAAAATTGTCCGTTTAAAATTTTATTACAAAAATTAATAACTAAAACAAATTTTATTGTCAACCAATTTATTCATTATCGGATGAAAACTAATTGAGTTGTATTTCAATAAATAAAATTTGCGTTTTTAGATGATATGTTTCAGGTGTAGGCCTAGCACGTGTGAGATTTGTCAAGATATAGAGCGTTGACCACTACTACATTAAAAGGTTTCATAGCATAACACACATGGTAACAAGCAGATGTGCCATATTATATCCTATGGAAGAGATCACTGATTCTAATATGAATTTAACTACCTGTCTAGCTCCGTGTTCTACTAAGGAATGAAGGGAAACACAGAAGTAACATTAATAACATTATAATAGAACCATATATTTTACCCAAGAAACACAGTGTTCACTTTAATATTATTACATGACAGGATACAGGTGTCCTGGTACTAGGAAAGTATTTCATAGGCACACTATTTCAGGAAACAAAGCAAATATAGACACATTTAAGAGATGCCATACACAGACACAATACATAGACAGACAGCAGTATTTATAACAAGAAATAAAGCACTTAACCTTTGGCAAGCAGGAGGTCTTGATGCAACAGTCACTTGTGAAGTAAAGAAGGCTCGTAATTTTTTTTCGAACGGACTAATGCTGTTTGCCTCTACCGGCATTTACAATGTCACCGGACTAGGTAGCGGGTAGGCTCGTCAATATGAGATATTGGTTTATATAGCAACGTCTGCCGCCAAGAGACTGTGTACCACCACTATGACACCTCTCACAAGCCTAACAACCAATCAGAGACAATATAGTTCCCGCCACAACGAAACGGCCTATCAGAAATTTTACAGGACACTACGTCACTGGTTACAAATGAAACAAGGTAGTATTTCGGTGTGGCGGTTGCTAAAACTTAATAAACACATTACGTGTTTTTAAACATAACCAATATTTACAATTCTAACACACGCATGATTGGAATTCCATACTTCAGTACTGAAGTAATGTTAATTCATCACTTGCATTACATATATTAAACTAACTAATTAAAATTGGTCACAATAACTTTTGCCCTAAAGTGCATAGTTTTCGTGATATCGGCCAAAAACTTTTATTCAAAATGGCGCTTGAAGCTGTAGCTGGACCCAAAGAGTAGGGTAATATATTCTGGACCTGTCGGCATTTTATGATTTTATGCTCAGTAATTAACCTTATGAAAAATTGGATGGGTAAATAAGTGCGAGGTTGACCAAAAAAGGGCTATTTTTATTGGTCTATTACACATCAACAAAATCTAGGGATATTGAACATTTCATTGTTTATCTAGAAAATTATAATACATTTGTGATAACCGTAAATGTAAGAATGAAAGATAATTTCAAGGCGGATATTTAGACAATAAATACACCATGCTTTTTTTTGGTTTTCTTATAACAAACGTGTTCAATTATTTAAGCCATAGAAAATTACTGAGTAAACAAATACTTTTTATTGATATAAAATTATTAAATCAAATCAAATTAATAAAAATCTAATCTTATCTGATAGCTAGTAATCTATCTTTATGGCCTTATGTACTTCAAGGTGGTAGCATACCTTATTAGCAGAGCGACTGAAACGAATTGAATGCACATATGATGTGTGCTCCTTTGTTTATTACCTTTTCACAAACAAGAGTCTGATTGATGAAATCTGTATATAGTAATATAATAATTACTGCCCTAATGAACAAAGCAAAAGAAGTCTGCGAATTTCCTTCCATCCATACGTATGCTGGTACACGCGTGCAGGTCGTATTTATTAACTAATCTTGACGAAATTCGGTACAGTTTCGACGTACTCGTACCCCTAATTTTATTTAGATTTTTTAAATGGGGATAATTTACTGCGGCAGTTATATAGTCACTATAGGTTCTGGAATAAGGCATGCGAGTAAAATGATGATAGTCATTATCATTGTCATCTTGAATCTCACAGGTGCAACCACGGAGCGCAGCAAGTCTCATTATAAATAAACATTTTTAGAAGAGTTTTTACGATCGCCATGAAAACAAGATGGGCCGCTTACCGGCTCCCAAATAAAAAAACAAGGTATAAAATGACATATAAAAATTATGACACATTTCACCATCCTGCCACTTGCCTCGTCGCCCCTCAACCCTCTCCCTGAACAAAACAATTTGTCACCTTTCAACCCTCTGCATGATTAATTAAAAAACATAATAACATATTAACATTCCGAGTGGTTGTTACCTTTTTATATTCATGTCCGTTACGTGTTGAGTAGATTGTTGTATTTCTTTTTTTATTTATTTCTCTGAGCAAATTCATTTCAAAAACCTCGTGAGTTTGACACATATTTATATAATATCAAAACCGACTTTACTCACGTAATTAGCCGACTTTATCGACCTATGTTTCGGGCATGTCCGATGCCCATCCTCAGGGAGTTTACGCTGCAACATCGCGGCGAGCACCGCGGGCTAAAGCACGCTCGACCCGGTGCGAGAGCCGCGATGCGGTCGGCTAATTACGTGAGTATAAACGGTTTTGATATTATATACACATGCATTTGATCACAAATGCGCTATGGATTTCTGTGGATTCCCTGTTCGTCTTATTTTGACTAAAAGCTCAAGTCCAAGCTAGGATTTAAACGAGCAAACACCCAATACAAGATCTCTTATAAATGTATGAACAATACTTGACGTTTAGTTTTAATTACACAATAACATATCTACTAGGTAACCATTAATAATCCGGAATTCAAGCCAGCTTCAATAAAGTAAATTGTGTTCCGGAAACTCGTTAATCAGTGTATCGGTCGTTAATAACGGATCGATTTAAGCTCGTTTATTGAGGGTTGTCAACGTGAAAACTGATACAATTTAATTTACTCAACTAAAATATATGAATAATAATAAATTATTTTTATACCGGATTACTGGTAATTAAGGGCATATTCTGTACATCAAAACAAACAACCTTTGTTCTAGAACTTCCCCAAAACTAAAAAAAATATTAAGTTTTTGTGATTCTCTCTTTCACTTCATAACTCTACATCGCATCCACTGCATTCATCTACATGTAGCCATGCATGTAGTTAACAGCGCGTCGTGGCGTAGCACAGCTACGACGACCTTGACTTGCCACGTCTCAACCCCTTTCTTACGTTGGCGCCGCCGCCCGCCCGACGCCGGCATTGCGCGCGCGCTTTTTACATAGTGTTAATTATGTTTAGACCAGTCAAATTTTTTTCAAGTTATGTATGGAAGACCAAAAATAAAAAATGTTTAATGTTGTAGAACAAAATATGTTTGTTTTGATGTACAGAAAATGCTCATAAAAGGATGCTAATTGATTACCAGTACCCCTGTATATTTAAAAAACAATTGCTGTCCTGTAGTCCGCGCACTTTTGGAACTCGATCGTAATTCACGACAGAACAAGCTCACTGTGTCAGTACGTCTTTCCGAGTCCATATTAGGCCGTTTATTTTCCTTTATCAAGTTGAACACGGGGTCCCGTGTGCTTGACAATCTAAAACCATCTTCACGATTATACAATTAATAAAAAGAATAAAACTAATTTATAAGCATGAATAACCATTCCGATTTTCGAATTATAAATATGGAATACTTATTCTTAGAATATATATAACACGTAGTATCTTGTCCAGTAGACGTCAGTGTTGCGTCGGCGAATTAAATGTGGCCAATAAGTATCGGTGCAGCTGCAATGTTAGCGATCTTAATATAGTAGAACTACCTTATTCTAATGTATGCTAGTTTGAAATAACATTAGATAATATTATCGGATCACAGTTTATGCCATAGACGTAGATCAAGCTAGAATTGTCTCACCCGTATGTATTTCGGACAATCGCCGGACCAAAGTGTTGTTGTATGTAAATGTAATAGCTGGTTGGCGTGCAATGGGTGTTCTTGTTCCCTTTGGATTTGCATTTGTAGTTATTGATTGGGTGGACTCAAAGTGCTACGGCAGCAGTTGAGCTATTTCCGACTTTGCTATTTCAAACTAAAAACATGGCTGATCGAGCAATCTTTTTACAGATTTGATGAATTTTATAATTATAACTTATAGCTTTTGCTGTATTATTTTTGATTGATATTGTTTATATTTGAATTTAATTTATTATTATAATTATATTATTATTTTACTGGCTGTAAATATATGTTCAACATTAACTATAATATTATATTTTTGACATTGATTTACATTCCATTGACAACATTGTTTTCTTGTAATGTAATTTTATTATTTCATTATTGTAAGAGTATTTTTATACTTTTCACTTCAAATTATATTAAATTTGATCATATATATTCAGTATTTCAGTTATTAATAAATATAAATATGAATTGAAAAAAATAATGTTTTAAATGTCCATTTGCAACTGCGAACAAATTACCTAAACTTGTATGATATGTTTTTTAACGCACTAACTCATAATTACAATTAATTAATTATTACAATTAATTGACACCAAATTAGAGAAAATAATGGTTTTTTGTAAAGTCGGTTAACGGACGATAATTTTACGTTATAGATAGATACATAACGTCACAAGACAAGCCGAAAGCTTACGCCGCTCTTGCCTCTCTTGTTTCGCGCTCTCGCTTGCACGCTTGGCGCAGGCGGAACGTGACAATGAGGCGTACTTTATCGTGCGTGCAGTCGGCGTTCATCGATTTATAAGACGTTAACAAATTCTTTAAAATTGAAGTTACTTACGGAGTAAAGGAAAAATACATTCAATACTTTTGCCGGAAGATATTCCTGTGGGATATTTGATATCCGCGGGGATTAAACAGAGTACTGAGAGTATTACTAACTAATCGATGTCATCGGGGACACTAGATTGATGAGTTTAATATTCTCATTGAGCTCAGTTTGTAATTAATAGGTTAGTTAGACCAAATTAATGGAACGTGGGTTCGGTTGCTGATTGACACTTAAATAATTGATGACAGCTAATTGAGAAGGATAAATACATAAATTAGGTGTTCAAAGAGAAGTCTGACGCATACCGGGTTTGCATAAAAAATGTATCTTGATTACCAAAAATTTTTTTTATATTCCTGGCATACAAAAGTCTCAAAAAGCTACGATTCGTTACTTAGTTTACTTAGTTATAGCCTAGTGACTTAGTTCTTAGTGCATAACATATAAAAATAGGTGGGAGAGAAACGGAGATTCTTGCAATAAAAACCAGGCACTGAAAATGTAAATTTTATGTTAATTCAATATTTCATTAATATGTAGCTTGTGAAAATTTACACAAAACAGATGGAAAGGAATAAATTGAAATGAAAATAATTAGAATCAATACAACATACAGAAATCCAAACGTTTAAAAACATATTTGTTTGTTTCCTTTATAGCAAATACTGTAATACCCACAAGCGCTAAACTTTCTTTGATTATATTGATAACTCTAAAGCAGGGGTCGGCAAGTAATTTTGAATGGGAACGCGGAAAAATGTTATCGAGGCCCAGAAAAAAAACCCATAACATGTATTTACAACTAGGTAATTACTTAGTATCAATACTACCCCAGCAATCCAACACTCTCTTGCGCCACACTATTGTGTGCAGCGTAGCGACAATTATGTGTCTTTTTTAGCTATAGTTTATAAAGTAAGTTTGTATAAAACTTACCAGCTTGTTGAATAACTGATAAATGAGAATCTTATTTTAATCTTATCTTATTTTAACTCCATAAGCTGGTAAGTATTTCACCAATTGTAAGAAGTGATAAAAAGAGAAGTTTTTCAATGCATATTACCTCCGGAATTGTTAATGGTTTTTTAAGATCACTGTGAAAGTTAACTATGAGGTAAAATTTATTTAATTTTTTACTCTATGAACTCTAAATCAGTTAGTTAGCTCTGTTTTGTATCCAATATTGCTTTGCGTGGCCTGAAGGTGAGAGACCAAATTCAACTAAAAACATCCGGTCTAAAACGGATTTTCTAAATGTTAAGGTGGTAAATAGGTACAATTTCGGAGAAAAAGGGAAAATTCACAACTAAAAAGTTAAAAAAATTGGGGGGTCGTGGATTTCTTTTGGCCAACTTGTATTCTCCAAGTGGGCCCCCGAACACGCTCATTTGGTTTGTCGGCCCCTCTACCAAACACCCTGTATACTCAAAAGCGTCTACCTACTAGTACTAAAGTAACTAATCAAGATTTGATTCTACGTGACATATATATCACAATATAAATAATATACAGATATTTGGCGATCCAAAATCCAACCATTCACGGTCCGGATACGGACCGCCTGTTTCAAAGTCAAACTTAAAATCAAAATCATTTATTCAATTTAGGCATCAAAGACGCACTTATGAACGTCAATTTTTCATTATAATGTACTTTAAAGAATCTACCACCGCGTTCCAAAATATATATAGCCTACCGAGAAGAAGCGGCAAGAAACTCGGGGCCATTCTTTTTATATAGATGTTTTTACAATGTTTCTACTTAGGTACTACAAATATTAGCTCCAGTGTGTTGCCTTACAAAAGAGAACATAATAATGGTATCAGTAGGGCAAGACACGCTACACTTTGACATCTTAGTACACGAGTAGATAGATCCTGGAGTGATCAGTCCCAAGCTGTTTTATCCTCCATATAATCCGAAATTTTGTAATAACCTTTTTGACAGAGTTTAGTTTTAATAGTAATTTTAAACTTATTAATAGGCAAATCTCGGATATCCATTCATTCATTGTCCCATAAAAGAATGACTTATTCTGTGGAAACGCGTTACATGTACGGATAGCTTGTGCTTATTTCGCGTGTTGATGGAATGAGCATCACTCCTTTTATCAAAACTGCTAATGTTTTTCTTTACATACATTAGATTTTCATAGATAAACTGAGAGACAACAGTTAGAATGTTTATGTCTTTAAACTTCTGTCTAAGGGAACCTTCTGTTGCCAACCGACGCTCTAAAGTAAAACAATAACTAGCAGTCTATTAGTAGTAGTCTAACGATTATTAGGCCTTCACTAAGGACACGTGAGTAAAAAATCGGAAGGATATATAAAATACCTGCACAACATAATGAAACACACTGAAAAATCAGCCAAAATATCTTGTCACAAATAATTTTAAAGCCATTATTCTCACCCACCACCTACCTCACACTTTTTGTCACCCACAATACCTCTCCTTATATTTCGCGTTCATTCATTTCGTAAGTAACGCCAAGATTAATTTCTTTCTTTTGATAGACGCCGCTTCAAATAAGAAATATTACAATTGATAAAGTAATATTACAAATGGGACAGGGAAATGTTACAAGTGGTATATTTCTGTGTTTTATTATTTTTTTGAACAGGTGTACGTGATAGAAATTAATCATCATCATTTTGCGGCGAGCAAATCTACTAATCTAAAATATTAAACTACGAGTATTTTACTCCTTAGTCGTTCACTCTTGACAGAGCGGTCGTGGTTGAAGAAGTTGCCTTTTCTTTAAATAATGCAACCCTCGCGATGCGCCGCCATCCATTGCGGTCTTCTGCGTTTCGGGTGCTTGGACTACGTACGTTTGTGTTGCAGCTTTTATGAGGTCTGCCCAACGCGTAGGTGAACGATCGGCCGCGTGACCGCTTGCCTTCTACTTGCCCCTGGACTACGAGTCGTTCCATGGAGTTTTCATTTTGAACAATGTGTCCGAAGTATTTGAGGATTTTAAGGATTAATCCTTTGAGTACGATCGACGTACATTTACGTTCGTTTCATTATGGTAGGTATATGAAGGGTTAAACTATTAACTGAAACTAAAAAAATATAATACTGCTGTTATTGAACTTACAAAGCACTGAGGGGGGTGCTAAACAAAACTAAACCAGCGTTATAACTTCTCTTTTTTCTTTTAAAGTTGACGAAGATAGAATGACGTTTTAACTTTGGAGCTTATATTCAACCGACTTAAAAAAAGAAGGTGGTTCTTACTCGAGGCGTATATTTATTTTTACGTATGCCCACGTATAACTTTTTACAGATTAGTCCGATTTTGAAATATCTCTTTTTGTTTGGTAGAGTATACTTCCGAAGTGGTCCCATTTAAACATCATCAAATTCGGTCTAGCCGTTTTTGAGTTACACTCCAATAATCGAAAAGTGTTTCGTCTATCTTGATGATATCATCATTGACCGTGAATGACAATCGATCCCGTCAGTAGGGAGGTCACTTAAAAAAGGTGAAAAAAAATACCAACAAATGAAACCGACTTCAACACTAAAAAGTGCGATTAATCCTTCCTATACCGTGATAATTAAAACAAAACATTTACAAATGAAACTGACTTATATTTACGTCTCTGGGACGCAAAGGGTTAACCATGCACACAGTATTGTGATAATAAATACTTTTGAACATTTTTTTCATTTTTTGGTAAAATTTTTCGGTCGGTTCGGTTTAATTTTTTGGTAAGTGTTTTATTAGTTTATCTATACTAGTGCATCAAGATTTAAAATCTATTGCTTAGAACCAAACTTTGACAAGCTGGATTTCTTCCAATTAGTGTACTGGGCATTTATATAGAACCAGCTGCATCCCGATGTAAAACCCGCATCATGTAAAAAGATGATGGCAAAAAGTACGCTGTAAACTCGGACCCTTTATACAAAATTACGTGAATATCCGATTAGGCTTTAAACCGCAATACAATAACAAATAGACGTATAAGAAGAAGAGAAAAAAGAGAGAGTGACTTAAGATTGTTTATGTATTAAGTACCTCGATAAAGTTTTACCCGGCACTGCACCGCACTGAACTCGTCAGCATGATCTATTGATTATTTATTATCTACTCTCATGAACCTCAGTCATACACACCGTTGTAAGATCAGCCTAATCAGCCTATATAGTCCATATATCCTACCAATTTTCCAAGCTATAGCTATCTGGATTCATTATCTCAACGGGCGTTTTTTTTGTTTATATTTATTATAATAGTAGTTAGCTGTTCTTTAAGAAATACATATAACGTGCTTTCATAAGATAAGTCAGTTTTTTATCGAGTTGCTTGATGTTGAGTTCATCTATTGCGTGTATAGATCGTACTCGTAGATTAAGGCCTGTAGATATACTATCGCAGTGTCCATAGTTTGGACGTAAATAATAAAACACTGTTTCACTATACAAGTCTATTCGCACTTCAGTTAAATGGCTACATTGCATTATATTGTAGTTGTCTCGCTTTTTCAATCGGTAAAATTTATAAGAGAAAGAAAGATAAATATATGTTCTTGTTCAAAATCCTTCAAAATCCAAAATCACAACACAAGAAAAAATAATTATGTTAAAGTTGGTCTCTAGAGTTAGTGTATGTGTGCAGCTGTCAGTGTGCCAAAACAATTGTTTGACATAAATTGAACAAAAATTTAATTGAAGTGGAAAAATTTTAAAAAAGTTGGCTAAATGTTTTTTTTATCATAATAAAATATGTACTTTCGCAATTTCAATATCTATTATAAAGGATTTTGTTTATCCTAGGACATGATATTCAAATATGAATCGTAACGGTTTTTTTTCGTAAACATAACTTATTGCAAGAAATTCAATATGTTATCTTACAAAACATACAAATAGCGCAGGATAATAATGTAAAACATAGTTTATTCTGTTTATTACTTTTTATTTCATGTATCAGTTTTGAACCATATTGAAATAATCGGCATTATTGAGAAGTGGTTGCAAAAACCGAAATCCACCATTTTGAATTTTGAGTCTGCGAGTGAATGGATTTTGAAATTTCGTGAGTAGAAAGGTTGTTACATAGGTATTACGTCACAGAAAATCATGAAGTGCTATACGCGAGTACAGTTTACGGAGGTGTGGAGACGACTGGCGAGGCTAGTGCCGGGCGCGCGGTATTATTTGCTTACATAGCCATTCCAGCTTCGCCACAGTCCCTACAGTTGATAATAGTTATTGCTCGAAATAAACCGAATGTTCCTATAAAATAAAAATGTCTGTTATTTACATTTTATCCATTTGAAATAACGCATATTTAACACAAAGTTTGTTGAACCACTCGACTTGGTAGTCGGGGCTGAACTGACCGCGAGAGGTTGGATCCATCCACGAGCAGAGACAAATTCCCCTTCTAACTCTTCCACAAGACTCTCAGATTGGTCGATGAGCTGCTCCCTCAGGAAGCTGGTACTGTGCTAGTCAAAATAACAATTTATTAGTTTTTGAATTGAAATTCTCGTGAGTTTGACACATTACACTATTACTATTAACCGGCAAAACACTCACGTTAGGGATCGAATACGTCTCGCCGGGTTTCGAGCATGTCCGATGCTCATCTTCAGGGCGAGTGCGCAGCGGCGTCTGCGAGCTCACGACGGGTACTATACGAGCGTAGATGGCACTCAGCCAGATGCGGGCGCAGAGGGCGCACCGGTTGCTTACGGCGAATTTCTCAAGGGCACCACTAAAGTACGGACCTCGGCTTGGGCCCTCGACAGGAGAGAGGGGAGTCGGAGAGAATCGTCCCGGTACATGAGTGTACCGTTGTAAGAGAGCCCTATAAATTTTCACCCTATAACTATTTGGAGAGAATCTAACCAAGATATAATTTTTGCCTCGAGCTCACCGGTAAGGGTGCTTACATAAAGAAACAGGTTTCCGGTGCATGCGAGTCTGTACGGGTCGGTACTGATCGGTGCAGGTATAATATTCCCATGTTAGGGTGCTTACATAAAGAAACAGGTTTCCGGTGCATGCGAGTCTGTACGGGTCGGTACTGATCGGTGCAGGTATAATATTCCCATGTTAGGGTGCTTACATAAAGAAACAGGTTTCCGGTGCATGCGAGTCTGTACGGGTCGGTACTGATCGGTGCAGGTATAATATTCCCATGTTAGGGTGCTTACATAAAGAAACAGGTTTCCGGTGCATGCGAGTCTGTACGGGTCGGTACTGATCGGTGCAGGTATAATATTCCCATGTTAGGGTGCTTACATAAAGAAACAGGTTTCCGGTGCATGCGAGTCTGTACGGGTCGGTACTGATCGGTGCAGGTATAATATTCCCATGTTAGGGTGCTTACATAAAGAAACAGGTTTCCGGTGCATGCGAGTCTGTACGGGTCGGTACTGATCGGTGCAGGTATAATATTCCCATGTTAGGGTGCTTACATAAAGAAACAGGTTTCCGGTGCATGCGAGTCTGTACGGGTCGGTACTGATCGGTGCAGGTATAATATTCCCATGTTAGGGTGCTTACATAAAGAAACAGGTTTCCGGTGCATGCGAGTCTGTACGGGTCGGTACTGATCGGTGCAGGTATAATATTCCCATGTTAGGGTGCTTACATAAAGAAACAGGTTTCCGGTGCATGCGAGTCTGTACGGGTCGGTACTGATCGGTGCAGGTATAATATTCCCATGTTAGGGTGCTTACATAAAGAAACAGGTTTCCGGTGCATGCGAGTCTGTACGGGTCGGTACTGATCGGTGCAGGTATAATATTCCCATGTTAGGGTGCTTACATAAAGAAACAGGTTTCCGGTGCATGCGAGTCTGTACGGGTCGGTACTGATCGGTGCAGGTATAATATTCCCATGTTAGGGTGCTTACATAAAGAAACAGGTTTCCGGTGCATGCGAGTCTGTACGGGTCGGTACTGATCGGTGCAGGTATAATATTCCCATGTTATCATATGCGGTCAGTTATAAAGGAACAGGTTTAAACATGTCGGTACCGACTACCTGTACTGATCCGTACGAGTTTAAGCATTTGCCGGTGTAGTGTGTCATCTTCTGTCGTCGTGAAAATGGATGTGCATTGCGAAATTTTTAATAACATTGATATTTGCTAAACCACCTATGTGGAACAAAAGACATAAATTACACAGCAACAGAAATGATAAATATTGGAAGGAAATTAGCTTAGAAATGAAACATGATGGTAAGCAACTAGAATACATTTTTTTATTCCATTATATTTAAAATAATTAGTGTACAACAATCGGTTAAGCGTGAAATACTTTACAAAAATGTTTCTGACGTTTGTTGCTTAATTCGAAGGTGGACCCGGATTTTGATTGTGCCATTCTTGTCTTACTAGTTGAACAAGAGTTAAGTGCCTATCAAAACCCTCTTTGTCAATATATTATATTATACAAAACATACATGGTTATCACGATTTTGTCAGCTAATTCAATATCTGTTTCAATATACTTACAAGATAGTAAACGCCATTTTGAATATATTCTGCCAAATGCACATTCCACTGTTTTTTTTGCTCGAGATAATCGCTCATTGATATTATGTTGCTCCTCTGTTAATTCACGGCCTCCAAAGGGTTTTAATAAATATGTTTGTAATGGATAGGCCTCGTCAGCTAAAAATACATAAGGAGCAGATACTTGAGTACCTGGTAAATAGTCGGGTTCTGGAATATCAATTTGTCTCTCATTAAGAAACCAATACAAGTCTGAACCTCTAAAGGTGCCTCCATCACTTTGTTTACCGTATCGTGGGTTCGATTCCCACTCAGCACAACAGTTTGTGTGATGGGCCCGAGTATATACTGCTAGCTTTGACTCTTGATTTTTATACAAACCTACATGGTGTGTTTTGTTACAGAAAATAAAATAAGAAAAAAGTGGAGGTATCTCACAGGTCCTTTTCTTACATTTATAATGAACAAAAACATCATCGTCCGAAGAACTCGAAGACATTATGGTCACTAAGAACAGATTTACCGGTTGCTATATGTAGTTTAATTGGTACCTATCAGTACCGACCCGTACCGACATATCGGGACCGAAAAACCTGTATCTTTATGTTTGCACCCTAATCATATGCGGTCAGTTATAAAGGAACAGGTTTAAACATGTCGGTACCGACTACCTGTACTGATCCGTACGAGTTTAAGCATTTGCCAGTGTAGTGTGTCATCTTCTGTCGTCGTGAAAATGGATGTGCATTGCGAAATTTTTAATAACATTGATATTTGCTAAACCACCTATGTGGAACAAAAGACATAAAATACACAGCAACAGAAATGATAAATATTGGAAGGAAATTAGCTTAGAAATGAAACATGATGGTAAGCAACTAGAATACATTTTTTTATTCCATTATATTTAAAATAATTAGTGTACAACAATCGGTTAAGCGTGAAATACTTTACAAAAATGTTTCTGACGTTTGTTGCTAAATTCGAAGGTGGACCCGGATTTTGATTGTACCATTCTTGTCTTACTAGTTGAACAGGAGTTAAGTGCCTATCAAAACCCTCTTTGTCAATATATTATATTATACAAAACATACAAGGTTATCACGATTTTGTCAGCTAATTCAATATCTGTTTCAATATACTTACAAGATAGTAAACGCCATTTTGAATATATTCTGCCAAATGCACATTCCACTGTTTTTTTTGCTCGAGATAATCGCTCATCGATATTATGTTGCTCCTCTGTTAATTCACGGACTCCAAAGGGTTTTAATAAATATGTTTGTAATGGATAGGCCTCGTCAGCTAAAAATACATAAGGAGCAGATACTTGAGTACCTGGTAAATAGTCGGGTTCTGGAATATCAATTTGTCTCTCATTAAGAAACCAATACAAGTCTGAACCTCTAAAGGTGTCTCCGTCACTTTGTTTACCGTATCGTGGGTTCGATTCCCACTCAGCACAACAGTTTGTGTGATGGGCCCGAGTATATACTGCTAGCTTTGACTCTTGATTTTTATACAAACCTACATGGTGTATTTTGTTACAGAAAATAAAATAAGAAAAAAGTGGAGGTATCTCACAGGTCCTTTTCTTACATTTATAATGAACACTTTCGAAGAGAAAAACATCATCGTCCGAAGAACTCGAAGACATTATGGTCACTAAGAACAGATTTACCGGTTGCTATATGTAGTTTAATCGGTACCTATCAGTACCGACCCGTACCGACATATCGGGACCGAAAAACCTGTATCTTTATGTTTGCACCCTAAGCTCGGAGACTGACTGCCGGAGCGCAGCGCGTTATTTTGTTATTATTAATTCACTATGTTTTGAAACCATACGTAAGATTATATTATATTGCCAATAAATGTTTGAATTAAATTCCGTACTCTATCATTATTACTATCATAATTATTCTCCGAACACAATAACTTAATTAGATTGTATCCGGCAGCATAGTTTAGTTAGTTCAATTTGCGGGCGAAACCACGGCGTGCGGTTAGCGCATGAATTCTGGCCTGAATATTAACGAAATTTAATAAAGAGTTATTGAACGCGTGGTTTGGAACATTACTCTAGATTCGACTAATTATAAACTTGTTTAACCCTACGTTTACTGACCGAGCTTGGGTTAAACGAAAACCATAATTTTATCACACGAGCTTACATACAATTAATCGCATAATACGTTAACGTAATATATGTTTTTGCTTCAATATGTGATTGAACTTGAAAAAAATGGCGGGTCTGTGTCAGTTTTGTCAGCTCCAGTCATCAACTTTTTTGCTTATTGGAGTTGTCAAAACTGACATAGAGCCGCCATTTTTCATGATTTCAATCAACATTTGTTAACAAGTGAGATACATACTAGCCCTGCAGATTTTATTTGACGTAAACGTACCGACCGACTTGACAAATGTATCTCTAGTAATTTTAACCCTCATATTACTGCGGGGTCTGATGGGCCATCTATCGGACAACATGATAGGTTGTATCCGAGATATGAGGGTTGTTGATGTCGCAACCCTTCCAAGTTTAGCAAGTTACTGGCCGCGAGTTCATCCGGGTGGAATAAGGTGATCGTCATCCCTCGGGAACCTACCGTTTAAGGATGGGCTTAAACTTAAAAAAAATATCATTGCTAAATGTTAATGGTAATAATAAGTAACACTTAGTATTCGTAGTTATATTTAGCAATTGTTAAATTTAAAAACAGACAACAACAACAACAAAATGTATTTATTTGGAACCATAACATTATTAAGCTACTAACGTATGAGAATCGATGACATCTGCAGAAGTGTATAACTGTGTCGCAGATGTCAACGCCCTCCTCCGGAGAAATCGTACAGAAAGTTCCTTATTAAAAACAAAGTTTACAGTTAATTCAATTTCTAGTATGTATACACATAATTGAATATAAATAAGGTTACAAAACTAAATAAAATTTTGCAAAAATATATGTTTGTATCAGAGAGGAAAGTTGTGAGTTGAAAATAAAAGAGTGTGTTTACGCCAGGGAGTATGTGTATTCGTGTGTGTGTGTGTGTGTGTGTGTGTGTGTGTAAATTATATCAACTCGACTAAATAACAATATGTCTGACGTCTGACTAAATAACGATATGTCTGACGTCTGACTAAATAACAATATGACTGACGACGTCTGACTAAATAACGATATGTCTGACGTCTGACTAAATAACAATATGTCTGACGTCTGACTAAATAACAATATGTCTGACGTCTGACTAAATAACAATATGTCTGACGTCTGACTATATAACAATATGTCTGACGTCTGACTAAATAACAATATGTCTGACGTCTGACTAAATAACAATATGTCTGACGTCTGACTAAATAACAATATGTCCGACGTCTGACTTATGCCTAAATACTAAAATTCAGTTCCTAAGTTGGAAACAATTCAATTGAAACGGAACATCATGGTGTCCTGTACTTTCCTTTGTTTTGTTCATAGATTAATGCGAGACAAATATAATATCCGCCGCGTCTTTTATTAATTCTATTGTGTATATTTATTATTATTCAACAGGTGTTGACCCTAAATAAATATACATAGCACTGCTAATTTAGCAGCTTACTAATTTCTGACACATCTCTACAGCCGTTCAGTCGGATAAAAAGTCTATGTCTTAGTCCTGGGTATACATCTCTAATCCATTCTCTCTATTCATTGAGCAGTTAGAGAAAGTGCAAGAGACAAGATTCCTGTGTCGTGGAAGGCATGGAACACAGTTTAATACATCACAAACATAAAACACGAGTTAAACATTCCAGCCGTGCGATTCTCTAATGATTCGTCGATGCGCTCGTCGACCAGCAGGCCTAGACAAAAGATGTTTCTGTTATCGTTAACGCCAAACGACAACTTCAAAATGTATGGCGTTGACATTTACCTGTGGAAAAGTCACGTGATGTCGCCCTAAGTTCGTAAACGCATTTTAGTCTGTAGCGTGTGCGGTTTGAATTTTGTGTAGGCCTGCACCTCACCGATGTCAAATACTTTATGAGATATCGCTCTTGTACACACTCAAGGTTGCTTTTCCAGCGTTCCTCATCTCATTTGTTTCACGGATGTTGTCAAAGATGTACTTAACGATGTTTGCTCTTACGGCCTTATTAATAAACTTGTAGTAAACCCGGAGTAGTTAAAACGTCTATCTGTCAATTTTTCGCTTGCAGTAAATGTCACGCGTGAAAGCAAGACAAAGCATGTTACGCCTAATCTATGTTTACGCAACGTTTATTAATAAAGGCCGTAGAGAATAGCACGGCTGCTCAATTTACACAAAGATTAGGCTCGGACAGGGGTCGAACCTTCGCTTCTTAGGCCATTCATAGGTGCATTGTAGATTGTAGGTAATTCCATAGGCTTACGGGCCGTATTTATAACTAGCTGCTCTCCGCGGTTTCACCCGCGCGGTGATGGATGATGATGATGATGATAAATCTTATATAGCCAATGTTACTCAGGGTGAATGTGGCTTTCTAATGGTGAAATAATTTTTAGAATCGGTCCAGTACTTTTTGAGCCAATTCGTTACAAACATACTTACATACAAATCTTTCCTCTTTATAATATTATATAGTATTGATATTGTCTATACCATCGCGATCAACCGATCGATCAATCAAGCGATCAACTCCAGTCGATCGCGGCAAGACAACAACATATAGGTACCGTTAATATACAAAAACAAACAAAAAATAAACAATATTCTCACCTGACAGACGCTCACACATTCGTCCATATACATTGGTTTCCTTAAGGTTGTCATTTCGACGAACCTGACTTTGCTAATTTAAGTACTTAATTATAAAGAATAATGTTCAATGTTATGCTATCTCTTATGGTATTTATAGCATTAGGAGATCACACATGGTGTCGTCAGTAAACAGTAGATCTTGGGTCTAATCAAGTTGGCCACCCCTGGTCTATAATATACTAAAATTATAAAGTAACATATAAAAATATAAATATAAAAACTTTATATTATAAAGAGGAAAGATTTCTTTGTTTGAATTGACTAAGCTCCGAAACTACTGAACCAGTTTGAAAAATTCTTTTACCATTAGAATCCTTCATTATCTCTGATAAACTTAGGCTATAAATGTTAATTCATCATCATCATCATCCATCACCACGCGGGTGAAACCTCTAGTTTTATTAAATGACCAGCTAAGCCCCGCTTCTTCCCAATAAGGGGACCAAGGGACGAAATCTACGAGTATCTCCTTGCCAAATTTGATTTCGATCCGTTCATCCGTTTAGGCGTGAACGTGTTATAAACAAACAACTATACAACCAAACTCACTTCACATTTTTAATATTAGTCATGAGTAACACAAATCGCTACAAATGAGACAGTTGTCTGTCTGCCCGTTTGTACGTACTTACAGCTTTTATAATAACTTCTCAAGACAAGAGTCTTCGACCAATGTGTGTTGCCAGTGATGACTTATGGCACTGAAACGTGGTCTCTTACTATGGGCCTCATAGGTAAGCTCAAAGTCGCACAACGAGCTATGGAGAGGGCTATGCTCGGGGTTTCTCTACGTGATCGAATCGATCGAAAGAAATTAGCCAGTTGAAGTGGCAGTGGGCAGGGCACATAGCACGCAGAACAGATGGCCGATGGGGCCGAAAGGTTCTAGAGTGGAGACCACGGACCAGCAAGCGCAGCGTAGGTCGTCCACCGACAAGGTGGACGGACGACCTGAGGAAGTTCGCAGGACGACGTTGGATGCAGGCCGCTTCCATACAGTCCTTTTCAAAATATAAAAATATTATATAAAACCATGGGGGAGGTCTATGTTCAGCAGTGGACATCCTACGGCTGAGATGATGATGATGAATAACTTCTACAGATATAGGTTTAAGTGCATGAAATTTTGCAATAACAGTTTAAGTATAGATACTCGTACTTATATATTTTTAACCGACTTCAAAAAAGGAAGAGCTAATAATGTTCGTGTGTATGCATTTTTTGTGGGATTTCTCTCGCATTTGTGAACCGATTCTCAAAACCCTTTATTTGTTTGGTAGAGCATACTTCCGAGGTGGTGCCATTTAAATTTAATCAAATTCAATCAAGCAATTTCTTAATTTATGCTCCAAAAACCGAAAAGTGTTACGCTTATTTTGATGATATCACAATTGACGGTGAATGACAATCGATCCCGTAAGTAACAAGGGTCACTAAAATTTGGAAAAACAAAATTTTTACCTAAAGATGGAACTAACTTTAATACCAAAAAGTGTGAAATTACTTGTCGAAGTCGGTACCATGCGCACAATATTGTGATAATAGGTACTTTTGAATTATCATGGTACCGACTTCAATGAGTTATTTCACACTTTTTAATTTTGAAGTCGGTTCAATTTTTTTGGAAAAACTAATATTTTCACCCTTTTTGGTGACCTTTTTAGTGATTGTCATTCACCTTTAATAACGATATCATCAAAACAAGCGAAACTCTTTTCAGTTATTGAAGTGTAACTCCGAATTTGTCTAACCTCCCGCATTTAATGAATTTTAAATGGAACCTACCGGAAGTATAGTCGACAAAAAAAATATAATTTTCAATATCGGACTACTCTGTAAGAAAATGAGGTACACATAAAAAAAATATTACGAGCCGAATTGAAAACTTTCTCCTTTTGGATGTCGGTTGAAAACAGTTGCCAAGAAAAAGTAACAATATAAAAAATACACCGCTCATAAACCCTTTTATTTCTCAGAGTCCTTTACGTAACGTAGCCGGCTGAAGAAGGGTTCACAATTAAGATAAGGGATGGTAAATTAGTGGACATTTGAAAGAATGAAATATTGTTTGCACTTAATTTCGGTATCTTTAGGCAGCAATCATTATACTGTTTTGTGACGATACGAACTATTTTTTTTTTACCTATTAGCTTATACATAGTTAGTTCATTCAAATATTGTATCATCTTAAATAAATCTCTATTTCTTCCCAACCAACTATGTCACATATCTTACGAACTATCTTGGCGCATTTCTTCTCGTGTGTATCACACTAAGCGCCCCCGCCGCCCGCACCTCTCTCAGTCCTCTTTTTCGTCATACCCCCGCGCAACTGTACCGCGCAGGCGAGGACTAAGATAAACGGCCAACTTATAGACAATCGCCTGATGGGAAGCACTACGCATTCCCATGACTGAAACTGTAGTTGTCATGGTTTGTAGGCTGATGTGAGCCCATAAACTGCATCATTCATTCTCGAACAAACCTATTCGGAGTTCTTCTTCTTCTATTGCCTCTCCAACTAGTGAAGGCTGGCTGTCAGCTCCGCATATTTCACCCGGTCTTTGGCGACTTTGAATATCTCCTATTCGGAGTAAAAAAACTCAATCCATGTCTCGTAGGTTCAAAATTACTTAATATCAAAACTGCTTTATGGGGGATCCCAATAATCTATCTATCCCCAGTTTTCCTCACTACCGATAGAAATGTGACATAACGTCCATACAAATAGTGTCAAATGTCTATCTCTAGCAAGGTAAACCGGCGATAGATAGATTATTGGCAACGGCCGTTAGTCGAAAGCTGGGTCGATATCGTCGGCTATAATAACACGACTGCTCTCTCTGAGAGGAAGGCTCGAATCCCAGCAGTGGGAACATAATGGGCTGGTAATCTATACTATATACTATTATAATATTATAAAGAGGAAAGATTTGTATGTAAGTATGATTGTAACGAATTGGCTCAAAAAGTACTGAACCGATTTTAAAAATGCTTTCGGAGCTCAGACTAGAACGCCACGCTCCGAACCAAAATACAAATCATCGTAGCTACTCCCACCCAAAAGACAAGTGGAAGTCAGTTCAGACACTACTAGAAAAACGGAAACGGATATGGTACTAACAAATACGAAAACGACAGGCAAGTGGGAGCACTTGCCTGTCGTTACAATCGCAGAGTGGCAGCCAATACAATTACTGTTAACAAACGAAGTGGTACAAAATAGTAATATAATTCTTGAGTTGTTTGAACATGTATACATGATAATAAACAGATACAGATATTAACATAAATAATGTAGACAATGGATCATACCTATTTATAAAAAAGCTAACAGTAGTGAAATGTAATTACGTGAGTAACGCCGGTGTTGATATGAATGAATGGGTTACCATGATGAGCGTGTCTCTCGCCTGATGTTGAGCGTCACGCTTGCCTTGTCCTATACTTCACGCCCATTCAGAATTTAAACTAAAACAGATCGACACCCGGCACGGCAATACACTGCGCCGTGATATATTAAGTGTTAAATCTATTGCTCTATAATTTCGCTGGAAACATTACCTTCAACGGAACACAGTAATGTTTGCACACTACTGCTTCACGGTTGAATAACTCCCAACGGTGTGGTACTGCCCCAGGTGTAGGTACTCTGGAACAGCCCTACCACTACAAGACGTACCTGAGACACGTATCAAACTCACAACTTTCTCTAAGACCGAGATTTTATAAATATCATATTTTTAAAATCCAGATTTGAGAGATTTTAAAATAATCTAAGAAAATCCGAAGATTTTCCTTTATGACACTTATTTTTCCACATACAATACCCGTAAACCTTTCACAATCCCCACTTATTTGGCGAGAATCGTTTACAATCTACTCCCCCCTTCCCCTCGCGCCCCTCCCTTCTCCCTCGTTTCCCGTTCCTTCCGCAAACCGACCTAAATCGCTTTCTTGATTTATTGTATACGGAACAGGATAATCTCTCCATGATAAACAGCGAAAAATGTCCCGAACACAAAAACAATCAATTATACACCTTATTTTTTGTCCCGCAACTTTGCTTTTTGTTCACGCCATCAAAAGAAACTTTTCTCAAGTAATTTGTTGTACAAATTTCAGCTTTATTACTATGAAATATAATGCAATTCAGATAAAGTTGAAATGGAGGTAAATTCACAAAATCGAAGGTAGGTGTAACACCAATCAATCTCTGATTTTCCTTGACGATGTGTTGTTGTTCCGTTTTATTGTACGTGAAAACGAATGATGCGAAAGAGAAGTTTATATTATTGTGATCTAAAAATAATGGCGTTTGTTATTCCAGCCATTCATATTGGTGGACGAGCTTGAGGAAGTTCAGCAGTTCCATATTGAATTGCGTTTCGATAAATCTTTTTATACGCAGAGATTTGATGTTCAGTGAGCCGAGCACGAAAATCTGTTTAAGTGTAACGTAATCGCATCGTTAACGTATTCAGTACAAAATGTCATTTATCTAGTACAATAGTGGCACAGATAACTCATAGTTTGTACTGAATACGTAAATGATACGATAGCGTTACGCTTAAGCAGATTTCCGTGCTCGGCCCACAGGTGAATTTTTATTAGGCTCTTTATATATCCATACAAGCATAATTTGATAAAAGCGTAAACTATTTGATATAACTACATGAAATAGAATAAAAATAATTTTAACACATAAAAAGCGATGCATTCATTATTTATTTATTCTAAATGGTGACCTTAATTTAATAGTATGTCGCAACCGCTTGCGTTCAGCCGTGCGATTCTCTAAGAGCAAACATCATTGCATCTTTGACAACATCCGTAAAACAAATGACGAGATGACAAGAAACTTTGGAAAAACAACCTTATGTACATAAGTGATATCTGATAAAGTATTTGACATCGGTGAGCTCGTCGACGAATCATTAGAGAATCGCACGCCATTACTATCTTTGAAAAAGATCACTTGATATGGTTGAAACTATAGTTGCAAAGATCTGACTTATTTAAGTGCGTGAATCCCGTTTTTCATAATCAAATATATGTCATAGTAGCAAATAACAAGTTTTACTGAAAACTGTAGAATACTCTTCTTATCTCCTATGTTGTATGCTCCAACTGAATAAGAAATAAGTAAATATATAAGTACTGGTGTTCATAGTTGGATCTACAATGAAGTAATAAATAAATCCAACTAATAATATGATCATGTAGGTACTTTGTAAAATGCAATAATTGACCCTAAATAATCGCCGATAACGCGCCGAGGTTAGGAGGACTCGCAAAAATGCTCACAGTAGACTCGATCCAAATTGTAATAAAAACTATAATAGCATCATGTGAGTACAAAAAAATTATTAAGCGACAGTCTGTCACTTGATTAAAATAAACAAAAACCATACACGGATTTCGAACCCACATCTTCTGACTAACCGTGAGACGCTATGACTACGAAGCTACCAAGGCATCGATCCGTGAAATCAATTTATACCTTTACTTCTTTCTTCTTTTAAACATTGCATGGGCAGGGAGCGCCATCTATTGAATGGTTTGAAGCACTAAGAACAGATTTTAAAAATATCTAAATTGTTCTAATGTCCTTTCTCAATTACTAATAGGTATATGAGTTTTAAAGCGGCAGAGCTCTTGCTTAGACATAAACTTTACAGCAATCATAACTAATTCTTGATTTTTTATATTTGCAGGTAATCATCAGTATTTGAAGGCCTACAATACGTGGAACAAATTGTAAGTTTAAAAATAGGAGCTTCAGTCTGCAACTCTTCAAAAGCAACAAATTATCACAGTGACGATACCGTGGTAAAACTGTGTGCCTAGCACGGAAATTTGCGTACGTGTAACGTAATCGCATCGATAACGTATTTAGTTCAAACTATCATGTATCTAGTACAACTGTGGCACAAATAACTCATAGTTTGTACGGTATACGCCAACGATACGATAACGTAAGTTTTCGTGCTTAGCCCATGGGTACTGGTTTCGAAGCTATGCGTTTCCAGGATAAATTCTTCCCAACGTAACATTTATGTGATGTAAACCATGGACTATGGCATAATCAATGATTTTATATATAAACGGAGGTAGATACGCCTTACTGCGCTCGGCTTGGCGTCGACAACGCAAGCTAATTGTCTTGAGCCAACTTAGTTCCAGCCTGTCTGGCAACAACGCAGCGCGTATTCATTTAGGAAAAAATGTTTCTTGTGTGTTCAGAAACTGTAGAACATATACTGGGACGAGTGTAAAAACAAGAATAATGTATCTTTTTATTTGTAAGAATTCTTTTTCTATATTAGCTATCAACAATAGAAAATCAAAAATTGAATTTTAATCTACATTAACTCTTGCGACCGCTTCGCCACCCACGCGAACGAGACTAGTGGCGAGCGACAGAGAGAACGAGGCTGTCATTGGCGGTCGAATGGTCGGCCACAGGCGAACGTTGTTAATAATATATTGATCCCTTTCTGACAACTAGGATTCATATTATGTCTTCGTGTTCTTTTAATCTTGTCAGTGTAGTTAATGTCGTTGTGCGAGTTGTGAACTTTAGCTATAGGTAGGTGTAGCATAAAATTTGCCATGTTTGAACTTAATATTCAAGGAGTAAAACGTCTCTATAGTTAATCTCATTGGGCATAATAGAACATAATGAGTTAGGTAAATAAAAATACATATAATTCAAGCACGTAGACCGATAAATAAAGGCTCTTGCACATCAAATTATACATCAACAAATACACTTTATTCTCAAAAATGGAATAATTGTATAATCTGACGTGCAAGAGCCTTTCTTCTTCAGTCTTAAGTTGTGTTATTTTTTTATCTGGCTGGTTCTTTTCTATTTCACAGTATGAGAATTGTTTAAACTTGTGCGGGAGTCTATGGATCATTTAAATTTTATGCTTTATTTTATGTCAATTATGTTTTCTTTTTTTTCTATATATAAAATAATGTATGCAATACGAAACAAAGATACAAATCAAGTTGATTTATTACTCATACTCATATTTATATCACATTGTTTACACATCCCTTGCTCGTAAGCAGTTGTACAAATTAGTAATAAAAATAACGCTGTAAATTAAGTAGGTAATTAAAAAACTTAAACTAATATTAAATAAGAATAAAGGTAATTCCATGTAATAAAGTATACAAAAACATCTGAAGAAATAAAACTTATCAAAAATCATCTATATCAGTAATTACCGGCCTCATGGTCCCACTATATAAAAAATATAACATTGATATACTTATACAAGAGAAAATCAAGAAAATAAATGAATGCAGTGATAAACAAATGAAAATGTCACCGGTTAGTAATTATTGTATGAACCGTAAATTTATAAAAAATCGAGTCAGATTTTGAAATGACAATAGATTGTGAATAGATAAGTTTTTTTCTTTATTTATATACTAGCTTCGCTCCACTGTTTCACCCGCGTGGTGATGGATACTTAATGATGACAAATCAACTATAGCGTATGCTACTCAGGCAAAGCATAATCTAGCTTTTTACTGGTGAATTTTTTTTTAATCATTTATGAAGATTTTGCGATTATCCATTACAAAGAAACAATTAAATCTTACCTCTTTTTTTATTAGTGGAGTAGGTAGATAGATAAGGATTTATACCAAGGCACGAAACATGTGGCCTAGTTTGTACCGGCGCTATATATTGAGATTATTATTATTATCTATTGCATATTTTAACATGGAAAAGTAGATCTTGTGACATATCTATAGTAGTTAGATATATGGTATTGCGTATTTATTTATAGATATTGATGTCTCCTACTGTTGTACATCACTTTGCTCTATTGTCAATAATTTCCACAGCGTACGCGATGAAAGGGACTTTTTATTATTGTTTTCATACGGATGCGTAACGTTTTTGAAAATATTCCATCGAAACAAGGATAATGTAGGATTCTAATGTAAAATATATTTTTTCAAACAAATCTTTCCTTTTTATAATATTAGTGTAGATGAAAGACAGTGGCACCAAAGTTCGTACTGATTGATGAAATAGCTTGTTTATTTGCATGTTTCACGGTTTGAATTTACATTTATTTGTAATTAAACAGTACCTCATTGTGAATTAAGTCGAGTCCCAAAATAGCAGTCGCAAAAGTTTAATCTCTCTTCAAGTACAACTTTCGAAATAAACACAAGAATTACAACAATTGGGTAGTATATATAGATTCAATTTGATGTGTTTCTTGTCGTAATTTTAAAGATAACTTTTTCCCGGAATATCCGTCGGCGTATTATAGAACAACATATTATTATAGTGCAGGCGTTTAAAGATGCGATACGAGCGAAACTAGCAGATGTCGTAGCACAATTTGCGAAAAAGTATTCTGGTATCGCCAACGTCAAGGCGTCACGCTTCCGCGTACTATGAGTTATCTGTGGCCAGTTGACAGTTGCTCTAGATACATGACAGTTTGTACTGTTGCACGTGAACGACACGTTACGTTACACGCACGCAGTTATTCGTGCATTTTTGCCCAGCAAGAATAATTAAACTAGTGTGTCAATATTGGTGTACATTAACTATTTATTGGTTTTATCATTATCATTTATCATTTAGCATTTTGTTTCACCATTTTTCTATATTTATATAGACATTTTATTTATATTACCGAGTATGTTACTCGTTTATAAATATTTATGCCTTAGGGCCACACACGGCAGTTAAAATCAAATAGAGAGTGAATCCAATGCTCGGGCGGATCGCTTCAGTGGTGTAGCGGTCATGACGTCTGACACGGATTGTCGGAAGACGCAGGTTTGAATCCTGTCCGAGGATGTGTTTCTTCTCATAAATTGCAAATTAATGTAATAAAATAACTTCTATTAAGGTTTTAACGACTCTGTAGCAAGTTAATTTACTATTTTTATCCAAATCTCGAAGTGCCGATCATAATGCAGATTTGTGCACTAAAACATCAGCTTAAAGCTTTGGGTGTGAGTGCAGTTTGTGTGTCGAGAAAGAGAGACGCTTACATTTAGGCCAATGACTTGACCGATCAAAATAACTGGTTTCGTGGCCTTATAAAAAGTTGATATACTTCATACTTATATTATAATGAGGAAAGATTTGTATGTATGTTTGTAACGAATTGTGTTAAAAAATTACTGGACCGATTTTAAAAATTCATTCAATATTGGAAAGCTGCATTCACCCTGTTTAACATAGGCTACATAAGATCATCATCATCATCATTTATTACCGCGCGGGTGAAACCGCGCAGAGCAGCTAGTGTTAAATAAAATACACACTTTATGTAACAAAGTTATTTTTAAAGAATGCATTTTAAGTTCATAATAAAATAACGTATTTTTCACATTGTACAAGTTTTATTAAAGAGCCTTTATATTTTCTAAAGAAATTCCTTTATGAACGGTGAAATTTCAGAGATGTCGGGAATAGCTCAGCGTTTTGTTCGTTCCTCGTTAGCTCTGACCTTTCAAGTGGAACACAAAATATCACTGACACGTCCCAATTAAGCGTAGACAATCAACTACTTTTTTTATTACTCAAACATAACAACAAATACAAATACCTACATGTTTAAATTCATTAGTTCCAACAGCATCCGGATTTTTTTTATTTTTGCTTTATGTATCTAATTGTACTTACTCAGAAATGTAAAAATTTGTACAATTTATAACATGACATTTTTTGTTAGAAAGCTGGTGCTTCTCGTGTGGTCCCATTGAAATTTCATCAAATTCGGTATAGTCGTTTTTGAGATACACTACAATAACTGAATAGAATGGAAGTCGGTATTATATTTTTTAAATTGCACTTGTTGATAAATAGAATATTTTTTTGCAATGTGTATGCAAATTAGGCACGAGTGCAGTTTTTCTGCAATATCTTGCTAGCTTGTTCAATTACAAATTATTAAAAATCAGAAACCCTACAGATAAAAGAAATGAAAACAAGAGTATTTCATTATTACTACTTTGTACAACGTCTTATAAGAAATCAGTCATAGCGAACATTAGCAATGACCAAATTTTATCGTTAAAACAAAATGGAAATTCAATAAAAAAAACATACAGACAATGCTGGATAATAATGTAAAACATAGTTGATTCTGTACAAAGGCCTTTATCGAAGTGATGGCGTAATGATTGAGAATCTGCCATTTTCCGCCCCAGATAATGACGTTAGCGATGTCAAATTTCGGGAGCGGAAAGGTTTGATTACACCACCTTTAATTTTTGTCTGATTACGCTGTTTCTATTGTAATATCATGGATTGGCAAGTAATGTGCCTGATAGTAAGGATTATATTTTACATGGCAACTGTTGTTCCAACTGTTGTTGTGCTGTCATATCATGATGTCGATAAAAATGCGGGTTTATAAAGCGGTTTATCTCATAAGCAGCGATTTAATTAAAACTGCAAAAATTAATATGGCATTTCTTAGACTTCTAAGTACACATTGACGGAATTAAAAATATATTTTAATATACCAAAGTACATCAAAATAAATACAAATTGACCACTTAATTTCACCTTTAGAACAGTTTTTCTCTTTACTCACTATTGTATTTGTCAAGAAACACACGTCATTAAATAGCAATTTACACATTGACGGATTATTTTTATAATTTAATCCGTCAATGTATGTGTATTAAGAATTGCTATTTTTAGATACGTGGTTCTTGACCAATACAGCAGTGAATAATGAGAAAAACTGTTTTAAAGGCGGATTTAAGTGGTACTTAAGTTTAGTTTTTTTAATGTACTAATGTAATGTGTCTAGTATGTTAAAATATTTATTAATTCCGTCAATGTGTACTAAGAAGTCTCAGATATATCATTTATTTTTTGTAGTTTTAAATAAATCGCTGCTTATTAGATAAACTGCTTATAAACCCTCATTAGATAATAATCCACCAGTATTACACGTCAAAACTAGAAGAAACACAAATCTAATAAAATGATTTATTAATTTCAGTCACTCTTGTATTTTTTGCCGCCATCCTTTCTGTACGTGTATTGAGAAACATCTGTAGGCGCGTCTTTACAACTCCAGAGTTGCCCACATTAGCAAATAGATGTCACCGTCGTCCGACTCGTGTTTATTACCGACAGATGTCACTGTAATAAATATTCATTTTGCCGCCTTTTCTCGTGTCTTGGAGCCTGAAACTTTTTCCATGGTACAGTGAAGCCCGAATTCTATTTAAATGCTAATACTGTGACCCTCCGACAACGTTTGGCACCAAATGGGGTTGTAAAAGACACCCCTTACTTGTTTCAGGGTAAATTTGATGCGACACATTACTTTTATTGGTCATGTATGTAAAAGTTTGCACCGCTTGTGCGTGCTATCCTAATTTTATTGGGTTTTAGAACCCTCTTTCTTAATATGAGTCTTGTGTCAAAGGTTACAATTGTTTTCCTTTATTACTCGAATGAAAAATAAATATTTAGACTTATATATTGACATAAATACGATCTCTAAAGAAATCCAACATGTCGGCTGAACATCATTATTGTATGGTATTTCCGAATTACCAATTTCTATCGGTACCTATATCAAAATAAAAGGCTCACACTATTATGTTGGTATCAATTACTTTTTTTATCAAATGACAAAATAATATTATCACTTGAGTTTTTACTCAGGCCCTTAAGAGTCTCATCTCTGAAGAGCAGTTGAAGTTTGCTGTGTCACCCAGAGCTATACACGCGCATCCGAAAATATCATAAAAATTAAAATTCAGTGCCGTTATTATTATTTTAAGAATTTCTGCGCAGGTGAAATTTTATCAAATAATATGCCTTATAGTACTGTTATACTTATCTTGAATTCTATAATTGTTCAATTCCAGTGAATAATGTACTGAAGGGTTTCTGTTCAAGTGTACTGAACAGAAACCCTTTTTGGGGTTGCCCCTAAAATTTGCCAAAGTTCGCTTTGAAACGGTCGCATTCCATTCCGAAGTTGGCTCGACACGGTTTCACCATCTGGCATAACTCATCCCACCATTTACATACAAAAGAATTAAAACAAAATGTTTCGTGTCCGACTACCCGCATTCGCGCTATCTCTCAAATTGTTTTATTTTGCCTGAAATATGTTTCATTTTGCCTGAAAAATGTTTTATTTCGAGATATGCGATGGGATGTGGTTGCGTCGTGGAAAACAGCAGTGAATGTTAGATATGTGTAGTCAAAACAAATGAATAACATACGGGCAGTCTTTGGGTTCTACCGATAGAAGTGAAAACTATACTAATTATTTTGAAAACACACAGTCAACAACAATAAACTAGTTTTCACTTCATAATTACAGTATCTATAACAAAGCGTTACGGGACGATGACGCGAGTTACATGATTTGTGTTCACCCAAAAAGTGGTCGACGTGGCTAAAGAAGAATCATCAGCGGCGCGTGGAGCTCATACAACGTCACACCTGAGGCAAAAACAAATGAATATGATTATTTAACCCGTCCGAATCAGCAACTCTCATTCCAGGCAAGTTTCATTCATAAATCTATTGTTATTTTTTGTCCTGATGCGGACGAGTTAATCTATTGATGCTCACTAACTCTAGATGTATAGATAGATAATAGTGGAACATTAACGGCCGGTCCCAATAATCTATCTACGGCGGTTTACCTTACTAGAGATAGATATTTGACACTATTTGTATGGACATTATGTCAAATTTCTATCGGTAGTAAGGAAAACCGCCGATAGATAGATTATTAGGATCCCTCTTAAAACTGATAGAACAATCTCGCTAATTCTTATTTTGTTGTGTTATTTGTTGACAAGGTTCTTATGAAACTTCTTATGAACTTTCACTGCAAGAAAACCTACTCAGGACATTGTAGAACTGGTCGAGATATTAATGAAGAATGTTTCTTTATTTCAGTCTCTGGGGTCCTACGGCTAAAATAGAACAATTATTGTAAGTTTTGTTGATCAACCTGAAAAGGTTAGGTACGTCAGTGAAAGCGCCGTCAAAATCGGTGCAGCTGTTTCAGAGATTAGCCGTAACAATTTACAGAAAAAAATTAAAAGACATTTTGTCGTTCCGTACCTAAAGGGTAAAATGGGACCCTATTACTAAGACTCAGCTGTCCGTCTGTCTGTCTGTCTATCCGCCTGTCACCAGGCTGTATTTCATGAACAGTCTGTGATGACAGTTGCAAATTTCACATATGGAGTACCTATTTCTGTTGCCGCTATAACAACAAATACTAAAAAGCCAGCTAAGTGCGAGTTGTTGAAATATATATCAAACTGTATCTATAAAAACGGCAGAAAATCATGTCTGTTATACCTACGTGTGTGAGATTTGTAGGTAATGGTACTGAACCCTTCTTGCGCAAGTCCGACTCACACTTGGCTTGTTTTTATTTATATGTACTTTGATACCTTTTGTAAAAAGCTGGGGTTGGCTTTAGAATCGTGACCCCTGAATTTGGTGAAACAAAAACTGTGGGTGGGTTGAAGGGGTTTGTATAAAGCATATTTACAACATTTTAGCTGCCGGAGACACGCCAAAATAGTCTAAATAGTTTTTTAAAGTTTCAATAAAACACCGTAATTTTGATAGTGACAGGTGACATAAATGACATTAATGCGTAAAACGAAACGTTTCTAGGTAACTTTTAGCCTTTTTTGACATGTACGTTGTATGTAAGTTCTTGAAACGGAACGCAAACATCGAAGATAGCGTAATGTCACTGTCGGAATACTCGCGTCATTCCGTTACTTCCGAGTGTACGTGAATGTTTTCTCCTGTTTTTCTGCGCTTTCTTTTGATATCTCAACGACTTTGCTACGATTTTGGACTCCGATTTTGCTGCTTTACTGTACGACAACGCTCTGCTGAAGTGCTGGTGCCTTTAATTAAAAAACATGTGGAAGAAGGCACCACCATCCACACTGACTGCTGGAGAGCATATGATTGTCTGGCAGAAAATGGTTACATCCATAAAAAGGTGAATCACTCTGACCCGGACAATCCTTTTGTAAGTAGTGATGGGTCTCATACTCAATGCATCGAGTCCCAATGGAGAGCAGTGAAGCGTTATTTTAAAAAAGACAATTATAATAATACTGAAAATTTCACTAACTCCATCATAGAGTATTTATGGAGAAGAAATGTGACTAAAAATAAAAAAGACCCATTCATCGAAACTATAAATGCTATAAATGATGTCTATAAAATATAAGTTCTAAAAATAACAAATTGTTTTTCAATTTTAATTATCAGACCCATACTAGTAGGAATGTGTGCACAATAGTATATTAGTACCTAATGAATTGGCAATGTCACTTGTCTGTGACAAACCTATAAGTTAGGTTAGGTTTGAACTGTGACCCACCAGGCGCGAGCCGAGCGAGCGTAGCGAGCGTGCCGCGGCAGCGGCCGGCGAGCGCTTCATCAAACTACTTTTGTTCCAAATTTGTGCACAATAGTATATCAGTAGCTATCTAATGAATTGGCAAAGTCACTTGTCTGTGACATACCTATAGGTTAGTTATAGTTAGTTAGAATAGGTCGAAGTCAGTGACAGAACCGACTCATAGCACCCCGATTTCAAGCAGTCTTGTCGGATTGCAGAGCCGACGCGGGTAGTAGATCGAAATGCAGTACTTAACCTCAAAATACTTAAACAAACATAACTCGAAAACTAATGGTCTCCGGCGGGTGGGGTTTGCGGGGGGGCACTACCCGAACCCCCCCCCCCCCTCCCTTCCCCCCCCCCCCCCCCCCCCTCCCCCGAATTCAGGCGCCACGTTTCTAAATGTTTACCAAAAGCTGTAATCTTGACATTACAAATAGACACTTCAATTCTACTTATTTGTAATAGATTAATCAAAATTTATACATTTACACATTAAATGAGTTGTTTTGATAAATATGCAGTTTTCGATAAATACTCGTATATATCGCAGCTAATTAGATGTGCTGCTTTATTTTTCTATAATAGTAATATAAAGTAAACGATTTTTTCACGTTCAGTACCTATGATATATAAATTCGCAACGTGGAATGTTTTGCTTTTGCGCCATCTACCGGTTGATTCTGATAACAACCAAAGAAGATTTGTGCTCGCGAGATCTACTGTTGGCAGAATAGTAATAATAGGTCCATTCCACTATCGATTTCAATTCGTCCCTGACGACAATGGTAACCGACCGACCGCGAAGCTCGTTCTCCAACTCAAAATTTCCAGATTTAAAGCGATTGAACCAATAATGGACCGTTTTTATGCAAGCAGTGTTACACCCGTACACGTCATGTTGTTTACGCAGCGGTATTTCTACGTATGTACTAGTATTCGAAAATCGAACGAATTTTCAGTTTATCCATAACACCAAAAACTACCACGGTTTCACAAAAACAAAACACTATCAAAAAACAAATGAAACAATTTGAAATAAAACTAACACAGCTTTCGAAAGTTATCAACAGATAACAAAATCTGAAAATGCTGGTTATAGAATCTCCAATTAAATAATTATACCCATAATGCATTCGCGAGTAGAAGAAGAAGAGGGGGAGAGTTATGTTACTGTCACAAGTTACATAACCGCCGTGGAGACAGGAGCCGGGATTGTATATAAAATAGGTCACTGCAGTTGGCTCCATCATAAAAACTTAATTGGGAGCAGATTTCTGCCGAGAAATAAAATTGGCAGCTTTGTGAAAATGGCGGTGTAATTAAAGATTAAATCTCGCTGAAAATGAGCGCTTAAAACGATTAAAGTCCATCAACTTTTTACATGACTCGCGTTTTCCACAAACGAGACAAGATAGGCTGTTTCAACGCTTCATGGTCAGTGCCGCGTCAGCATAATAGTCAGGGAGCTTTTCAAAGGGGGGGGGGGAGGTGTGGGGGTGCTTTTGCCCTCGTCTGTAAGGTACCAAGTTATGCATTGTTATAGCTATATAATATCTGCGATGTAGTTATAATTAAATATTTCTTGAAAAACATATATTTCTTTATATATCAGGTTTGTATCGCCCTCCTCAACGTAGCGTAATGTTTTATTATAACTTGTAGATTATAATTATAATAATCTATTAAATATAAAAATGAACCCCTATTTCTCCTGGTCACGCTATAACTTGAGAACGGATGGAACAATCTCGCTAATTCTTTTTTTGTTGTGTTAATTATTGTCAGAAGGTTCTTATCAAAGAAAAAAAACAAGAAAACAGAGGAGGTTATGGCGATGCCGAAGGCTAAGCCTACTACGCGAATGAAGTCGCAGGCAGTCGCTAGTTCTAAATATATTTGATGTTGGTCTTTATCATTTAGCTAAATATGTATTCCAGGGGCGTTATTCGCTTTGACCACTCAAACAAGTAACGCGCTGTGTTACTATATCTTTAAGGAATGATCGTGAATTCAATACACTATAATAATATAAAATATATAATAATCCTTGATAATATCTTTGTTTGTCTGTGTCTATGTTTAGTCTTTTTTCTGTTTAGTCCCTTTGTAATTATTGTAAGTAAATATAAATTAAAAAGTGATTACCGCCCCTTTACTAGGAATAAGAATAGGATAGCTGTACCTAGTTTTAGACTTGCGAAGACTAATAAGTCATTCCTAGGAAATTGTGTTTTATAAGCTGAGCTCACACAGGAAAAGTTCAAGTCGACTGTAAAAAAAAATTAAGTCCCTGATTCTATCTATGATAGGTATCTAGATTAAAATGACAATTGGGTCGTAGAGACTTCTTATAGTATTATGGTCTACTAGTACTTTCCAAACAAAATTTAAAAAGCATATTATAAAGTCCAACAATATATAGGAGACAAAGATGCTTGGAATACTCCACTTCTGGCAAGCTGTCACTCTGCCACCCATAAAATGTAACAATAGTAGTACCTACCTAAGACGACGTAGTACTCTGTTATATGAACATGAAGCCAAGACGTGTGCACCATTTTTGAAACGAACAAAACAACAGTCGCTATGGTTGTATGTTTTGCTGTTGTTCCATTTATAACCTGTCATGTGCGGCTTTTAAATAAAAAAACTTTTACTTATTTAAATTTCCAGTAGTTAAAGTTTATATACTCTATGAGTTTTCCATTAAATATCCCGACCAATAATTATCATTACTTTCATTAAAGTCTACTCATTGAAAATAATAAGGACAGCATACTGCACCATAGGACAACGGCTCCATGTTGTCCTGAAATCATGGAATACAAACTACACTATCCAAACTTAGTAGTCGTACAATCAATACATAACTACTATCGGCCGATACCAATACTCTATGTATCCACAGTTTTCCTTACTACGGATAGAAATGTTGACATAACGTACAAATAGTGTTAACTATCTATCTCTAGTAGGGGAAACCGGCGATAGATGGGTTATTGGCACCGGCTGTAAGACAATTTCAACATTGGCAACAAGCGGCCTTAGGTTCAATTGTAAATGGTCTGTGAGTCTAAGTCATGTCACGTCTAGTAACGAGATGGGATCCATTATTATTCCTTTAAGTATCATTGACGTACATTTACGTGCGTTTGATTCATAAATCTTTTGTTTTAATTATCACGGTATATGAAGGGTTAAAGCGTCTAAGAGGATGACGAGGAAAGCACACGAACAACGTGTTTGTGTGCGTCTGGTCACTTCACCTACACTCGTGCACTAATTATTTAACGCGCAATAATTTACTATTATGTATTACACGTTATAACTACAAGACACACAAATCTAGGAAAGTTAAGGCGCTGCCAGAAGCTAATGATCCATAAAACGCTAGGTATGTTTTTCGTCGCACAGTTACTGATACAAACTTCAAAATACAGTGCATAGTTAAAAGTTTAAAAAAAGACTTTTACAATAATATTGCAGTTTTACAGTATTTATCTGGCACATTGAAAAAAAAAATCACAAATAAAACGACCAAAAAAATCTTTCGTTACGAATTTCTCAATATTTTGAGCGACAACTACTATATCTTTTGTAATTAAATTAAAGAAATATCTAGATTTTTGTTCCCTTGTGGCTCCTTTTATTTTTAAACAAATTAAAACTACAAAAAAGTGACTGTGTTTACAGACGCACGCTTGTTCCCGTCACGGCCAGTGCTTCATTCGCTCAAATAGCTAAAGTTTGCTCTTGCAGGGCCTTAAACAAAATCAACGATTGATTGCTGAGTTTTTTGCGCGTTCAGTCGCATAATGATTATTAGCCGTGGAGCGGCGAATATGGGATAACCAGCTGTTTTGTCACACCTATTTCTATTTATTGTGATTAGTAGGTATTACAAATGCTCTAGCTATTTATTTTTAAATTTGTCTCATATACGTGAAGACATATTGACGCTATTGGCTCTCTGGTGCTTAATTTATAAGACGCCATTTTGTTAATGTAAGCTGTAGAACTTCCTATGAAATAAATACATAAATATTAATAAATATTAAGTATTATTTCCTTTCCTCTTATGACCAAAGTCAAAGTCAAAGTCAAAATCATTTATTCAATTTAGGCATCAAAGACGCTCTTATGAACGTCAACTTTTCATTATAATGTACTTTAAAGACTCTACCGCCGCGTTCCAAAATATATAGAACCCACCGAGAAGAAGCGGCAAGAAACTCGGGACCATTCTTTTTATATAGATGTTTACAATGTTTCTACTTAGGCACTACAAATATTACATTTATGGGTGGCAGATAGACAGCTTGCCAGAAGTGGAGTATTCTAAGCATCTTTATCTTCTATATAATGTCGAACTTTATAGTAAGCTTTTTTTACTAAAACGTTTTCTACAGTCAACTTGAATTTGCCCTCTGAGCTCAGTTATGCGTTTTGGGGTTTTATTGTAATAACGCACACAATTTCCTAGGAATGACTTATTAGTCTTCGCAAGTCTAAAACTAGGTACAGCTATCCTATTTGTATTTCTAGTATTAAAAGTGTGGTGATCACTATTTAACTTAAGTATATTTATGTAAATTTTTACGAACATACATTATATTTTCAAATACATATAAGGAAGGCAACGTTAATATATTGATTTCATTAAATAAATCTCTCAAAGACCGGCCGTCATACCCATTACTAAACCACCCCGTTTAATATTGTGCACGAACTGTCAAAGCCCTTATGTAAACGTATCTAATGTGTACGTTATTCAAGTCCAAGTCAAAGAAATAAGTCAGTCAAGTTACTATCCTCTCTAACTCACATCCTAGTAAAGTGGTGGATGAATCGCTGAAATTCCATGGAAAACCGCGATAAACACAAAACAACATGATTATGTACACTTTGTCTTTACACGTGCAACGCTACGAACCATAGGCTTCAATAAGTTCATTATCCACTGCGGTATTTAAACGTTTGAATTTTCGTAAGTACCTACAGAGCAAGCATTGTAAACTGCGATATGCGACCGGCGTTCAGTCACATAATACAAAAGTTGCGAACCGCCGCGAGCAATGTGTTCTGTTTTTGGCATATTGCTGCGACACCGGCCCCGCCCCCTTTTCTACCGACTTTCAAAAAGGAGGAGGTACTCAATTCGACTGTGTTTTTTTAATGTTCAAAACTTTTGACTGGGTGAACCGATTCTCAAAATTCTTTTTTTGTTTGAAAGCTGGTGCCCATTTAAATTTCATGAAATGCGGTTTAGTAGTTTTTTTAGTTAAACTCCAATAACTGAATAGAATGAAAGTCAGAATACATTTTTTCAAATTGTACTTGTCATAATCTCCCTTGTTTGAGCGATCTATACAATTACAATCTAAAACACAGAGAAACTCTAATCTACGAAAATACACAAAACAAATAATAGCCATTCTTAGTTTTTCCCATCATCTATCATTATATAAACTCTTGACGAAAATGTTTTTTACCGCAGGTGGTAGGTAAGGTAAGGCCTAATCAGACCTGAGCGTTATTCGCTACCGTTATGGGTAGGGAAAAATACCACGCGGAACTCGATGGGTAAATAGACTAAATAGTATGAAGTTCCATAACTGACGCGGAACTTGTACCGCCTAGTGAGGCGGTATTTTCTCTTGTTTAGCGAAACTAGTTCCGCCGGGCGACGCGGGAGCAAGTAGTGAGAGCGACATGCTTCCTGCCCTCGCCCCGCTAATCGTTGCCAACGGATATTGCTACTGCGCGCGGTAGCGATATCCGCTTTGGTGTGAACAGCCGTGCGATTCTCATTCTCTAACTGAGTCTTTGCGCTCGTCGACGAGCTCACTGATGTCAAATACTTTATGAGATATTGCCCTTGTACACAAGAGTTGTTTTTCCAATGTTCCTTGTCATCTCGTCATTTGTTTCACGGATGTTGTCAAAAATGCAAAGAAGTTTGCTCTTAGAGAATCGCATGGCAGTGAAGTTATCGCATAGCCTCATATCGCTCGCGGTAGCGAATAACGCCTAGGTCTGAATAGGCGTTTATATAGTGGTTACACACGAGTAAGTACATATATGCAAAACACCCAGAACTTTTACTGCAGTGCATCGCAAAGTTCAGTCAGTAGGTACCGAGTTGCAAAGTTAGGTTTCTCTCCAATTTGCTTTGTACGTGGATACTGCATACATGAATGGAGGGTTGGCATTGCAACTTTTATGTAAAGTTGCACTAATGAACGTTGAAAACTTTAGTGGTTGCAATTTCTCTATTTGCGTTTATTCTTGTAAGTATCCGACTTAGAGAGAGGTACACGTCCTTTTCGAGTTAGACTTAGTAGGAACTAAGCATACTGTTAATTTTATAACTTTGACGATATATATTTTTTCCTGGGAAACAATTTAAAACTGTATTTCTTAGTTTTTACGCTTTGCGTACACTCGTGCACCGCTACGAACACAAAATACGTTATTAACCTTGAAACAAATTATTACTTCTTACTACCTACTTCATCTACACTAATAATATGAAAGAGGAAGTAGAAGAATAGAAAATACTTAGAATAGAACAATTTGAAAAATGTAATACCGACTTCCTTCTAGTCAGTTATTGGTGTGATTCTCAAAATCTACTGGACCGAATTAATGAAATTTAAATGGGACTACATGGGAAGCACCAGCTTTCAAACAGAAAGAGAATTTTAAGAATTGGTTCACTCAGTCGAAAGTTACGAGGAAACACACAATTTTTTTTTTTTTTAAATACAGCCGAATTGAGTACCTCCTCCTTTTTTGGAAGTCGGTAGAAAGTTTAATACCAACTTCTAATCTATTCAGTTATTGAAGTGTATCTCAGAAACTACTGGGCCGAATTTAATAAAATTTAAATGGGACCACACGGGAAGCACCAGCTTTCAAACAAAACAAAATATTTTTTAAAAACGGTTCACCCAGTCGAAAGTAATGAGGTAAACATAAAAAACAGTCGAATTGAGTACCTCTTCCTTTTTATTGGAAATCGGTAAAAAAGATTTGCCTTTTTGCATTTTTGTTTGTATACACAAAAACTACTAGACCGATTGCAAACATTATTTTTCCATTACAAAACTACATTATCACTGAGTAACATGCTACATAATATTTAAAAAAAGTTAGGGATCCGTAGGAAAAGTTCGATAATATTACCCGAGGTGTGAAAAAAATACCTAAAAATATCCTTTTATCGCGCACGCTGCGGAAACTATTGACAATAGAGCAAAGTGTTGTACTATTCTTATATTGAGGACATCAATCTCTACAAAAAAGTTTGCAATATCATACATAGATAACTGTTACAGTTATGTCACAATAACTACTTTTCCATGTTAAAATGTGTGCAATATTAATGTCGGTACAAACTAGGTCACATTATTCGTACCCCTTGGTGTTAATCTTTATTCTACTCTAATAGAAAGGAAAGATTTGATGAAATATAAACGTAGAAACAACATAACCGGTTCAAAAATTATTTTCCCAATAGAAAGCTGTATTGTGCCTAAGTAACATACGCTTTATTCGATTCATCATCATTCATCATGCGAATGCGGGTGAAACCGCGGCGTGTAGCTCTAGTACTACATACTTGTGTTCGAAATAATAATGAACTTATATAAGACCAGGTTTATTCATATTATTCATGCCAAACGATTACGACCCTAGATTATGTTCTTTATTACCTACCTTAGGAAAGTAGGTACTCGGAGCGCGCGGCCCCCTAGAATTTACCCAAAAATAATCTAACGTTCCCACTTTTTTCTGTATCTTTTGCGGTTGCCATAGAAACGGCGTCGCGTCCATAAATTCGATAGCAGCGCCGCCTCGCCGGGATCGTAAACTACGTAGTGTCTTAAGAAGCTTAGCAGTTCATAAGGTTTGAGACAGGTGGCGCTATTTTGTGCTACACGACATTTTTATAATATTATGCTGAGACTACTACTATTTCCAACAATGCTAAGACTGCTTCAGTTGAAATTGTCGTGGACAATTAAGTGTAGGTAGGTATATCATTATTGAGTAATATGCGTAGACTCGTAGACCAACCTCGCCAGTCGCATATGTGGCCAATAATACAATAGATTTCTCGCAAATCATACAACTTTTCTAGGAACTGCAAAGTGTATGGAAAGAAGTCAAGTCAAGAAGTCAAGGCTTAATCATTTTAAGTAGGTTCTCCTCAGGGATTTTTTGTGTCACTAATGGGGGATTCCAATAATATATCTATCCACAGTTTTGTTTACAACCGATAGAAATGTGACATAACGTCCATACAAATAGTGTCAAATATCTATCTCTAGTAAGGTAAACCGATGATAGATAGGTTATTGGGATTGGCCGTAAGTGACCATTACGTACAAGTGATGACAATGCCTGATGGTGAGCACTACGCTTGCTAGTGACAGTTTCAGTGTGCACCTGCACACCTGCACTGTTCTGTAGCTCTACACGTACACTGTAGCACTGCACTGCACTTATCACTCCAGTGTTTTGAATCTCTATCGTCTAGTAATGTTACTTGCTACAGCACCCTTCACCCCCTAACACAGTAATGCTTGCGTACAGTTGCTTCGTGGCAGAATACCTGGCACTGCGCAGCGGTGGTACCCACCAAGACGTCCTCTTGCACCTAAGTACACACATCAAAAAAAGCTTGCGATCACTAGCATAATCTGATATATTTATTTAAATTGAACTTTATCAACAATTTATTAATAAAAGGTTTACATTCAATCTAATATAACTCCTCACCTGGATCGAACACACGCGGTGATCCTCCTGGGCATGCTGAGAATCAAGTTATCCAGCATTTTTTGGGGTACCTGTCCCGTTCTTGAATATCGGATTCCCTGAGCTCTGACACTGACACTGGATAACGCTGACGGTTTCAAACAGTGGTTGACTCGGACGGAATGGTCTGACAATTCCATCAATAGCAACTAAAAAAAAGAAGAAATCGTAATATATAATCTACAGTCCCTTGCTTGAGTGTACCAGGATGACTGCGAATAGAGGGGGATGGCATGACATCGTGAGGCGCTTTACATCTGCCTCCACCACAACTACATGACGACCACGACCGCTCTGTCAAGAGCGAAACGACTGAGAAGAATAATCTACACTACAGTAACAAAAAAGATTTCGATTTTTCTAAGTGATTGCAAACTTTTTTTGCTGTGTGTATGTCGGGTTTTCTCGACTCTTTATGCGCTGATTCGCATGTACTACTACGTACTTTTTATTACAGTATACAAAGTTATACTAGCTATTTGTGTTATTAGCAATTCCTAGAAGGTATGCTATGAATTAATTAACCATCTAACTCAAGCCATAACGCTAATTTAATTAATAGTTAATGGTTTGACTATGAACAGAATAGCTCGATTATTGCCCATTCAAGTTGTATAATGCACCTGTATACAACCTGCTAGTAATATATTCCTGTATAATGGTAATTTAGTTGAAACCACTAGAGTGGCGTCGGGTGCTTCGTTTCTATAATTCAATGTTATAATGCTCTTATTCAGAGAACTAGTCTCTAAAAGTTTAATTTAACTTATTATAGTAATTTAACTAATTTTACTATGCTTAGTAGAAGCTTAATAGTTCACAGTAAAAAGTAAGAAAGTAATTTAAATTTTTAGTTTTATTTTGTATTTTTTTCTTGTTTTGTTTTTAATCATTAAGTTAGTTGTTATCATTCTTTCTCTTTTCTTCTTTTGGTTGGATAGTATAATATGTATTGTCAGGGCTGTTCAATAGATGTCGCTCCGTCCCCGTAAGACGGTTCATCAGATAGAGAGTTAAAATTCGATGCTCGGACCCGAACCTCGGCGGCCTAGTTGGTCAATCTCAATGGCGTCTGACACGGAGAGTCAGAAGACGCGGGTTCGAATCCCGTCCGAGGATGTGAATTTTTCGCTCTATAAATTTCAATGTTTGAAATCGCTAAATCAGATGTTAGTGCTTAAATAGTAATACTATAAGAAATATATGTAGTTTTCTGTTGATAAATGGTGCCCACTACTAGTACTAGTACGCGCTAGGTACCATTTACCTTGTTATTTAGTCCAGTAAGTTTCACTTGCACGTGCATGTACCTAATGATGTGTGTGATAATGATAACGCAAATAGTTATGTATAACACATTTATAATAACACGTTTATGGAAACTTATTATAACGCAACGACGAAAAATATCTCTGAATATTACAATAAAATAACAAACACTAATAAAACCGCAGAGTTCTATAGAGAAGTATTATATTGCTTATTAATGTCTTAGCAGCACATTACAGTGCAAATTTAAAAAGCAGTTACCTACCTAATTTTGACAGAATTATTATGCAATATAATTATTGAAATCACATTAAAAACCCATTTACAATAAGTAGGCGGAGATGGGAAGGTGTGATCACGTAAATGACACACTGCAGCCACCTCATTTCTTCTCACCCGAGAATGTCCCCAGAATGGGACAAAAGTTTAAAAATTACGTCTTATTTACCCCATCCATTCCCCAAACGAGGTAAAGAGGGGGCAATTCCGGAGTCCATGACATAATTCCGAGTGAAATGTCTGGGGCGGACATTAAATCAGTTTTATGTGTTCAGTTTATATGCGTAACGCCGCGTTGAGAATTGCAGACCGTCTGCGCTCTACTTAGTTATGTTTGCAGTTGTAATTAAACCAGCTAACTGGTTTATTTTAATGTGAATTCGTTCTTTAGTATGCAAAAGACGAGAAGACTTGAATTTTATGTTCAACTAGCTGAACCCAGCGGTTTCACCCGCGTGGTGATGGATCATGATGTTGAAAAGTATCCATCCTGCACCTAACCTAACCTACATCCGTACCAAACATCATTAAAATTGCTCCTGCAATATAATATGCAATAATAAAATGCATGAAAGTACTTTATTTTTCTATCGTTAGAAGTATCCTTGAATACTGCAGCAATGTCTGGAATCTTCAATATATTGCTTATAAAAAATTCAAATTCAAATCAAGTTTTTAAAGCATTTGATCATAAATGTATTAATTATGAAGATCCTGCAAAATACATAACTGTTTATCACTTCAAGACAAACGTAAGCTTCTTGATATGCTGTTTCTTCATAACGTGTGCCATGGTGCCATCGACAGCACAGCCCTAACGGAAATGTTCCTGCAGCTGAGAGCCTCCACACTCCGCACAAGGCATATACGCCTCTGTTCTGCCTCCCGCGCACACATTCTAATTATTTTGAAAACTCTATTGTGTGTCGAACGCAAAAGAGCTTCAATAAACACTTAAGCTCACTTGTTTAATAGTAAAAAACCAAGCTTCAGACTCTCTGTTATTAACATATTAAAAAAAATTATGTTTATAAGAACCTACCTACAATTGGATAAAGGGATGGTTTAATTTTATGACCTGTAACACGAAAAATAGATATCCTTTTCCTTATTTATTCTTATTATCTATATTATATTAATGATCTATTAAATATTAACTTAATTATTATATGTATGTACTATTTGTAGACACATGCACGCACACATGCAACAAACACACATACTGCACGCACACTGTGGTTGTTATCGCCTGTACACATTGCTTAACAGTTGTATGTGTAAATGTAACACTTTAAATTTTCTGCTGTCTATTACCTTTTTCTTTACCTATATATAGAGTAAATCCATAATTGGATGTGAGACTTAATAATAAGTTAATTCAATTATGCTTAAGAGTGGATTTTGAATAACTTAAATAAATAAATAAAGTAACAAACATACTCACAAATTTCACCTTTATAATATTAGTGTCAGTGTGATATAATTATAGTGTAATACAATTCGGGGCCGCGCGGTCTAAGTACTTTGATGTAGGTATGTGAACAGTGTTTTGAGGCTAATATATAAAATCCTGGGAAATTTCTACTATCTAACGTATATCTAAGTAAGTTATAACAATTACTACTCAAGTAGAATTTGATTGAGAGTTACGATTAGTATTGTGTAACACCGGGGATCCACGGATTTCTTGCAGACTTGCTCAAAGTAATTAGATGATTTGACAATTATAGTAGTAAGAAGCACCAACCTATTAGTAATTACCGACAGGGTTAGGTAGTACGATGATTGTGAACTAACGGGTGTGGTATAGTGACATAGTAACTTTTTGACTAGACCGCCTTAACAAAGATAATAAAAAAATTCCGAACTGTCGAAATCCACACAGATATAGTTTGCAACGTCATTACTGGAGAGATATGGACCTTTCTCTCAGAAGGAATAGTGTGTGCTAATATAAACTCGTATCCAATATACGAAGCCACAGAAAAAATCCGGCTAAGAGCGAGTTGGACTTGCGCACTTAGGGTGCCGTACTTTAGAAATCATCTATCATTATTCATCATCTCAGCCGTAAGACGTCCACTGCTGAACATATGCCTCCCTCACAAATTTCTAAAAGAACCGGTTGGAAGCGGCCTGCATCCACCGTCCTCATGTTACCTTTATCAGGTCGTCAGTCCACCTTGGCGGTGGACAACCTACCCTGCGCTTGCCGGTCCGTGGTCTACACTCCAGAACCTTCCAGCCCCATCGGCCATCTGTTCTGCGTGCGATGTGGCCTGCCCACTGCCACTTCAACTGGCTAATCTTCTGGGCTATGTCGGTGACTTTCGTTATTCTACGGATCTCCTCATTTCTGATTCGATCACGTAGAAAAACCCCGAGCATAGCCCTCTACATAGCTCGTTGCTAAAATTATTGCTCTTACACACATTAGGTTCAAGGAGAAACTTCGCGTTGCCGTTCGATCCTTATATATACGGTAATTGCTAATAATTAATGTATTTGCTGTTTTTTTTTGTTTTAAACTACGTATTTACGGATTTGATACTGTAAGACATTGTTTCTTTCCAAATTTCATGGTTCTAGATTAACGGCAACTATTCTATATTATTAAATAAGTATGCGAAAAAATGCAACAAAAGTGGGCATATTGATTAAAATTTCTATAATATATACATTTCAATTCGATGTCTTTACGCGTTCCTGCTATAAGGGTATTGACAGACGGACAGACAAGACGGACAACAAAGTGTCCAAATCCAGTAAGAGTTCCTTTTTCCTTTTGAAGTACGGAACCCTATAAATAACTTTCTTTTATTGATGCACATTGATACCTCATTATAGAGAAGCGGCGCTCATAAATATTCATTTATTAGATAAGTATATCTTCTAGACGTTGGCGTTGTCAGCCTTTAGAGAACCCAAGCGTTTCAATCTAGTTCTATATGACAGTTTTTTAGAACTATAGAAAACAGATGAAGTCTTGAACATAGACCTGGATTACTACAACTTCGAATCTTTTACTAGCTCGCCATAAACTAACAAATGAACTCGACACAGCCGGTTTCATCTAGTTAGGAGCAGTAAAATCCAGTTAATAGCAGTAAAATGCTGAATTGTACAGCTGGTCTTTGTAATAGGCACTATAAACTAGAGGTTGTATAAGTGCTGTGATTGGATTAGATATAGGTACAACAGACTTTCTTTGAAGCAAAATATAGTAGATAAGTAACTATGTATTTCATTGGCTTGTTGACATAAATGTTGATTTTAAGGGTTCCATACACAAATGGTAAAACGGGACCCTCTTACTAAGACTCCACTGTCCATCTGTCTGTCTGTCTGTTCGTCTGTCACTAGGCTGTATCTCATGAACTGTGAAAATTTAACAAATAATGTATTCCTGTGGCCGCTATAACAACAAAATATACTAAAAAACAGATTAAAAGTTTTTCTATAAAAAGTGTTACAAGCGCACGAAGAGAAGTGAGGCCGATTTTCTAAACTACATGTGCGTGTATCGGTACTGCCATGATAATTCAAATTAAATTAAAATGATTAAAAATCAATCAATTAATAAATTTACTTAGTGTCTTTGTACGTGTTGTGTTTAGTTTTGTATGAGTACACGGCGAGGCGTAGTTTTACCGGCCTCACTTCTCTGTTTACAACATTCTGTCTTAACTTTTTTATTTTGTCTGAGACTGTATGTAAGTATAAAAACTAATTTTGATGTAATTCTTAATTTTATCCCGAGCTCGGACGCGGCCGTTGCCCGGTGTTGACCGCCTCCACTTCTTAGCGAGTATTATAAAACGAATGTCATAAAGTTATGTGCACATGATTGCAAATGATTTCTTTACATTTTTTTTAAACGTATGAATCTTTCAAGACAACATTTATCATTCATCTATAGCAATGATCTCCCATCCACAGAATCCGTGCCTGCCTAGCGTTTACAACTTCACACCGTGGCAGATGCTAGTTTATTTCAATATGTCTATTTTTCTAATATATTTCTACCAACAATATAAATAAAGAATAACGAACAATGCTTCTCATAGATTTCATTCATGAAGTTTATTTAAGCGCCATCTATGGTTGTGAGCTTGATGTTTTCTTGGATGGATTGTGTACGGTCTTTGTATGGTGTAGCTAAGCTAAGACAACGATAGTCTCTTTCTGGCAAATGCACATGACGTGCGACGCCATATTCCTCAACGGAGTAGAGTTGAGGAAAAAAGAAAAAAAAAAAACGATAGTCTGTTTCCTTGTCCCGAGTCAAAAATTTAAAATTCAAAATTCAAAAATTATTTATTCAGTTTAGGCATCATAGACACTCTTATGAACGTCAAAATTTTTAAATGATTCTACCGCTGTCTTCGGAAAAGAACCACCGCCGAGAAGCAGCAAGAGTAGTGTGGAACTGCTGATCTACAAATCTACAACCGATACAATGGATTTCATTCCACCATATTCATATGATTCGTTTGGGAACTACAAACGAGATATGGTCGAAATTTAGTCTAGCTTAAATGTCTTTACAACTATGAAAACTGCTTTAACGTGTTAAAATGCGATTTTTATACTATTTAGGGCAGTAGGACTCTTTGCGAATGAGTTCGTCCGGGGTAGTACTGTCACCACACCTGTTTCTACCATGAAGCAGTAATGTTCGCATTACTGTGTTCTGGTTGGTGGGTGTAGTTGCCGGTGAAATGACAGGCACATGAGATTTAACTATTTTTATTTGAGGGTTACGGCGCAGTGCAGTTCTTCACTTGTGATGAAATGTACATGTACCTATTATAGGCGGAGGTTACCGCTTAACACCAGGTGGGTCTCGTGCTTGTTCCGTTATCCACTGAAACAAAAAAAGTTAGGTTAGGTTTGGTTTCTTAAATACATTTTAGTAAATAAATTGCTCTTTATCACAGAAAATATAAGGCAGACAGAGGATTAAAAACAGTTGAATAAAACGACAGAAAATGAATGAAATGGTGTTTTAGACGGGTAACTTTTTTATTTGTCCCTCGTCTAACGCAGCTTCAAGCACGTTTCAACTTTGAAAACGAAAAACTAAGTCCATTATAAATCTTGATTTTGCAACCGCAAAAGTTATGTCCTTAAACGTCTTGAAACTTCACCGCGGTGTTATTTATGTACTTGCAAATATACAACTTTAAGTTCGGTTCACAATACTTAATACTTACTTTGCAAGTTAACTAGATGGCAGAGTATTATGTATTGGGACGAGTTGTTTTGTGACTTATTATAATAATAAATGAGTGAAGTTAATACATACTCAGCCCATTGCTGGGAAACCAGCATTCCTCTTAGGGAGAGCTCGAGTTGGCCCATAATCCACCACGCGGGCCCAGTGCCGCTTGGTAGATAGGCATAGTGGCCAATCCATGTCCTAGTTTTCAGGCCATCCGAAGGCCTTCGACATAGCCTAACCTATGTTGTCCTAAGACAAACAACCGGGACCGGCGGCTGAACGTGTCCTCCGAAGAACGGAAGCGCTCAGTTGAACAATGCCACTGACGCACACCCATCCAAATCCTGACCGCTGCGAGTATTGATTAACTTGTTGATCGGTTAACATCACCAAATCCAGCTCCGTTGCGACTGAATTCAATGAGATATAATTATAAATATGTTTGTATACTTATACAAAGGTTTATCCTATAAGTTAACGCAATTTTTTTTTCCTTTCTAATTTGACACCTACGTATGTATGTTTGCAATTCCCCAAGTTATAATACTCGTATATATACATAAAAAAGAAGTCCTATTATTCCTGGTCACGCTATATCTTTAGAAAAAGGTTCTTATGAAAGAAAAACCAAGAAATGATGAGAGGATGAACCAAGTCGTGGGCAGTCGCTAGTTATAACTATTTATAGTTGCATCACGTGAGATTTTATTTCAAGCAGTCCGAGTCAAGTGACAGTCGAACATTACTGATTCACGGTAGAAAAGGGTAACAACTCCTTTTACCGGTTTAGGCCCCGGGCGAACTCATTTACAAATAGTTTCACTATTTTCTAAAAACACTTGATTTCTATTTGTTGGCCTAAGTTAAATAATAGATAAACTAACTATATAAGCGGGCGATTTTGCGTTGTTCTCTCACCCTCTGGCTGAGTGCCATCTGCGCTCGCCAACCGTCCGGTGACGCTGTAAATGCCGGTAGAGGCAAACAGTCTTAGTCCGTTCTAAAAAAAAAAAAAAGTTGTTCTCTCACTTGGGTCTCTCACTCGACGAGTCAACATCTGGCCATCATCTAGCCCTACACGAGGCATCAGAGGATGCCTCGTGTAAAGGCGAAACACGTGTCGAATCGTTTTTGGTTTACTTGTGTGTTTTATTTTGTATTCTTCCTATTAGCAGTTTGTGCGGGAGGGAGGGTGGTGCACACCCCCAAATAAGCCAAAATCGTTGTTTTTTTCAGTGGAAGTGTCACTAAATATTTTTAATATCGTTTTTTTTTAATAGATAAACTGAATGGACTTATGTTACTTTGTTTCTGAATTGGTATAAGCATTCAAAGCAGACCGTCTCCGCAGGCAGACACATATAGTATTACTTTTAAAGCACTAACGCCTGCTTTAGCGATCTCAAACATTGAAATTAGACACATATATTTTTATTCTGATTATTTTTACCTTTCTTCGGATTATGTTCCTTCGTCACCAAGCTTTTTCTACTTATTCATCCTAAATACTTTTAATTTATGAATTTCCACAATTGATTCCTCAAAAGGTCTCATCCGTCTTCAGCTTTTAAATCGGCTTACTTCTCCTTAATGACTCTAATCGAGATCAATTGATCACATTTTAATCGGGACCATTCGCCTGAGGGATCGGGGAGGTGCCTCCCATTACTCATGAGGGATAAAGATAATAATTACGAGAGAAATCCGTGACGACGCTTTTGAATTTTTGGAAAATAATTTCTGAATATTTTAGGCAGAAATACTTATACTGCGTCCTGAAGCTCCGCCTGCATGAAACAACTATCCAATAGTGTAAAAGTAGGGACAAACAAAGGTATCCCATGTTGTTTATTATTAGTAACCTATCTACGTTAAGTGACGTCACAGAGAAATAAACATCTCAGACGGATGTTGTAGATGATTTCGAAAATATTTTTGTATGAAAATTATTGTTAGTTGGACACATATATATTTTAATAATATTACTAGTTGACCCGCCAGCGGCTTCGCTCGCTTGGTCTTGGTGTAGCGGCGAGAGAGATATTCTTTCAATTTCAATAACCTTTTAATATATATGAACCGATTGACATAAAACAAACACTAAATTTTAGGTGAAACTTACCACAGTTACTCGTACTAGTGAATACCACATCTAAATCGGACCGATTAGTGTGCATAAACGCACAGACAAACATTCTAACAACCATTTTTTTCCATTCTATTTCCGTTTATAAAAGTCCCAATAAGATTTTTCTCATATATCTTACATGTACAGACAGCGATGCGTAACATTTTTATTATATGTATATAGATCAAAACCGATTTTACCACGTAATTAGCCGACGTTATCACCGCGATCTTGCAGCGTAACTCCCTGAGGATGGGCATCGGACATGCCCGACACCTAACTCGATAACGTCGGCTAATTACGCGAGTAAAACTGGTTTTGATATTAAATAAAGAATTCGTAAAATATGTAAATTATTTCGAATTATAAATACAATTGGTGTGTTAACACTTTTTATAGATTAAAAGTTAAAATAGATTACGCACACATAGTACATCCATACACAACGTCCATTCCCAAGAACAAATATTTCTGTACCTAACACAAATATTTGGTCCAGCTAGGCATCGAACCTGGGATTCCACACTTCGAAAGCAGGGTTATACTAACTAGATAAGGGAGACGTCAAATAAACTAATATTATAAATTCGAAAGAATGCCTGTATATTATTAAATACCTATAACAATTATTTTCATTGTTTAAATATATTTATCAAAAATAAAATACCAAAAAATGGAACTGACTTCTTGGCAGTACCATGATATATAAAACGTACAAAAAGTATATACCTATTATCACAATATTGTGCGCATGGTACCGACTTCGACAAGTTATTGCACAGTTTTTGGTGTTGAAGTCGGTTCGATTTTTTTGTAAAACATTCTTATTCACCATTTTTAGGAACCCTTGCTACTTATAGGATCGATTGTCATTCACCGTCAATGATTATATAATCAAGATAGACGAAACACTTTTCAGTTATTGGAGTGTAACTCGAAAACTGCTGGACTGAGTTTGACATTTGGTTCACCCAGTTGAAAGTGCTGAGGTAACAAACATGTAAAAAAATCTCGTCCTTTTTTTGGAAATCGGTTGAAAATTATACAGAGTGCCAGTTTACGAGCTTGCTTTTGACGACCATTTCAACTGTTGTGATTGAAGGGTTTTTTCTTTTACATGAATATTTGGTTTCAATTCCTTTCTTCAAAGATATAATACATGTCGTACAGGAGTTTGAAGTGTGTGTAATATTAAAAATGTCGTTTCTTTGTTACAGGGACAGCCGTTAAGACAAAATGGCAGCATTCGTGGCGAAACAGATGGTCGGAAACAAGCTGAGCGCCGTTAAAGGTAAGGTTATGTCTTTCTTGTTTTATTATGTGTATCTACTTGGAAAAATTGCCAAAATCAAAAGGTTCATTCGTAAAAGCAAGGTTTTCCTCTTATAAAAAAGGCCCTTCTAAAAACAATTGTGGGTGTGACTACGAGCTATGCCTTCAAAATTGCAATTTAATAAGGAAATTCACAAACCAGCATGTTCTCATTTTCCTGATACATTGAAATACAACGTTCCAATCAGCACTATCGCACTTTAACAGGAAATATCCTGTACTATCCAGCAATCGTTCGATTTATCACAATATTGCGAGTCTAACGGATCTAACGACACGTAACGATTGGCTAAATAACAGTAACGGCACGACTGGGTGTAACGGCGGGCTAAAGCCGTCGCGTCGTTAGGAAAGTAGATGTGCGACGTTGCGATCTTTATACAACTTGCGATACTGCCTTATTTGAATAAGAAATTGTGGACGTCGCAACGTATTTTTAACCCTCTAGTTATAATGTGATAAATGTGTGATAAGTTTTCGAAGAACTATAATTTGGTAAGTTAATTATCAATTTTTTATCATATCATAAAAATATACATATTAATTATATGGTTATGTGAACAATTATGCATACGGTAGCTATCATAATACGATTTCAAAACAAAAGCTAACTTACCAAGTGAAATCCAACGCAATCAAGTCAAAATTCATCCAATTCTACTTCCAATAAAACGAGAAAACAGAACATATTGTCATAGTAAGATAAAGGAATTTACGAATGATTCGTGTTTAATTACGCACAGCGCCATCTAGCGTTGCAGAATTTAATCATTGTATCGTATAGAATGCATATCATTAGAACACATTTCTCTTTATAACTCTGCTTCCTGACATCGTATTTTAATAACACATTATCATATATTTAGTAGGTAATAATCTGCCAAGCAACTGTAAAATAACATCGAATTATAGAACCTAATTCATTATTCAAGATATAATTGTAGTAAACTAGTAGTTATGCGAACAATAGAGCTCGCGAGTACAGTCTTATCAGCGGCAATTTTTGGCAGTATACTCTGTATACTTCACAACCTATTATCTCAGAAACCACTTGATCACATATGCATATTCGAAATTCCTCTTTATAGACAGAATCCTAATGTGTGTACCAAATTTTATGAAAATCGGTCAGTAAATAGAGCGGCAGCAAACTTCCCCATTTATAGGTAAAGTAATGTAACACGGACGACAAAACAAAATCTAACAGTAAAACATGAATACAAAGTTTCCTCTAGATTGCTTTAAAAATGCGACCTGTACAGGAGGACCAACATACAATCTAAAAAAACATATGAACAGATGAAAGTCAATTTGGTCAGATAAATGAGTACGCAGATGCGCTTCGCTCGCTTGGTCAATAATTTACCACTATTTGCTTGAACAATTATTTCTTATTATTTGCCACTTAAGAGGATTGCATAGCTAGTAATTTCCATAGTAAAAGAAAAAACTCTTTTCTACCTCTTTACATTGTCCGATTTTGGTGATTTTTTTCATGGAATATCACATTATTTACTATGCCCGTACGTTTTGATTTTTTCCCTTTTTTTAAGTTTTAATAAAGGACATTTATAGTACTTTGAAATACTGAAAGATTCAAAACAACAATCCTCTTAAGCTTGGTTCTCTGAAGTCAAGTGAAATGATAACTCTATGCCACGGCCGAAAATAGCTGTGAAATCACCTTCCAAATCTATCTAGTAGTTCTTAAGTTACAAGGTTACAGTCCACCAGACACAGCAAGAAATTAAATATGGTGGAAATTCTCTATTCTTTACTTATAGTATGACCATTACTAGTAGCCCAGCTGCCTCCTGAGCTGCTGGTCCCGGTTTCGATCCTCAGACAGGTAAAACATTTGAGTATGTATATCAGTCATCAGGTTACCATAGTACAGGTCTGCCTAGTTTTGGGCGGACGCTCTCAGCCGCCAGAACAAGGCCCTGCTACGACGTCCGCAGCGGGTTATCGCGACGAGGGCGATACGCGGATACCGGACGGTGTCCTGGACGGCGGCGTGCGTGTTAACCGGTGATCCTCCTTGGGAACTTCAAGCAGAGATCCTCGCCGAAGTGTACCACTTTGTTGCGGCGAGGAGATCGCGGGGTGACCCCCCAGCGTGGGAAGAGGTGACACGCATGCGGTTGCAGGCGCGGGCCGCCCTGTTGCAGCGGTGGACGGAAGACCTGGCTCCACCAGTCCCTGGGCAGTGGACGGTGGAGGCTATCCGCCCGGTCCTTCGGGGGTGGGTGAAGCGACGTTTCGGGTCGCTCACTTTCCGATTGGTGCAGGTGCTTTCCGGGCATGGTTGTTTCGGAAAGTACGTGCACCAAATCGCAAGGCGGGAGGCGACCCCAGCCTGTCACGAATGCGGGGCGCCGGAGGATACGGCGCTCCATACGCTGGAAGTGTGTGCTGCATGGGGCCCGCAGCGGCACACACTCTCAGCGATAATCGGCGGAGATCTCTCGCTGCCGAGCGTGGTTAACTCGATGCTCGGCAGCGAGAGATCGTGGCAGGCGGTGGCCACCTTCTGCGAAGCAGTGATAGCGCAGGAAGCCGCGGAGCGGGTTAGAGAGAATGACGTTCGAGCTGACCCACTCCGGCGCAGACGAACGGGGGTACGGAGGAGGCAGTTTGCTCGCCTCCTCCCTCCTCCGTAGTGGGGTCACTGGTGAAGAGTCGGGGGACTCTTCGTCGGCTTGCACGACCCCACGAAGAGTCGGGGGACTCTTCGTCGGCTTGCACGACCCCACACGTCTGAGGAGTGCACTTGGTGAGCAAGGGCACCCCTTCACAGGCGCTGAGGCCCGGTTAAGACCAATCCGGGCCTACCGCTGGGGCGAGATTGTGAATGCCAGCGCAACCCAATCTCGCACCATCTGGCGGAGGACTGCTCACGGGGGGGTTTTAGTGGGTCTGAGCCCCACATACCCCCTTCCGTCTACCCCCCGTAGCGGAAGGGAAGTGGACAGCATTTCCCCGCCTCAAAAAAAAAAAAAGGTCTGCCTAGTTTGGGCCAACAAGACCTTGTGTGGATTTTATCCTCTACAAAAATACGATGTACTTACAGACTTTTTGCCTGTGCATGGCAAGCACATGGCCCAGCTGGCGTTAAATGGCAACCTCTGGCTTTATCAGATGCAGTTCTTCACATGTGCCTGTAATTTTATGGTACATTTTTTGATCCCTAGTTGACAAATGTCCAAGACTACCAATGGTTAAAAATGACACAAATTGTATGAATTTTCTGTCTTTTAACCATTTGTAGCTTTAACTATTGATTACCCGTGCATCAAAAAATCCAGCCTTATTCAGGTTACAGGGATGAATCCTACGAAGAAATAATATCAGGAAGAGTAACTGCCTTAAAAAAAAGACCCAATAAAAGTCACCAATCAATTTCACCGGCAACCATACCCATCAAATCGGAACACAGTAATGCGAACATTACTGCTTCACGACAGACAAGGTGGCAGTATCTCCTCAGACACATCGTTCACAAAAGTTCTGCTCAAACACTACGCCTCTTCGGCGTTTTATCGTAATTGATAAATAAAACAGATCATGATGATATATTTTTATTACCAATTAGCTTGATAGATAGAACCATAATTGCATTATGCTATCGCAAAACGTAAAAATTAAAACCTACCCTCCTGGGAAATCTCCTTTAAATGCTACCCTTGGGCGAGGAGACAACGTGTTTTCATTTATTTTCTAAGTTGAAGACGCTTTGTTGATTGCGGTCGCATGAGACGAAACAAACAATGAGAAATATCTATTAAATGGAGCTTTAAAGAAAATTTTTAAGAGGTTTTTTCAATTATTTATAGAGTTATAGATAACGTATGTGATAGACGTTTAAGATGAAAGAATTCAACTTCCATGCACACTCACAAATTTTCTTATTTATAAAATTCAATTGATATGTTTTTTTATACAATTTAAAAAATACACATTGGTTGGTATTGCTTATAAAAATAAAATCTTACATAATTTGATTACTTACATTATTAACTATAATAATAACTTACTCTATTTAATTCATTTATTTACATGGATAACTATTTTATTTCAAATGTCGAAAATCGATTTTCTTTACAATAAAAACATATGCAAATAATTGAAATTTATAGAGAGAAAAATTCCATCCTCGGACGGGATTCGAACCCGCGTCTTCTGACTCTCCGTGTCATACGCCATTGACCAACTAGGCCACCGAGAATCTGGTCCGAGCATCGAATTTTAACTCTCTATTTGACTAACCGTCTTGCGGGGACAGAGCGACATCTATTGGACAGTTTAACAGTACCATCCAACCGAAAGAAGCATTATTTAGAAATACTTGAAACTTTCGTATTGACATCGCAGCCTTTGTAATTTTTATAGTATTACTTTTAAAAGCACTAATGCCTGCTTAAGCGATCTCAAACATTGAAATTTATAGAGAGAAAAATTCCATCCTCGGACGGGATTCGAACCCGCGTCTTCTCTTGAGATCGCTTAAGCATGCGTTAGTGCTTTAAAAAGTAATACTATATGCAAATAAGAAACTACTGTTATTAGATATTAGACGTTTAGATTTATATGTTTAAAGTAATCCGTATATTAGGTAATATCCGTGTATTAATTCTTTTCTTGTACTAATCAGTCTGAATACTAATAATCTATACTTCTTAAAGTACATACCTATTCGAATATTCTCGTTTTGAAACACTCTTTAAAATATTTAAACTGACTTTACGTATAATTAGGATTCTAAAGGTATGCGGTGTGATGTTCACCTACTAATTATCTACCTACTTAAAAATACACTTATGTAATTAATGTGCGTAACGCGCGACCAGTATTGAAAACTTAGAGCGCTTCTGTTACCGCTCCAGCCTTTATTCATTATGTCTGCCAAACCAAGGGCGCGTTCAGAACCTCGGTCAGAACGCATTCGGAGTACAACTTTTCGCACTAACGCCGTTCAGAACCTCAGGTTAAAACACTCGGTTGTTCTCAACTCGAGCGTTCAGAACCTCGGAGCGTTACTTTTTAACAATCAAAATCGATCGGTAATCGGTTACAACCGCATCTGACATAACTTTGACCAATCAGACCACAACAAACTTCTTCTTCTCTCTTCTCAAAGAAAATGAGGTAAGGATCAAGTGATCTGTCAATGTCGAATTTGTCAAAGTCTGTTTGAGGTTAGACCACAACCGTGTCCGTTCCGTACCTCAGAGCGAGTTAGAAAACAACTAAACAACCGCACTCTGAGGTCCTGAAGGCGCTCCTGCATCTGCTGCGCACATGTTCCACCCGCCACGTTACCTAGAGCCCGTGTGCCTTGCCGCTATAGTGTCAGTCAGCCCCACAGCCCACGACACGAGAAAGATGAAAGAATGAAACCGTAACAAAGGGTTAGATAACATTGTTAAGTTACATTTGTTAGTGCCCTCGTAGGTGTATACAGAATAAATGATTTGATATGATGATTTCATTTGATTTGTGCGAGTAAAGTCAGTTTATGTTATTATTCACATATAAAAATGTACTTAATTTCTAAATCTTCCTATATATATATATTCTAACTAAATTCCATGCTATATTCTTTATTGTGAAACAAACTAATCAGTACTTTTTTTCTCATTGCCCCTCTCAAATCTGGACTGTAGCCGTCTCGCTCGCACTCTTTCACGAAAGCTTTTTTCATTTTTTCGCTTGAGTCTGGAATTAGTTTTTGTTTTCGCTTTTGCGCCTTTCTGTTTCGCTCGCTTTGCTTATGAGTGAATAAGCTCTCGTTAGAGTCGCCGGCCACCGGGGAGTGAAATAGTTTTTTGCTGATTTGCTGCATAGGCGGCTTCCTCATTGGAGAGTCGGTTTCCATCTGTGAACGAATAGAAACTGGATGTAATATAGGTACAGGTAATACAATTACAAGATATCTGGCTGTGGTTAGCACAACACAAAGTTGTAAAAGTAAATGAAAAAGATAAATAGGGGTATTGAGACGTAAACTAAAATATATGTTTATGTAGTAAAGTTGAGAATATAATTGCATATTATATACTATACCTACACACATTTACGTACGATATTTTGCAACCCCTACAAAAACAATTATTCAAATTAAAGCAAGAAAATAAAGTTAAAACGGTTCTGAAAAATGTAAATACTCTTTGAGAGTGGGATAAGCCGACAAAAAGGGTAATTACGGATAGGCGGCCTTCGGCGAACAAAAAAGGTTTACAATCAGGTCAGGTAGAATTCTTGACCGGCTTTTTTTGTAATATGGTGCGTATTTGTTGTCTACTTTGGCACTATAATATAATATTACCGTGACTTTGGTATTTCGCTAGCTTACACAGAAGAGTTCTGCAGTTATGCAGTTCGTTAGGTAAGTATTTAGAAAGTTTTTTTCTAGTGACGCGTTTACCGTGTAATTTAAAAAATATATATTATAGGGACAATTTGTTTTAATAACATAAGTATTGTTTTAATGCTAAATATTATATAAACACCAGCTGCGCCCCCCGCGTTCCATGATGGACGATGATGATGATGATGCAAAGTAGGTACCTACGATCTCATCTCAGACCTAATGAATATACACACAAAATTTCATAAGAATCGGTCCAGCCGTTTTGGAGGAGTTTTGTTACAAAAACAGTGATACGAGAATTGTATAAGTACCTAGGCAAGTACCTATACTATAATACAGGTATGTATTATAACATGTATCAGTTTTGGGGAAAATCAACACACAAAACAACAAACAGAACAAAAGCTTGTCTAATACTTTTTACGGATGATTTTAAATGTCAATTTTTTTTAAGCAATAAGTACTTAACTAACATAAATTATTGCAATAAATGTAGAACTTATCCCAAAATTAAATGTTTATTGTGTTTTATCTGTGTAAGATTATAATAAAAACGTCGTGTACCTATTTATTAAGACGCGGTCCAACCCCAATTTTAAAATAATTTACGATGCTTTACCACGCTTTACGTAAGGTTGCAAATCGCTTGTTAGATTGGACGATGTAATGCGAAAATGCGTTAATTTTGTACGTTTTCTTTATATCTTTCGATATATACTAACACAATTAAAAAACTGCTGGTTACTACTTTAGTACTATATCTTGGCTATGTATTACCTAAAAAATAATATAGTGTTATCGCTGAATATTCTGAGAGTTTGTTATTTCATAGATTATTGTTGAACTGTTTCGTTACACTCGATGCTTAAAGATTCTGCTTTTTACTATTATCAGGGTACGACCGCGCCTTAAATATAGATTTTCTTGCTTATATAACATATATATTGATACATAAATTAAAAAGTAATTCTTATTCAAATATTCATTTCGTTTAGATGGAGTATAGGTACCTACCTACTTGAACGTATGTTATGAGATAAGAGAGAATATAAATTTGTATTTACAATATATTTTTTCTTTGTTTTGTAAATGTATTTGGCACCTTTACTAACATTTTACCTACAGAAAATTTTAAATAATGGATAAGTACGTTAATTTGGCATGTAATAAACTTATTTAATTCATGTGCAATATTAAATAAAATACCGAATGCAAAAACATGGTGAAATAAAATACATTACTTTATGTTAATGAACTTATTACACAAAAAATATCAGGTACATATCTATTATGTTATTATTTTTGTCAAGGACTAAAAGATAAATACAACACCAGACATTTTGACACCTCGCTTTAGCATTATACCTGTTTCATTACCAACACAATCGTAAATAATAATCAAAACATAGTAATACTTACAGCATCACAATCCGAATGAAACTCCACAGAGTTGTTCAACATATTATTAGCTATTAACACAGTTAAGTTATCTCTTGTTATCGTGTTTATCGGCGTTGATATTTCATCCGCCATCTTTTAAACGGTTAATTCAAAATGGCGGGCGGCGCACACGCACTCACTGAGAGCTTGAAACGGACTGACGACATCTTCCTTCGTTCTGCCTGACAGCGCCTCTATCAGTGTTGTCAACCCACATTTTGGATAATTGGTAGATTAAGTCCTAAAAATCGGTAGAAGTTGGTAGAATGTCATATGAAAAACGGTAGATCTAGTAGACTCTCAAGTTTAATTTATACGCCATTATCATGTGATTCGCCTCTATTTAGTTATTACTGTTTAGTATATTCAAATTGAAGTTCTAAAATATATATTTTTATTGAAAGTCACAGCTCAACAAAGCAAAATAAAATTACACGTTAAAATAGTAGATTCAACTTTAACTTTTTCAAATATGGCCTCTGTGGGATTGCCGCAATGCCGCCAGTACCACGTATATAGATTAGAAAATAAGTTAAGATTGGTCGGTTATGAAACAATGATCAGCATCATTATCAACGAATGACAAACACAGAATCAAGTAAAACAACGAAATTGTAGTCAAATTTCCATGCACATACCATGAGCAGTTGACAATGTTGACAGTGACACCTTCGTTTCGTGGGATTTACCTGTGGGTCGAGCACGAAAATCTGCATAAGTGTAACGTAATTGTACTGTCAACATTATCAACTTTCACGCGCTGTTAATGTTCTTTACTTTTAGTGAATGCTCACGTCCACGTCTTTGGTTTTTACTTTGCTCGCATCCTGCGCAGAAAGTAGAAACCAAAGACGTGGACGTTACTGGTTCTGTTACACGCATAACTCAAGTTTAATGTCAACATTATTTTCAATAAGACGTGGTATCGAAAATAGGTAGATTTAGGGCTTAGGGTGGTAGATAGGTAGACTCAAGCTAAAATAGATAGATCTACCTATAAGTAGGTAGATATGACAGCACTGGCCTCCATTGACTTGACATGCCAGTTGAGCGGGTGAATGATGCGGAACCCGCGGATTGTGATGACCGACTGATATGAATGGTTCTGAATACAAAACAGACATTGCGCTAGGTCAGTGACTTGTGTCTGTACCTACTTATGTGAAGTAGCAATCTTTTATTCGCGTTTTTGTTTCCGGTTTCTCGAAGCATTTTTTATCGTTAAGTATATCTACTGAATTGGAACAATTAACAAATTCATAAAGAATAAGGGACCTTGTTAATTATTGTATCTATTTTAGATACAAGTAAGTTTTTATGATACTTGATTGTATATAAATTCTTCTTGTAGGTATATAAGAGGCATATCAAAGCTAACGATTTTATTGACGTTAATCCCTGACGGCCTTATTAATAAACTTGTAGTAAACCCGGAGTAGTTAAACATCTATCAGTCAATTTTTCGCTTGCAGTAAATGTCACGCGTGAAAGCAAGACAAAGCATGTTACGCCTAATATAGGTTTACGCAACGATTATTAATAAAGGCCTGAGGTACTACGTAAAGAGAAGCCAATGCAAGTAAAAGTATTGTCCCATGTTTGATTATTTGAAGCTAATGTCCGCTGCAGCGCTAAAATAAATATGACGACTACCTGAGTGATATTATAATATGGGTAAGTAGTATTATGTTCGATTATTAAATATATATTGACATAAAAAATACGAGTAACAACTTGTGATATACCTTTCAATTCGTATATAATATATATAATATAATAAACCTTTGATCGACATTCAAAACAAATAACTTTAAATGAAAACCATTCGTAAACTATACATCCGTGTGATATACTTATCAAATAAAATAACTATTATAAAAAATATAATGAGTTCATATACTTACGTTTTAGTCGATGTTTGATAAACATATATAGGTAATGAAACATCGAAACCTTTTAATATATTTCAAAAGTAAACAAAAAGACAAAACAGCAATACTACACGAATTGCAATATGCTGATCAGTATTTTGTCGTTCTTACTATTGAAAGTTGGGACTTTTTACTTTTTCAACAAGTACTAATATACTTCGACAAGTTGCTTACTTCGAAAAAACATACTAAGACAGTCATTGCTTCGACAGGACATATTATTAAGTTCGACAAGAATTTTATCCCAAAGGTGCTGCGATATATACGAGTGTCATTTGAAAAGTTCTTAGCCTAACATGGTTAAAGTCATTGTTTTTTTTATAACTAGCCTCATTTTGTAGTTACATTATTTAGCAACAAGTATGCACAGTTTAGTTTATTCACTAACTCATTGTTCATTTACACGTGATACCGTAAGTCAAGTCAGAGCTATTTTTGAAAATGGATAAAATTGAACATCGTGCAGTGATAATATACCTGAATTTGAAAGGTTTAACTCCAAAAGCTATACATGAAGACATGTCTGCTACTTTGAGTGAGTCCGCTCCTTAGTATGCGACTGTTAAAAACTGGGTGGCAGAGTTTAAACGTGGTCGTGAGACTATTCAAGATAAGCCCCGTAGTGGCCGGCCTTCGACTGCTTCCACTGATCAAAACAAAGAAAAAAATCTGTGATTTATTTTATCTGATCGAAGATTGATTGTCGAGGAGATAGCCAAGACTGTAGGCATCTCATCTGAGCGAACACATCATATAATTCCTACTGAACTTGGATTCTCTAAGGTGTGTGCGCGGTGGGTACCGCGACTGCTTTCAGTGGAACAAAAACGCAACCGACTCACAACTTCTCGCGACTGTTTAGAGTTATATGAAGCTGACCCAATAGAATTAGTTGAAAGATTTATAACCATGTATGAAACCTGGGTTCACCACAATACACCCGAGACAAAAGAACAGTCGAAACAATAGAAAAGAGCAGGATCGCCCACCCCAAAGAAGGCAAAGGTGGTTTTATCGGCGGGCAAAGTCATGGCATCCGTTTTTTGGGATGCAAAGGGTATAATTCTCGTGGATTATTTAAAAAAGGGTGAAACAATAAACTCCGATTACTATTGCAACCTGTCGCGTCGTTTGAGAGAAGCAACCAAAGCAAAAAGTCCAGGGGGCCTACTCCCACCTTTAACGAAACTATCATAAATCAGGAGCGTTTTGTAATATGCTTAGAATAATCATACTTACTATCGTACTCCCACTGACACAAAACGGTCAATCAAATTTAATGGTAAGGTTGCAATATGACTAATTTAAGAGATGGGAGTACGGATCTTCAAAAATATGACATTGGAACAATGAAACTTAGCGTCAAAAGTCACGTCAAAGTACGCGAATTAAGTGAAATATTTGATACTACATCATCAAAACGTCTATCGTAATCCATTATTATTTTAAGCTTGCTATATTGACGTGGTGGTACCGAATTTGATGGTAAGGTTGAAACATGATTACTTTAAGAGGTGGGAGTAGGGCCGCAGGTTTATTGAGAAAAAAAGTCTTGTTTCATCAGGACAATGCGCGCGTTCACACCTCTGTGCAATCCATGGCAGAAATCCATCAATGTGGCTTCGAATTGTTACCTCATCCCCCATATTCACCGGATTTAGCACCATCCGACTTTTATCTGTTCCCAAAGCTGAAAAAATTTTTAGGTGGGAAACATTTTTTTACAAATGAAGAAGTCATAGCCGCCGTGGACGCTTATTTTGAGGAGTTAGACGAAGATTTTTTAAAAGGGGTATCGAAGCCCTACCGGGTCGATGGAAAAAGTGTTTTGAGCTCGGAGGAGAGTATGTTGAAAAATAAAAATAAACTCATAATCGTGTGGTTTCATTAAGTATGTTAGGCTAAGAACTTTTCAAATGACCCTCGTATCTGTATCGAAGTGTAGGTTACCCTAATTCTGGCGCTCCGCCGCCGCCCCATCCTGTGGTCACCATTCAACCTAACGCCCCGCCTTGCTTTGCTCGTCGTCGCACCTATCGTGACTTCGCCTTAGACTAGTCATGAAAACTAAATACCATTATACATACTTACTTACATCATTTTGTTAACGGAATTATACCAAAATGTATAGTATGCTGGATCATTGTTATATCGAAAAAATATGATACTTGAATAGTATGTAATATTAGCATTATATAAATTATAGTATTACAGTTGATCGATGTATCAAGTGCTGGTATACATTCTAAATTATATAACAACTATAACGTATATCAAATAAAATTATATCAACTGTCCGTAATAGCAAAAGTATTTTATATCCAGTGAAGTGTATTCAAATAATATCTGTAAAATTAATTTCGAACAACAGTCACGCACCCTTATTATATTGTTAGTTTTTTTGAGTACTGCTTTCACCTGTACTTGGGGGCTCCCTAGAGTAGGTGCTTCCATCTGACCGCTTTCAACGCAAATCAGCTCGAATCGTCGACGCTCAAGCTCGTTCCGCTTGATTCTTTAGCACTGCGCAGATATCTTGGAACCCTCCTTCTGCATCCTCTACTGCAACTATCACGGGGAGTATTCCGATAAACTGTTCGGTTTAATAGCTGAGTTTAATTATCGAATTATCGGACATTCAGGCAGAGACCGATGAGAGTGAGAGATGAGAGAGTGGGCGTGGATCACTTACCACCACCAGGTCAGCCACGTGCTTGTTTACCCCCCTCTCCATTATAAAAAATCATGAGTAATACGTAGTATTATTATTATATTCTTCTGCTGTGCGTGGAAGAGATTGCTTTTAGCAATTAGGCCGCCCATTGTGACACAATTTTTGTAATTATGTATTACGTTTAAGTTCTCATATTGTTATGTTTTTGTGAACAATAAAGTATTATCTATCTATCTATTTATCTATACCTACAAAGATATAAACTATCCCCGAGGAGCCTGCTTAAGTATGTTATGAATCTCGGAATAAATCGGAATTTTGGCAGGACCTTTGAAACTGTATACTTACTAACACTAATCTAACTAGTGAACACTAGGTGCACATTCTATAAGCATTTCGAAGATGTGTGTTCTCAAATGAGATCTAATAATTTCAGATAAGTAAATACATTGAAATTAAAATTATGCAATAGGCGCCCATGTCGTTAAGGTTTAAGTCGAACGCCGCAAAATAAAACAATTACCGTAAAATATGTATACTTTGTTATTAATGTTCTTCAAATACATTGTTTTTGTCATTGATATCATAATTACATATTACTTAAATAAAATAACCACATAATTCCATAACAACTCACCGTATGTCAATTTGTACTACATTCAATTTCTGCAAACATTATCCAGCCTAATAATATAATTCCTATTTATAATGTATAATTTCGAAATTTGATTCACTAATAAAATATTATTATACTTAACTATGAAATATTTATTATACATAAAAGCTTTAAAGAACGATTCCATCTTACTAATTACAGATGTTATATTTATATTATGTGTGTTTAAATGAGATATTGTAGAAAAAAGATCTTTTAAATTACCAGAGTAATAAATACAAAACAAAAGTTCAAAGCTGTTTGTTTAATTTTATTATTTGTATATTAAAATATTATTCGAGACAAAACAAATAGTCAACGATTTATATAATATCTGTTGTATACTTTAGTTATAAAAGAAATAACTGTAAAATGGATTGTTTATTTAACAAAAACTTTATGGTCATAATTAATAAAAAGTCATACTTAATTTAAATACATAATTGTGTCAGTGCTCCTAACCTATATTATTTTACACATAAAATGTCACTGGATATGTAATTATTAACTAGTAAAATTAAGAGGATTGCATAGCTAGTACTTTCCATACTAAAAGAAATAACTCTTTTCTACCTCTTAACATTGTCCGATTACAGTGATTTTTTTTTCATGTAATCATCACATTGTTTTTTTTTGAAATTTATAGTACTTTGAAATACTGACAAAATCAAAACGTACGGGCATAGTTAACAATGTGATGATTACATGAAAAAAAACACTGTAACGGACAATGTTAAGAGGTAGAAAAGAGTTATTTCTTTTAGTATGGAAAGTACTTGCTATGCAATCCTCTTAAGGCGTACTTTAACTTTAACCTTAAGCTTCGCCTTACCTTAAGTTCTAGTAAAGTTATGTCGAACACCCATTTCGACATAATTTGGGGTCATGTCATTCCAGTACTGACTAGTCACATCTTGTCTATAGTCTCTCGTCAAAATCGTAACCTGTTTTTGCGAATTCGAACTGCTGCCCGCTATACTGTAGTCTATATTCGTGCTATAGTTCAAACTGTGGGGCAAATCAACAGAATTCAAGTTCAAAAAATTCAAACTCTTCGAGTAATTTTCAACCATCAACAGCTCTTCCTCTACCATCTTCCTTTTTATATAAAACGCTACATTGTTGACTGTGTAATTCAATTGACATTTCTTAGCGTATTCTTTGAATTCTGTCAGAAATTTTCTTAAAGGAATCATGTGGGATTTACAATACTTTTTGATCATATGGCTGGTATCCAAAATTTCGTTAGTTGATACTCCATTTTGAGACTTCATGTCATTGAAACCGTCCAGCTTGAAGAGGTTAGAGTCGTTCTTGATTGCTTCTACTTTCTTGATGTAGTGGTGTATGGTGTTGTTCTGAGAGTAGAGCTTGGGGAAGTTCTGGTCGAGGAAGGGGGAGGTGGGGGGTGGGTTGGAGAACATGTTGAATTCGTGGTGTCGGCTGGAAGCTCGTCGGTCGGCTGGTAGTGTGTCTTCCTGAAAATGAAAATGATAACATTTTTAAACTGGAGAATATAAACTTTCAATTTACTTTTCATTTAGATTTGATTTTTTCGAGAATTGTATTGTTGGTATATTTTTGGTTTTGACTAGAAGCATTCACAAAAAACTTTAGGTGTAAGCTGTTCATTCAATTGAGTGGCGCGATCCCATTTGATGAGCATTCTTTTATCTGGTTAGTCAAATAATAAAAAGGTTTCCTGTGGATACTACCTGTCGCTAGGATCGCGCGGTCCGGTTTATGTTCAAAAACAAACGATAACCTTCAAATTCCCTACGAGCATAAAGTTTAGTGGCTGGTAAACGTTAAGTTAGCCCAGTCGAGTTAGGAATAAAATGTATACTGCCAGGTGATCATCCCCAACGAGTTTTGAAGGAAAATTGTTACTTATTTATATTTTTTTCTGGGTTTGCCTTTTTATTGAGCTAACTCGACAGTGCTATATTGAAAAAGGGGAAATGCTCATATTTTTTCATTTGACTTCAGATGCGGGTAAAATAAAAGAAGAAAAAAAGAATAAAATAAGAAAAAAGCATGAACTATTTTCAATGTGTAGACATGCAATGTTCTAAATTTATATTTATATTATATATGTCTATTTCTTTATTTCAATTTATAATAATATTGCCAATGCAAACACCAAAGTTATTTGGTAATGTACCTACTTGCTACCATCTTTTCTAATAATAAATCTGATAGCGAGTAGAATCGAAATCTGTAAATATTTATTATATTTATTTATCAAATAACCTTGAGGTTATATATGGTACACTGCATTTTTATACTATTTCATTGTTTTTATGAACTACTAGTGACTGCCCGCGACTTCGTTCGCGTAGTAGGCTCGGCCTACGGCCTCACCATAACCTCCCATATTTTCTTGATTTTTTTCGTAAGAACCTTCTCCTGACAATAATTTACTCAACATAAAAGAAGTAGCGAAATTGCTTCCTCCGTTCTCATTTTTATTCCGTTATAACGTGACCAGAAAAAAAAGCGGTCAATTTTTTTAAATATTCACTCATTTGCAAAAAAACTGGTACTTTCGAATTTTTCTTTACATAATCAATGAATATTACAAGAAAGAGGTTTTATTAGATTGCCAGAGTATTGGCACGTTCTTTGACGCATCCTGGCATGATTTTATACATTCCAAATTTAAATTTTGAAGGTTCCTGAACCTTCAAAATTTAAATTTGGAATGTATACATTTTCACATTTGTAACTTAATGTAATGTAAAAAACTACCTCTCTACTTCTATTAATCATATTTTTTTTTAATTTCAATATTTAAATTTGGAACGTAAATAATAATGCCAGGATGTTTCAAATAACATGCCAATACATCGGCAATCTAATAAAACCTCTTTCTTGTAATATTCATTGAAGTAAAGAAAAAAATCGATAGTGCCCATTTTGCAAAAGAGTTTATATAGATAGATTAACCCCCAATGATGATAGCGTAACAGATTCTGAGCTAGTGGACGATAGAGCGTGGTGCTTTACCAACCACTCATAAGTAAGTTAAGGGTTCGGAGACAACTTACCAAACTCTCCAGGTAATGGTAGTAATTGCAGACATCTTTGAAGCTGTTCCTCTGGCCGCAATGCATCCAGACAATGAAAGCTCGCCTGACGGTCGCGTTGGTGTAAGGGGGGGAGTGGGACTCCAGCAGGGGGTGGGGACCGTCTATGAAGCTCATGCTGGAAGGGAGATAAGCTTCAACTTAACAATTTTATTAGGTTACTTTTGTAGGTATTCAACTTATTAGGTACAACACCAGTATCAGTCATTCTTCTTCGATGCTGATGTGGTAGAAAGCTGGAGAGTAAGTACCATGTTCAGATACTGGGTGAATTACGTGTCGGGATGACGATCGCAGTGCAGTATTGCATAGAACTTTCAATCTTACAGATCTACCGTGCGATTCTCTAATGATTCCTCGTTGCGCTCGTCGACGAGCTCACAAATGTCAAATACTTTATGAGATATCGCCCTTGTACATAAGGTTGTTTTTTCCAACGTTTCTTGTCATCTCGTCATTTGTTTCACGGATGTTGTTGATGTTTGCTCTAAGAGAAGCCCACGGCTGAATCGCATGGCTGGTTAGATAACATCCCACTGTCATGTGCATGATGCTTACCGTCAGAACACATTTTCCATCCATATTCATGTATTCATAATATAGATTAAAATGTCGAAATTTTCAAGTTTAGTGGGTAATGTCAGATTACTCAATTATAAGTAAGTATGTACCTATTTAAAATGATTAACTATAATGAATAATTAAACCTAAGTAAATAACTCAATCATTAAGTGTTTGCCCAACGAACCACTTCTTTTAATTAAAAAAATATGTGTAGTCATCATTATGTTAATTATTGTATTAGTTTAGTGTCTGCTCATCTCGTAGTTGAACTTCGAGTTGTTCCAAAGTTCAAATAAGGTTAAAGTTCAATTGGATATGTAGAAAGAAATAGAAATACTATGAACTAGATTTAGCAAGAAATATCTGGTTAGGATGCAAAATACATATGTATAGTATACTGTAAGTTGTTTCTGTAGTCAACTATAGTTGCCATGACGCTATCAGTAGAATGACTCGTTTGCCTGGGTCACTTATTGTATTACTTTAAAATACTATAAGTATATAAGAATAGGTAGGTAAAAAACGATATTAAAAAATATTTAGTGACACTTCCGCTGAAAAGAAAGCGCTTCTTTTCAGCGGAAGTGTCACTAAATATTTTTTAATATCGTTTTTTGATAATGGATTTTCGCAAAGTAACGCCTGATCAATAAATTAATTGGTAGGTACCTAAATACAGTCTTCGTTATCAAAGTCATTTAAATAATTTTGGAATAGGTACCGTTAACAGGGGTTACTTTGTGCCTTAGGTCAAACTTTGTGACACGCCCATTTTTTAGAACATAATTTGAGTATTTTTTTTTATATTTTACTTTGAACGAGCCCAAAAGCCATTTTTTTAAATAAAAATACTCAGTGAACGTTTTCGAACATAGAACAGTTTCGTTGTCTATAGTATTTTTTCAATTGTGATGAATTTACACACAAGCAAGTTATCGCGGAATTCTGTGAGGTCTGCAAACTTTGTTCTGCCAGCAAAGAACTAAGCGCTGTTCAGGACTACGGGTATGTTTTGCTTGAGTTAAATTTGTAAGAGACAAGGGTATAGTTTTTTTTGTTTTTGATCGCTAAAATAATGAATGAGTTTTTCCTAATTTGTTAAAAATCGAAGACTGAATCGAAGATACTCAGAAAGTTGAATATATGAATATGGAAATGGAATATACATACCAAGAAGGCGTTTATGTCAGTGTCAATTACGAAGCACAATACTTCCCGGGAAATACCGGCACCTATTTAATCACCACTATGCCAAAGGGTACCTAACACATATTTGAAATGGCCGAATAATGTGATGACATATGGTACCAGGGGGAGGCCTATGTTCAGCAGTGGACGTCTTCCGGCTGATAATGATGATGATGATGATATGGTACCAAGCGAACAAGGCAATAAAAAATCATGGAATCTAAACTGGTGACAAAAAAGGTCATTATAATATGACATTTCGGAATGCCAAGATTTGTCTGATTTTATTATGTAAATAGTAAATGTCTTTTTTATAAACAGTACAAAATGATTTTTCATTTTAAATATTTTTTTCCAGTAGGTACAACTGGCAACTTACAGGTTTTTATTATTTTCTAAGATGTTGCAAAAACAGCTAAACGGGGTTTATTTGTGCCTGGGTTTGTTCAGTATGAAGTTATAGGCCATTTAGTTATGCGTCACAAAGTAACCCCACACCCGGGGTCATTTTGTGCCAAACTTTGAAAGGTTAAAACATAAGGAATAATGCTGGTTTGGTTAATCCTTACACACTAAATCGATTAATTATATCGCGAAGATGGTAAGAACTTGTTTAGTTATGCGATGCAATCATATACAAAAAAGTTATTTGCAAAATACTTCAAAAGCTGTCACAAAGTGTTTACCCGGTACTTACATGTGTGATTTGTCATTCCTTTGTATTTTTGTAGTAAATGCGTTATTTCAATACGGATGAAACTATTGAGGACTGGATTCTTTTTCAACCGATTAAAATTATTACTATTTTTATTTATATAATAAAATCTTACCTTGATTCTTGACACTAATAGCACACTGATTGAATAAAACACCCAATTTTCCGAAAGCCTCCTCCTCACCTCTAAATTTTAAAACTAACTGTACTGCAACTGCCGTATTATAATAAAGAGAACCAATGTATTTTTACCGAGATCTTACGACAAGGCGGAATAAACTCTAAAAAGTCATTCCTACCCACTTTAAGAGTTATGAGGCAATCGATGATTATGCGTCGTTCGAATTTACGTCTATACTTTTACAAAAACTAACTAGGTATGTATAATGGTATTAAAATACTTACATTTATAAATGTATTAAATTCAAAATACTTTGAAATACTGAATGTCCACAATATCAAATTAATATAATATTTAAAAATATAACAACCAGTAGTGCATAGATTCATCTTATTTGGATTCACGCCATCTAAGTTTGCTTTGTTGAACTACGTTTGGCAAAAGCTAGGCTATGACCGTTTTTCCTTGCTTTTAGCAAACGTGTCCTCCATTTTTTTTTTAATTATTTATTTATCGTAACTCATTTGTGTTGTTTCGATAATGTAAACAACATAAGAGGAAATTGTCTAAACTATTCAATAAACTCCCAATAATATTCCAATAACCCGTCAATGAAAATCAATATAAAATTCAGTCCATTCTCCCATTGTTCTAAATACGTTCGGTTCCACGCAGGAATGCGATCAGCGTCAATATGCGCCGCAAATATCGGGGGAACGGAACGGAATGCTAGGAATGTCCCCGCTAGTGATGTGATGTAGTCGTGCTTATTGAGATGTCGATGTGTGTGGAATTTTATTAAGTCTTGAAATGTTTGAATTGGTTTGAAGCTGTGGGTATTTAAATTATTGAACAGTCTTATACTTACGTTAGTAAAATAACAAAAACCTATTATAATTAAAGTAAACCGTTTCATAGTTTATAATACTTTTTAATCAGTGGATCTTTTTACTGACTATTCAAATAAACATTAATTTAATAGGCATTTTTGACACATATACTCAATAAATGATTTCTGATTTCTCATAAGATTTTTGTTTTAGAGCACAACGAACCCAATTAATGCATTAGTTTAAAAATAGTTTTGATAATATCCCAAATCGATATATTATTAAGTTACAGGCATCACTACCGTTTTCACTTACCAAAATATAAAATTTCACTGCCAATAATTTCATAGCTGCCTGTTATTCAGGTCAAATGAAATCCACTCCGTCACGCCCTGGCTATGAAGTGCTATGAGCGAGCAGTACGCATTCTTACACGCGCCATCTTGGATCCTTTAGCCTTCACTTCCTTTAGCTTTATGAGAGATAAAATATTTTGCGGTAACCCCTTTTGGATAATGCTTAATTTGCTAATGGATTGGATATGAATTGTTGATGACAAAGATTCTTAAAGAAACTTCAATTGTTATGAAGAAAACGTCTTCAGTGTGCGTAAAACACCACCATGTGCGGTAAAAGTAGAAAATTTTGGGGTTATTTTTAGATTATAATGTATAATTAATAAGTATGTAGTCGTATCATTGTACTCGTACATTTGTAACACTATTATAATTGTATTTATTGGCTTATTGGTCTCTCACGCATAAAGTACTGAAGTGATTATATGTTGAAATTCGGCTTAGAGATGACCTGACTCTGATAAATTTTAATATTATAAAATGTAAACATAAAAATAAACTTTTACCCCGGATAAATTATTCAATGGAATAATCACTACGCGCAGATGGAGCCGCAGGACGGTCATTAGAATAAATAAAATAAACATTTGTGACCTCTAAGCGCTTTAATTAGACATTATTTAATATCTATTACTTGTTTTAATATGGCAAATTAATATGCCATTTAATGCAACAATTTACGGTAAACATGATGTATAATGGATGGTATGTACGTTGGATGGAATTGTCAAATTGCTGCTCTTTGTGTTATATAAAGTTAGATAACATGTGTAGAAAGCGAGACTAATATTCAGCGGTGCACGCCTTTTGGCTAATAACTATGATCATGACAATTATATACATAATTTTACGTTATCGATCCAGGTTTTAAAAAGATACAACATTTAACCTAATTTATTATCTATATGAATGATAATATAATTAACCTAAGACAGGAATAACTATTACTAACGCAAACCAATTGTTTACTTTAGTTAAAGCTGAACAAGAATTACACTTTAAACTATTAAATAAACTTCCGAAAATATCCTGAAACTGATACAAACTTCAACGACAAACTTTGTAGTTCACGGAACTATCTCTGAACAGCCGAACTGAGCTAATTGAGCAAAACTGTTCACGGCGGTGAGAAACAACTAACTTGATGCTTCTCTTGGATACAGTTTCATTAGCTATACTATACCTACTAGAAATTATTATCTACTTTTTCAAATTTGCAATGTCTTTAGAAATTAGCTGTAGTTGATCAAACAGGAAGTATGTTTATGTCGTTGAGCATGCGTCTATACCAAGTTAAAGCCGGAGTTATTTGTTTAGTACGCAGATGTAAAATATTCATACCAATGTTGGAGTGCGAAAGTCTCTTCGACTTAGATCAGAATTACTTAGGGTTATTTGCTTTACTAAATCTATGCTTTTGCACTAATATTATAAGATGGAAATATTTATTAACTAAACATGTTTGTTTGTTTGTAATGGATAAACTCAAAAACTACTTAACCTGTTTTGAAAATTATTTTACCAGTAAAAAGCTACATTATTCCTAAGCGACATGTCTTATGTAAAAGTCTACATTTAGTAAAAGTAAAAATAACAACTCGATCATTAAATTAATAGTAAATTAAATAGGTAGATATACTTTCAAAGATTGTGTTCGTAATAAATTACGAACACAATCTTTGAAATAAATTCCAATATTGTGTTCATTTTTCATTATAAATTAATTACATTTGTTTAATAAAACTAAAGCTAATAAAAACTTATAAACACTAAAACTGTACTTTAGTTATTAAATCACCAGAGGCAGATTTGTATTCATTTGTAAATAGATGACAGCATTTGCATTTATTTATTACAGCTTTTAATTATATAGAAGCAATGATACTATCGATTATTTAAATAGTTATGTTTTTATTAATGTTATATATAACAATACCCATAATCCAACTTTGCAATACTTTCAAGTTACAGTTATGCCAGGAGTTCAAAAAAATACTCACTATGGAGACTAGCAATCGATATTGTAGATAATAGCTAACCTGTAACGTCCCCCAACACTAGGTAAATACGAGTACCTATCGTGACGTCATAGCAACTGCAGACGCGATGAAGTGGAGTGGACAGTGGACACACTAAGCACTCAGGCACAGTATAAGGATGCAATATCTACTGTGACTTAGGTAATACTACTGCCTACTAATAGCTGAACAAGTTACCTATATAAATTATATTTTTTTGTTCTCTTATCATACGTAAGACTTCTGTAAAACGAAGCGCATGGTAGGGCACGCAGTGGCTTATCTTTCTTTTCAAAATATAGATAGCTGCAACTGGAGCTTGTGAAACGCATTTGATGGATAGTATAGGTGCGTTTGTGTAGCTTATGAGGGCATTGGTGGCGTTGTCATTGATGGCTCTTTTGTTAAAGCGTTCGTAAAGCTCAAAAACGATAATTTTGCCACGTTTGCCCACACCCTATTCGAACGCTCAACTGAGTATAAGACCTAAAATCGCATGATTATGCTGTCAGATACATAGCTGTCAAATAACGATCACAAACAACCATGCTCCGGACGTGGGTTAAAAATTGCACTTTTTGGTGGCAAAAATACCTCTTTTTTTAGCTTTCCGAACGCTAAACAAAAAGAGGTATGAACGACATTTTCACCACAGATTCCCAATTCGAACGCCCCTTGTTGTGAGCGTTTTTAGCGTAATTTTCGCTAAAACCTATCACAAGACTAAGTGATCTATTCGAACGCACTATAAGAAGTTTAAGTTTAGAAGTCATTGCTTTATACCTATATCTATAAAGCAACTATCTGTAGTAAGTCATTAAACGGCCGAGTGGACATTACCTACTATAATCAAATAGTAAAATTATCTGGATAAAACTCTTTTTAACCAAAAGGAAGTCTTATGCCGTATATAATAAATACCTACTTATTTCAGAAAAACGCTCAGTTGTAATTTTCGGCTTGAGTGGAGATTATGATTTATGCTATGGTGGAGATTTGACAGTAGAGCCCGTTTCACGAAACTTCCCACCGCTGTGGCGCCAGTGTCTATGCAAAAAGCTGGAAAGCCAACTATTTATGGCTTAGTTAGTTCCAATGGACACCGTGGGTCATCTTTCGTGAGAATACTCAGCTCAGTACTTGAGCTAATTAGTAATAAGGCCTTTGTAAGTGATAAGTCTACGATTCCTACTCGTCGATATTGATTTTTCCCTACAGCACGTGTTTCCGCATTTTCCTTATAGCATTAATATATCACATTCCATAACATTATGTACCTATAAATATTACTTATTCTTACCATATATATTTGTAAAATTATAAAACTGCTTTAGCATTATTTATAGTACCTAATTCATTACATAACTAAAACTCGTCAGTCACGATAGTGAAGTGAAATTTAATATACTACCTACTTATATACTTACTGTAGTAGTGCTTTCGTGACCTTCCGGGTCACAAACCAGCCGAGATACTCGACTGCACATTAAAAAATGTGTCTAGTAGACACAGTTCAGCGGCTTATGCTGTTAAAAAAATATAGACTATTAACTGATGTAGACACAGCTAGAATAGTTTATTTTAGTTATTTCCATAGCGTTATGACTTATGGCATACTGCTCTGGGTATGTTCAGCAGATATTAATTCTATTTTCATACTGCAAAAAAGGGCTATACGAGCGATCTACAGTTTAGCTCCCAGAGTTTCCCTTAGACAGAAGTTTAAAGACATAAACATTCTAACTGTTGTCTCTCAGTTTTTCTATGAAAATCTAATGTACTTATGTAAAGAAAAACATTTGCAGTTTTGATAAAACGAGTGATGCTCATTCCATCACCACGCGAAATAAGCACAAGCTATCCGTACATGTAACGCGTCTCCACAGAATAAGACATTCTTTTATGGGACAATGAATACGATTCTATAATAAAGTTCCCAATGTTATCCGAGATTTGCCTATTAATAAGTTTAAAATTACTATGAAACTAAACTCTGTCAAAAAGGTTATTACAAAATTTCGGATTACTTGGAGGATAAAACAGCTTGGGACTGATCATTCCAGGATCAACTGCTCGTGTACTAAGATGTCAAAGTGTAGCGTGTCTTGCCCTACTGATACCATTATTATGGTCTCTTTTGTAAGGCAACACACTGGAGCTAAACATAAGCAAACATTTGTTATATCATTTAAGAAATTGGCGATACAGTCCGACATTATATAGAAGACAAAGATGCTTGGAATACTCCACTTCTGGCAAGCTGTCACTCTGCCACCCATAAAATGTAATTTTGTAGTACCTAAGTAGAAACATTGTAAAAACATCTATATAAAAAGAATGACCCCGAGTTTTTTGCCACTTCTTCTCGGTAGGCTCTATATATTTTGGAACGCGGCGATAGTCTTTAAAGTACATTATAATGAAAAATTTACGTTCATAAGTGCGTCTTTGATGCCTAAATTGAATGAATGATCTTGACTTTTGCTTTGACTTTGCAAGGGGGTAGGTAGCTACACCGTAAAAATATTATTAAAATGTCTAATGTATACTTACGAAAGTTTCAATCAATTCAACAAAATAATTCTTCCGTCCGCGCGCTATCTACCTGCATGAATATATTTCCGAGATTCTAGATTTTAAAAAATCCTATTTAGTGTGTAAGCTATCTTTGTGCCAAGTTAAGTTCCATCAAAGTTGAACAAATGAAACAAACGATAAACCGATGTAGGTAATAAACACTTTTACATATCCTCGTCATTATCAGCCGTAGGACGTCCACTGTGCATATTTGCGCCCCCTAAGCATTTCCAATACGGAAGGCCCCCGTCGGCCATCAGTGCAGAGTGCTGTGCCCTGCCACTTCAACTGGCTTATCTTCTGGGCTATGTCTTTATTGTTACTGATAACTGATGTTTTTGTAATACGAATGAATTCGTTTATAAATTAATACCTACTACATTTTGGGGATTATAATAATATTACCAAAAAATACTAGGTATAAAATTTACAACAAAAATTTAGTTACAAAGATGACTTACCTAAAAATATTTATTTTTAAATTTAATTATTTAATGTTATTTAATATCGATGTATAAGTAATTATATAAAAACGAGTGTTTTCTACCGACTTCCAAAAAGGAGGAGGTACTCAATCCGATTGTATTTTTTTATGTTTGTTACCTCATAACTTTTGATAGGGTAATCTGATTCACAAAATTCTTTTTTTTTTGTTTGAAAGCTGGTGCTTCCCGTGTGGTCCCATTTAAATTTCATGAAATTATTTCCAGTAGTTTTTGAGTTACACTCCAATAACTGAATAGAATGGAAGTCGGTATTAAATTTTTAAATTGTACTTGTTATAAAATTACTTGTATAAGTATGTCATAAAATATAGATGAATTTAATTTATTTTGTTATTGAAATGAAACTTCATTTGACTGACTGTTACATCAAGGCAGAGGCTAAACCGTTGGTGCAACAATTTTAAGAGAAATTTCATCCCTAAGGCACCCCTTAGGGATATTATATATAGGGAATTGAGCACAGCCGCTGTCGGGTAAACTTTTTTTGCAATGCGATGTTATCAGAGAATATTGCGATGCCTCCTTATTAATGTTTATAATAATGTTCCGCTATCACATAAACATGTAGAATAAAGTCTATTCAAATCTAAGTCGTATCTGCATCGCAAATGTATAACATATCCGCGTATACTTGTAGGGTTGCCAGCTCGCAGTAAATGACAGATGTATATACATATGTAGCACTTCCGTATAATATCCGTACAATTTGTCGTATTGTATTATATTTGGGCAAGCTTATTGATACATATCAATCGTATCGTGACCAAACCTCAACACATTTGAAATCTTTCGCTAGGTTTTAATATTAGTAGTAGTAGCTCTATAGACGAGTATCTCGACCGGTTAGACTATACCGACCGCGTAAGTTAAGCCGCTAAATCAATAGGTATTAATAATTATAATACTTAGGAAAGTTTCAGTCATTCGGTAGGTTCTTCGCTAGCTCACGGAATTGTCGAACCCGCACAAGTCGAAATTTTAAAATAATTTTGTTTTTGATACCTACCTAATAGATAGTAGGTCAAATGGGTACTTTATGTACGGTTAGGTAACATAAGGTTGTTTTCCAACGTTTTTGTCATCTCGTCATTTGTGTACTGTTCCAATGGGATTGCGCTGTGAGGCGGGTAAAATATACCTACTATTTAACACGCCAGCCTTCTTGCGATGTAATGTTAAAATTGATTACTAATGACAGGCGAGCTACTTGCTTTGAGACGGCCGTAAGCGAACATGTCATGAAATTATGTAGATAGATGGATAGATAAACTCATTATTGCAATACTACATTATAAACTATAACAAGCAAAGAAATATGATAATATAATAGAAAACATTACTCAACAACGAAAAACTTAAAGTTAAGTGTCACAATGGGCGGTCTTATCGCTCAGAGAGATCTCTTCCAGACAACCATGTATGTACATTATGAAGTACATAGTTATATGTGTACCTTAGTAGACAGTAGAACATTATTGTACATCTGCAAGGTTAAATTGTAGGTTCTAAGTTATTTTGTACACAGTTATTGTCAAATCTTCAAAAAATCCCTGTCTCAAAAAACTTACAGACACAACCCTGCTTCCTATATCCTTAGAATTATACTGCACGATCCCGCTAACTCCCTTTTATGACCCTGGGCTGCTGTATACCGTGTAAGTAGGTACACATATATTATAAGGCCCATACCAAACAGACGTTAAGTTTTCTACGTTCTACGATTCTGCGATACAATACCCGTTCTTTGTAAATTGTGTATGAGGACACGCGCGATTTGTAACTAAAAAGTTGTACAATTATCACTTGGTAAAATACGTTTTTGTTTTACTATAGCAAGCTTTCTCGCTGTCGCCGCGAACAGACGGACAGACAGATCTCAAGACAAGACCTAAACATTAAAAAATAATGATCATTATTATGCTGTTTGTTTAGTTTGTCCGTGTTGTTTGGTCCATTCCATCGAGAGAAAAACTTGTTTTTTCAACTTCTTTTTAATATATAATACTTTATAAGTAATAATATATAATATGGCACCAACATAGTTTATTACAGTGTATGTATAGACAATGATAAGTATAATTATGTTTGTTGTTTTATATAATATTATGATAATAATTAGATATTTTTAAGAAATAAATGTTTTTATTTGGACGAAATTTTAAGGATTAATTATAAAATATTAGGATATTATTTAATGATTGTAAATAGATTAACATGAATTATGTAAATGTGCTAGTAAGACAAATTGGTCCGCTCCAACTCATATTTCCATACCCTTTCAGGTTCTTATGTGATGCTTTGTAACAAAATTGTAAGATCCTTGTTACATATATGATGCAATAAATATTGAATATGAATATGAGTATGAAAACCCAATAAACTTCCAATCATATTAAAATGGTGATAGATATAGGCGTCAAAATAAATAAATAAGTACATAGCCATTACAAGGCACAGTTTTTTGTAAACGTGTAAAAGAAAAGTAGTTCATCTGGCTTGACACAGGTTTCATTTTTGAAGCGGTGTTGCTAGGTCTGACCACACATAAAATAATGTAAATAAAAATATTTATGTGTTGCCATTTCTACTATGACCTAATATTAAAACATTCGTAATAAAAATCATCTTTATTATTGTCTGGCAATATCGCGTCTCTCTGTAACCGCCTTAAGTCGATACGGATACCGTATAAGTCTAATATGCCGTATACATTTTTATACGGTGGATCAAAAACAGATATATCTCGGAATCGACGCGAATGTTTATGTATTAAATTCTATTGGTTTGTAGAAACGGTGTTGATAGTTGGGACGGATAAAACATATATTTTTTACCGCTATTTTAAGAGAGATTCGGATCAATTGTAAGCTAATAGATTAGACAGATAGAGAGATTAACTCTTTATTAAAGCATTACGGTACAAATATATGTTACTATTAAAGAAATACGAAAGATAGATTATAATTATTAGTACTCAGGGGATGTACACTACGATTAGGCGGGTTTTGGAGTTCCCGATATTTCGGCGCAGTTACATGCACCATGTTCACGAGTAGACTGAATATGCGGGTGGATGTGAAAGAAGTTCGAAGATATTAAGAGCAGACAAAATGGTCTACCCTCTTCCTCACTCTTTTACTACGGATACCACTGGCCCTCGAATTCGATTGTAAGTCTCGACAATACACACTAACTGTATCACTCCGAATGTTGTTTTGATCACGTTTTGGACGATTGTTAATCCTTTTTAGACAACCTACCTACTGGATTCCACGCACTGGCAAGTTGGAACCCATCACCACGATATGAAATTTGGACATTTCTTGATTTCGATGGCTTACTTCATCAACCTGGGTACATAGTGACGTTCCGTGGATAAGACTTGTGGTTTGTGAAATTCTATGCAGTGGTTAGGGCCTGAGTCCAGTAGATGTTCAGCTATGGCAGAATCTCGGGAACTCCAAAACCTGCCTATCGTGGTGTACATCCCGTGAGTACTAATTATAATGTAGTTAACAACAGCGAAAGTCTAAACCAGTGTAACACGAAAGATATTTCACGACAATTACAGACTTGCAATGAACAGTTTCAAAATGGGCGGTAATGGTTGATAAACAGTCTTAATTGACCGAGCGAATGAAGCGTCTCTGCTTTAACTGACCAAATTGACTTTTATCTGTGGTCTGGAGGACCAACACACAACATAATAAACACACATTTGTTAGGTTGTGTGTTAGTCCTCCTGTATAGGTCGCATTTTTCAACCAATCTTGACGAAACTTGGTACGCATATATGACTGGTCTATATATTTGGTGACTTTTAAGTGCTTGAGTTTTTCCTAAAAAGGTGGGAAAATTGCTGCGGCGCTATTTACCGGCCGATTTTGATGAAATTTGGTAAACGCATTACGTACATTACTTTAAAGATCAATTTCGAATATGAGCATAATTGGTCTAGTGGTTGCCGAATAAAATTTTCGAACATTTGGTACCGTCTGCAGATGGCTCAGACTGCGAAAAATTGCCGCTGATAAGTCTGTGCTCGCGTGGTCTACCGTTCGCAGAATTACTAGTATTATCAAGTTACGAGACGGGCAAGTCATTCGCCTGATGGTAAGCACCATAGGTACTATAAGTAATCTTCAACACTTCGCGCTTCGGCGGACTATCATTATTTTAAACTATCACGGTTGTTCACTAAAGTTATATGATTATTAACGGGACATTTACCGTGGTAAGGTTGTGGAATGAGCTCCCGATATTTCGGCGCAGTTACATGCACCATGTTCATGGGAAGACTGAAGAATGCGGGTGGTTGGTCAAAAAGTTAAAAAGTTAGGTGCAGACAAAACGATCTACCCTCTTTCTTAGTCTTTTGCTAAGGTTATCACTGGAACTCGAACTCGATCCTAAGTCCCGACAAAACACACTCACTGTATCACTGCGTATAGTATTTTCAACACATTTTGAACGCGGACTTTTATTTTTAAAACAACCGAATACTGGATTCCGCTTTCCGCGACTTTTCGACCAACCACCCGCATTCTTCAGTCTTCCCGTGAACATGGTGCATGTAACTGCGCCGAAATATCGGGAGCTCATTCCACAACCTTACCACGGTAAATATCCCGTTAATAATCATATAACTTTTGGACTATCATTAGTGTCAGTAGTTGTATGTGTCACAAATACCCTAGACACATGGCAGTTTGTACAGTTACGTAACGCTTGCGCAGTTATTCGTGCTAGGCACACTGGTACTTTCACTCCCTACAGTGCCTTTTGCACCAGTAACGCTTGCGGACTACAACTTCGCGGCAGAATATCGGGCAGTGTGAGATCTCTTGCACGGAGACTTCCTTGGTAAATCGTGTTCTCTCCAAGAGAAGAGAACACGATTTACGAGGAGGTTTACGTAAGAACGTATCCCAAAGACGGACGGTAAACTTTTCAACTCCATCCTCTCTTGGACTAACATGTAATTGACCGAGCGAGTGGAGCGTCTCTGCTTTAACTGGCCAAATTGGGTTTCATCTGTCCGTATGTTTGTTAGGTTGTATGTTAGTCCTCCTGTAAACAGGTCGCCATTTTCATCCAATCTTGACGACGCTTAATACAAACATCTGACAACTTGGCAAGCATTTTTTAAACTAAATATTAGTATAACTCAGGATAAACATGTTTTTACATTTGTTAGGTTGGTAAGGTTTTGGTTCAAGTCTATCATCAAGTTGATGTACATTTATATAACAGGTACTTGCAACAAAAGAGGAGGTTCTCTATGTGACTGTTTTATATAATAATATGTTATGTATTAACCTCAGGACTCTTTCTAAGGCCCACTTGCACGTTCCAGAGTTAGCTTTAATAACTCAGAGTAAACTGCTAAAACGGGGTTTTATAATTAATTTATCTTTCACCACCATTAAAGGTTAGGAGTAAATCTAAGGTTCATTATTGATATTTAACCCAGCAATGTGGGAGGGTTAGGTCTTTAACTAGGGTTAGTGAAGTTTAGTGTCAAAAGAAATTGAGGTTACATTCTGCTGTATAATGTATTTACTCTTTGGACGAAATGCCACGAGACAATACGTATTTGATAAAAAGTAGTCAAATTTCATACAACAAAGGATAAACAAGAAAGTCTATATACATTGTACTGTAGTGCCAAAGAGATAGATATAAGTTTCATTTTTTTTATGCTATCTTATTGGTCAGGTTACAATATAAGCGCATAGACAATTCAATTTTCCCATCTAAAGATTACAAATGTCAGTTTAGCAAAACCGGTGATCTTTTATAGTCGTGCAAGGCAAAATGAGAGTTCAAAATTGATATGACTAACGCAAGTTTACAAACTCGTAGACTTATTTATTCAACCCGAGCAAACGTGCAAGTGGGCCTAAGGTGAACTATTTTATGTTTTTTTTTTATATTTTTTTTATTTAGAAGCTGAGATCTTCTTAATTTTAATTTTAATTTAAAATCAATATCAAGTCTTAAAATGTTGAGTAGGTATGTTCAATAAAAGAATGAAAGTCTTAAAAGAAACAATAGACAATTTATAGGTAAATAAAACATTTACAAGTCGGTTTCATAATATTACAAATTAAATTAGAAAATTATTAATACATTAAGGGAAATTAAAAACATCTAAATATGTCAATCATTATATAATTGGTACCTATTCGTACTGAGGCAGTAGTTATGGGAGAACATCCACACAAAGGACTAGGTCCAGATCCCAAACTGGGCAGAACCTGTACTATGGTAACTGGATGACTGATATACATGTACACACCCAGATAGTTCATCATCAAGGTACTATAAGGGAGTAGTAGGCCTTGCTTATTATGTCATTCTTTAACCTAAATTTATAGATTTATCTAATTATTACGTTTTAGTTTGAAAATTCTCGTGAGTTTGACACATATTTATATAATATTAAAACCGACCAAAGATGGACATCGGACATGCCGGAAACCTAGGTCGAGAATGTCGGCTAATTACGTGAGTAAAGACGGTTTTAATATTAAATAATCATGGCATTATTTAATCTACATTTAAAGATGTAGATTAGGTCTGGAAGTTTCGTTTCTAATCACTTATAGTATGTTTTTAAATACCTTTGGTCCAATGATATAAACAGATTGGTTAAACTTGACCAGGTTTTTAAATTATTTGTAAGGTGTTTTGGTTCACAGTCTATCAAGTTGACCTTCATTAGCGTTTTTAAAAATATAACACGATTATTGTCCAGAATAAAGCAGTCTGACATATTTCTGCTGGATAAGGGTTGTCACGGAAATGTACAATTATGCAAATAGAATTGTATTTACATAAATTATGATATTCAATGGATATTATAAATTAATAAGTGCCAAGTAAATATAATATTTTATTATTCTAAGACAGGCCACAGGTGTGTTGATGAGTAATACGCAACTAATGATATATTTACTGGCGGCATTTATAGTGAAAAAGATTTTCGGCTTATGTTAAAGACGCGCTCTAACTTCAACGTTTTTACTAAGCCTTTTGAACAGTCATAGAACTACTATATCCAGTTTGCATGACCGGTTAACGTTAGCAGTTTTTGCTGCAATGTTTATTCGCCGTTGCTGTGTTGCGATGACGAGATTTTTTTATTCAGTCATTAAACGCATTCTACGTGACCGTGCGTAATGCCCTCCAGTCCTGTGAAATTTTAGCACATTTTCATATGCCGACTTTTACGTTTCTTTTCATTTTTAACCGACTTCAAAAAATTCGGTTTCTCATTTGACCGTATATTTTTTTTATGTGTTTTCGTGGATAACTTCACACGGTACAATATTGTGTGTGATAACAGGCACTTTTGATCTATCATGGTACCGACTGCAACAAGATATTTCATAATTTTTAGTGTTAAAGTCGGTTCTGTTTTTAGTAAAAGTTTTTTTAAATTTTGGAACCCATTATCTTTTACGCTGCTGCCCGCTCATGGATGATGATGATAAAAAGTACTCCATGTGTAAATTCAGAACCTCATGTACCTCATACCTACCAAATCCGTTCGAAAGTTAGTGATTGAGTAACAGTTTAAACCTCCGTCTATCCAAACTTTTAAATATATAATATGAGTATGATTGTCATAAAAAATTCTACAAATATATCGAGTACAGAGTAGGTACATGTGCAATGTGTTTTCAGTTGATTAGTAATTTTCCGTTACATGGCTATTTATGACTACCGTGGGACTTCCACAATTTTTCCAGCGAACATCTTCTCCCTATGTGTCTAAACACACCATGCCGAAGGTACGCGACCGAAGTTCGGCATGATTACGCCTGTAATGCTATTTGAATTCCTGACGACACACTATGCCAAAATTACGTTGCGTTATAGCGTACAGCGTAAATTCGGTCGGGCGTAAGTTCAGCTGCAACTTATTCTGTAACTTGTTCTGTAAGTTCGGCTCTAATGGTGTGTCATATCAGTTCAATACGTCAGAACGTAAAATCGGCCGCGGAACTTCGGTCGCGTACCTTCGGCGTAGTGTGTTTAGACACTAAGACTGAGGTACATATGTATAACTAGCTGATCCGCCAGCGGCTTCCCTCGCTTAGCTTGGTGTAGTGGTGAAATGGCTCTTTTCGGTGGCATAAATACCTCGTTTTTAGCTTTGTGAACGCTGAACAAAAAGAGCCCTAAACGACATTTTCACCCACAGATTCCCAATTCGAACGCCCTTGTGAGCGTTTTTGGCGTTATTTTCGCCAACTCGAACGCACTGTAAGCTATCAGAAACTGACACATCTTTGACAGAACTCTATTGACAGAAAGTAAGTCATCGTTACAATCTTGGCGTAGGCGAAAATCTTGTTAGTTTGTCTATGCTGTGCCTAAGAATATTAGGCTTATTCACCCGCGTGGTGATAGATGTTTATGATGATGATGAAATGTAGCCTATATGCTATTCCAAACTATAATCTATCTCTGTGCCAAATTCCAACCAGATCCGCTCAGCCGTTCTACCGTGATTGAGTAACAAACATCTATCCATCTAAACTTTCACATTTATAATATTAGTGGGATTAGTGGGTTGAGTATAGCTGTCATAAAACATTCTACAAATATATCGAGTAGGTACTTGTGCAATGTGTTTTCAGTTTTCTTTATTAGTAAATTCTCGTTACATGGCTATTTATGACTACCGTAGGACTTCCACAATTTTTAAAGTAACATCTTCTCCCTAAGACTGAGCTACCTACATATGTACAATGTATTAAAATATTACAATAGTCATCAGTGAGGTCCCAATTGAGCCATAATCGATAGTAGCGCGATAACAGTCGGTCCCTTTCACCGTGAGCGTGATTACGATGGCCCACGCTTTGTCATTGATGACGTCTTAACTGCCGCCGTATTGACGATTACATGAACCATGCTCTACACCATTGTTCTGTCAAAAGTGACAGGTGTTTGTTTATTTCTACAACGTCTTTACTGGTGTCTCTTGTTTTTGATGTAAAAGTTGGTTCATCCATTCCATTATTTCTTTTCAATCCACACACCACATAGTTAACCTTCACACTATGCACGATATTTTTATGAATTTGTTTTTCGCGCGCAAATGGTTCGTTATTGCTACAACTCTGGTCCGAATTATCAACTCGCTTACAGTGCCACGAGCTGTCAAAATCGCGATATTTGTCTCGGACCGGCTTTTGTAGACGATAGCACTGTGAGAAAAAATATCGCGATACGGACCGCAGTGAATGTGTACAGTACATTCGAGTAATATTTTTTAGCAAAAATCACTTAGGTGTAATTCGGTGATTACTATCTCCACTCTCTATTTCAACTGATAGATGGCTTTTCAAAAGTTTGTAAGCAGTCTCATCTGACACAAGTTCTTGAATTTTTAGGTTATAATCTGACGTATCCATGATGATCGTAGAGTTGCCTTTATCTGCTCGAAGGATGACGATGTCTGGGTTCTTGCGTAAGTTGGTGAGTGCAGGATATTGTTCACGAGGTAGATTCGGTGTTGGCACTTTACTTCCGCTTAACACGGCAGAAATATCTTGCTGAAAGGCTTCTTCACAAAGCAAATAATAACATCATATAAAGTCTTATAAATTAGTTCTATACATAAATTGGGAATTCTATTCATGCTCTATAATCCACATTTGATTTATTTAAGTACCTTTTTTTGTATTTTAGCCTCACTGATTGTTTGTCCATAACAAGTGTTTAACACCCCTTCGCTTAGTCAGTCGACCGCGCAGGGTGTCGCGCTGCGATAGTGCGCTTCGTCGCCTCGCAATGCGGCAACCCTGCGCAATATTTTATTTATGTGGCAACAATAATTGCACAACGGGTTGATATATATTGGTTGCTTACAGTATCGAGTAGATACGCCTATAGTTATCTGATGTTTAGCACGATGCCTTCCCTTAAGAGATGCAATGTTTTCCAGAGTTCTAAGATTTTTTATCATCATAATCAACTTAAACTATTATTATTAATAAACACTCACGTTAGGGATCGAATACGTCTCGCCGGGTTTCGAGCATGTCCGATGCTTATCTTCAGGGCGACTGCGCAGCGGCGTCTGCGAGCTCCCGGCGGGAAAGCACAGCGCTTGTAGTCTAGTCTCTTGATTTGTATGCAGGCCCCTTTTGACTGGTCCTTATAGATATATAACCCCTGATAAAAAATAGTGTAAGTTTATCGTCTGTGAATGTATGCCGAAGGGATAGTTAAATTTCAATACTTTTTATTTATTTTTTAAAAGTAAATCTTTTTTTTATCTACCGACTTCCAAAAAAAGGAGTTGAGGTTGAGTACCTCCTACTCAATTCGACTGTATTTTTTTTTCAAATAAATAAATAATAAAAAGCAATAAAACATCTTGTATTGTTATATGCAATGTTATAGAAGTCTACAAAAACGCATGCTATATGTTAACTATAACAGTTATGTAACAATAACTATTTTTCCGTGTTAAAATATGCAATATGAACGCCGGTATTAATAATGAAATAAACGTAGCCTAAATTACCCTAGCATCAGCTCTGCTACTGAAAATTTGCCCATATATAAGTAATCGGTCCAGCTACAACAGAAATTATCCGCAGCACACATATCAGAAGACAGACAAAATATTTTTTATGTGTAGTTTTATCTTCAGTCCCGCGTGTATACGCGGTTTTAGTAAAAAGTGTACATTCATTTAGTAACAAGATGTAAACTTGAAGAATGATACAGTCTTCGGACGGGGTTCGAAGCCGCGTCTTCTTACTACTCGCGTCTTCCGAGACTAGAGACTTATAAACATATTCATTTTAAAATTCAGTAATAAGTGTGTAAAAAGTAATCCACAATATAAACTGGATTAACATCTATAAAAATATCCAATCGAATGCTCCCAACGTTTAGCCATCCATTTGGTAAAGGCGCCGCCACACGGCCCACATTGTGGTGATAATTTGGCCCCTTCCGGTCCTCAAAACCGAGATGGCGCTAGTGGCGGCAATTTCCTCCCAACGCACTGCGTTTGACACCCTGTAAAGAACCTCTTTGCGTTGATAATTGGCCCTCAGTCCTCCGGTCGTGTAGATGGGGCTTAATATTCCATTTTTGTGCGAGAAAAATGGAATGGAATCGTGCCTATTGTTCGATGAGCTTTCTTTTTCTGGCGCTGGCTAATAAGCTCTTATTGTTGATAAGTTGCCGCCCTTGTCAGTAGTTTGGGGTTAGACTCCATTCCCTGCTCAGTACGACTGCGCTTGCCATTATATTTCCACTGCATTACTTACATACTATTCAAGTATAAGCCATACTCGATCAAATAACATAAGCACTAAGCACAATAATTATTTTTTTTAATATTTTTCTTTTGAAAATATTTTTATACCATTGACTAATTAATGACATAACTTTGATTACTTGCCAAATTAATTTCATACTATGACATTTAATTTTTTTAATATACGTGTCAATAATAATATGTTTGTAATTCATCATCATCATCATCATCTTTGCCGTAGGACGTCCACTGCTGAACATATGCTACCCCATTTGTAATTATTGTAAGAATAATAACTGTTTTACTAATTCAGTCAGAATTTGTCTTGATTTTTAGTTGTAAGTAGATATTTTATACCCTAAATTCAAATAAAATGTACTTTGTTAATTAATAAAAAAAATATTATTTTTGTGGTTATAATTTATATTTTGAGTATATTTTTACTCAGGGGGCGGAATCAAACATCCTAGTCTAGTCATTGAGATAGAATTTTAAGTGGCGATTACTACATGGTTGGCCTCTTGTGCAAGACGCCGTCTTGCTATGTTTTGATGCAGAGTCTGAGACACCCCTGCAGATAAATAAGTACGCAAATTTAAACGTAACGCTATTTCGATTCTAAACTGAATGAGTGATTTTAATTTCCGGTCAGGATGTTGGGTAAACGTCAGAATAAGTTAATAGAATGTAAACTATAATGATAATAGTGTAACGATTAACGAGATCAATGATAAATCAAACGGTTACATACTCGCGTGTACGAACTTCACAGGTTTTATAACATATTCCAACAGAGTTGTACTGGGTAGTCGAACTCCAGCTTTTAATTTTCAATTTTCTTCGTCTTCACAATCCTCTTACAATAGTGAGTAAAATATTTATTGTAACTGAATCAACTGTTTCTATGGCAGCGGGTTTCGTTTTCATTAACCTCAATAAATCTACAGCGAAGATTGAATGGTTGTGTGAGGCGAGCTAGTGGCGCGAGTTGCTGGAAACAACAGCGATATTAATTATAGTAATAACTTTGTCACACGAATCATCATATGTTTTTATTGACAGTCCTTACATCCATACTTTTACTAGTAGTTCTGTGAGTAGTGCGAGGTCTCGCAAGCACATAGTCTTTTCAGCGGCCATTTTTTGTGGTACTTCACAACCTATTATCTCTGAAACCACTTAATCAATAATACTCATATTTGAAATTCCTCTTTAAAGTCCTACTAGGTAGGCTTTAAGATCCTAAGGTACCTAATGTATGTACCAAATTTGATCAAATCCAGTCGGTAAATAGCACTGCAGCAAACTTCCCCCCTTTTTAGGAAAAGTACTGCCCACCACACAAAAACACCAAAAAATATATTAAATAGTAGAACATGCATAGTGCATACCAAGTTTCCTCAATGTTGGTTGAAAAATGCGACCTGTACAGGGAAATGTTTTGACAAACACATGAACTCATCTTGGAAAATCAATTTGGCCAGTTAAAGCAGAGAAGCTTCGCTCACGCGGTCAATTATTTTATCATCACAATTACCGAGTTCACTTAGCATTCTGAGCAAACATTTAGATGAATATTTTTTACTACTTTATCAAGAACGTGATATACATATAAATGATAAGAGATTATTGATTTAAATATAAGTAACTTGTCCTGTGGACATATACGATATAGTATACGATATTGCAGCGATGATGGGTAGATATTACCTGATCACTTGGTTTTGTGTTCTTATCAATCTCCTGTGAATATTTTAGTAATGCATCCGCGGATTTCCTAGAACATGACATAAACAGGACAATGTCTAGCAAACATAACTACAAGACATGGCAGTAAGGACAAGTCTATTGAGCTTAATGCTCTCGCTTTGCTCTGGAATTCACTTTCATCTCCCTTGCTGCGCTCGGGAATCAATATGACGCCTGTGATATAAGACAATGCTTGATTATTTTGGTACCTATATGTAAAGAATACATATTATTATATAATATATACATTTATAGGGTCTTTGTTAATTAGTGCACAATATTGAACGGGGTGGTTTGGAATCCATAACTGATCATTCAAAATTCAAAATTCAAAATTCAAAATTCAAAAATTATTTATTCAGTTTAGGCATCATAGACACTCTTATGAACGTCAACATTTTTAAATGATTCTACCGCTGTCTTCGGAAAAGAACCACCGCCGAGAAGAAGCAGCAAGAAACTCGTGGGCCATTATTTTTTCAAGTCTTTGTACATTGAGGTTACATATGAGTAGTATTAAAATAACAAATTTATTCAATAGTTGGCTATTAGGCAGAAGTGGAAAGCTTCCAGGCATCTTTGTCTTCTAAGTAGTGACTCAATTTATAATAGGCTTTTTTCATTAGTATATTTTTGACACGTAACTTGAATTTCCCTTCAGTGAGCTCAGTAATGTCTTTCGGGATTTTATTATAGAAACGTACACAATTGCCTAAGAAGGACTTATTTTTAGTTTTCGTGAGTCTAAATTTAGATACAGCTATCCTATCCTTATTTCTAGTATTAATATTATGCATATCACTATTTATTCTAAACTTCTTTATATTTTTACGAACGTACATTATATTTTCTAGGATATACAAAGATGGAAGAGTTAATATATTAATTTCTTTGAACATTTGTCTTAAGGATTCGCGGGGACCCATTTCGTAGATGGCTCGAACTGCCCGCTTTTGCAATATAAAAACTGTCTCTATGTCCGCCGCTGACCCCCACAGCAGGATACCATATGACATTATGCTGTGGAAGTAAGCAAAGTAGACCAGTCGAGCAGTAGCTATATCTGTCAATTGCCTAATTTTATGAACCGCATATGCAGCTGAGCTCAGTCTTCCAGATAGTGCATCAATATGAGGACCCCATTGTAATTTAGAGTCTATGCTAATACCTAGAAAGACTATTGCCTTGTCAATTTTCAATTTATTTCCGTCGAGTAATACGTTTGGCTCTATATGTCTTACATTAGGCATGGAAAATTTTAAACATTTCGTTTTCTTTGCGTTGAGAAGCAGGTTGTTTGCGGCGAACCAATTTGAAACAATAGTTAACGCGTTGTTGACTTGAACTAGTTCTCTATCTTTCCTATCTACTTTAAAAATCAGAGAAGTATCATCCGCAAAAAGAACTATGTCAGCAAGGCCCTCAACCATATGTGGTAAGTCATTGATATATGCTAAGAATAAGAATGGACCCAAGATCGACCCCTGTGGAACCCCCATTCTGACCAAAGATCCAGAAGATGTCACGCCATTAATGCCAACTTTTTGCTGCCTATCAGATAAGTATGATTCTACAAGATTCAGAGCAGCTCCACGAATTCCATAGTGGTGTAGCTTATAAATTAGAGTGCGGTGCTCTACACAGTCGAAAGCTTTGGAGAGATCACAAAATACGCCAATGGCATCCTGTGAGCTCTCCCAAGCCTCCAGCACATGCTTGACTAACTGGACTCCTGCATCTGTTGTTGATCTGCTTTTCGTGAAACCGAACTGATTTTCGTGTAAAATCCTATGTTCATTAAACTGAGACAAGAGTTGTTGAAGCATTATCTTTTCAAATATTTTGCTCAAGGCCGGAAGCACAGAGACCGGTCTATAATTTGAGGGGTCGGCCTTACTACCTGATTTAAAAATAGGGGTGATTTTACTCATTTTCATTAGGTCAGGAAATGTACCTCTATCAATACATAAATTAAATATGATCATCAAATGTGGCGCTATAACTTCTATTATTGACTCTAGCATTTTTACGGATAATCCCCATAAATCCTCTGTTGCTTTAACGTTTAAACTTTTAAATGTTTTTATTATTTCAAAATTAGATATATGTCGGAACCTAAACTCAGGAATTTGGAGCGGGAAATTGTCTTTCAGAAAGCCCACTGCAACACAAGGGCAAGAATCAAGAGATTTGGTGACTTCTAGTGGTATGTTAGAAAAGAAATTTTCAAATGAATTCGCAACATGACTTGGGTCTGAAACTTTTTGGTTATCTATTTCTAGCACATATTCTGAATTAAAAGATTTACTTTTGCCGGTCTCTGTATTAATAGTTTTCCGAATGTTTTAATTTTGTCATTAGATTTTCGAATTTTATCCCTTATAAACAAAGCTTTTGCGCGTTTGCATACTGACTTAAAAACTTTTGAGTAATTTCTTACATAATCATGAAAATCTTTACTAGAAGTTAAAGATTTTTTGTGATATAACTCAAACATTATGTCTCTACTTTTTCGAATACCTCTAGTTGACCAGTCACCAAATTGTAACCTACCGTTGAGCTGCAGTTTTTTCTTCGGACAGATTTCATTAAATTCTGTACTTACTAATGAAAATAATGTACTATAAATGTCACGTGGATCTTCAGAAGTGAATTCCACCAAACTAAGTTTCAACTCTATATTTTGTTTAAGCTTTTCTAGTTTACCTTTTGTTAGCGGCCTATGTTCGATAATGGTATTTTTCTTAGTTCTCCCGATTTCGAATTTGATAGCGAGGCCATTGTGGTCTGATCTAACTCCCACCATTACTGATTTTTCTGTAGTCTTACAGTTTGAAAAAATATTATCAATGCAGGTGGATGAAGAGTCGGTTACTCTAGTTGGCTCACTGAACAAAAAATTCAAATTAAAAGATTTAAACAAAGAGATAAGATTAGTTTTATCAGTTGAATCTACCAAAATATCAATATTGAAGTCACCGCATACAATGATTGATTTATTGCTTTTAGTTAATCTCTTGAGTACACATTCCATTATGGACATAAAATTACAGAAATTAGATGCTGGTGGCCGATATACACACAATAATATATGACTTTCCAGTTCTGCACAAGCAATTTCGCAGACACGTTCAACAGAAAAACCTACTATGTCAGACCGTTCCTTAAATTTTATGTTTCTTTTACAAAGAATAATACACCCTCCCCCTTCAGCAGATATTCTGTTGAACGCACTGGCTACCTCAAAATGTGTAACATTAAATAACATTTTATCTGGTTTTAGCCACGTTTCTGTAAAGCCTAATACATCAAATCTATGTTTATCTAATAAAAGTTCAATGTCTAATATTTTGCCAGAGAAGCGGTTAATATTTTGATAAAATAGCGATAAGATGTCAGCACACTTCTCTGTTGTCTTGTTTAAAAGTTTAAACAATTAATAGCTACATTATTACTATTATTAGTACATGTACTAAAAACTACAACATTGTCACTACTCTTTGTTATATTTCCTATAACTGCCTCAATATTGAAAGCTACCAAAGTAGCAATTAGCTGTCTGGATTTTTTAGGACAGTACATGCTGTCCCATGTCAACTTAAAACTACAAATAAACTTATTGCAGTCAAAAAATAAAAGTTTGTCACTATGACGACATGTCAAGTTATACATTAATGTGTTGAGTGAGTGTATGTGCAAGTTCTCTTTTTCAGACAATAAATCTGAATAAGGGAAGGCACATAACATTATTTTACATGCCTTAAGTTCTAACAAAGTGGTTATTCTAGTAATAACCTCTTTTCTATCAATACCTAAACTATGACCTAAGAAGACAACAACTATTGATTTATTATCTATTTTTGAGTTTAATATTGTTTTTTCAATCTGAGCATAGGTTGCTCCCGGCATACAATAGTTCTCCACAGCACACTGCACTGAGTTACTTAATAATGAACCAAAGCCTACACCTATTTTGTCTGAAAATACCATGATTTTATGCGGTTGAACTGGATTAGAGCTGACATACTGCTCTCCACCTGGAACCGTGTCTGTGATCAATGTTGGTCTGTTTTGATTTGACAGAGATGTTGAGAGTGCGCTAGTACAGTCTGGTTGTGGTTGAATGTAGCAGCTCGAGTGACTATTCTCAAGAGCCTCCACACACTCCACGTTCAAAGCCACCAGATCCGTTAGTTCAATTGCAGTCTTGTAATGCTCACTTAGTTGAACTTGAGCTGTCTTGTAGCTAGTAAATACGTCCTGCAAGATCTTTTCTTTATGGAGCAGCTCAGAGCGGAGTTCCAGGGTGTCATTATCATATAACTGTCGAGTTATTTCCAATTCTTCCAAACAATTCTGAATTCTTTCCTCTAGTAACAACTTTTCTTTAATTAATTGAACATTTTTGACAAAATAGCTTTGTTTTTTTAATAACTTTTGACATCTTTTGATAGTTTTCTTAACTTTAATATATTTCTTTATTTTATTTCGGCTTTTAAAAAGTGGGCTTTTACAAACAGATTTATCTCCGGTAAGATCAATGTTTACAATATCTGAAGAGCACTCCAACTTGTTTCCGGCTAGCTCATCAAAAAGGTTCAAGGTGCTGGTGGTCTGTTCATTACACTTATCTGTGTGTAGCTGTGATATTATCTTATGGGCCTTATTTAATTCAAATTCTAGGTTGATTATACGACTTAAGGCTTGTTCATGAGTCTCACCACACTCCTTGAAGGATATTACAAAATTTTGGAGTTGTTCGCATTGAACTTGTGAGTCCAAGTATTTAGAATGTAGTTCAGCCAGTTCACCTTTTAGTTCAGTGTTTTTTGTGATGATCTTTTGCACTTCGATTTCACTGTCTTCTCTTTCTTGTAGTAGTTGTTCACTAAGGTCTTTATAGACTTTTAGTTGTTTTAGGGCAGCACTCAGTTTTTCCTCCATTTCCCTCGCCGATGTCTTGCGGGTCATAATGGGCATTTTGGTGTCAACTGATCAGTCAGCTCCTGAAACCACAAGTGAAACCGCTAAACAACTATTCAAATAAAGTTTGTATTACAGGTTTTCATACACAAGTCAGTCTCATAGCCAAGTCAAACAACAAAAAGAATGCCCACCAAAGCTTTAAATAAAACAATTAAAAAGTATTACTGTTTATACATTGGTTAATACTGTGGAACAGGTTAAAGTAGAAAATTAAAAATAGGAAATTACAAGTAAAAGTGAGACAGGTTTTAGAATACCAGACTTAAAAGGGAAATAGCATAGACAAAAGTACAAGTAAAATAAAAAAAGTAGATAAAAATAATTGGAAATATAGTTGTACCTGTTACCTACTGACTACCTACAGACTGCAGTACTTATAAAGATTTGCGGTTTGTAAAAATCAAAATAATACTATCATAAGTTACATACAAACATATTAGGTTATCAGTTTAATTCTGGTAGTTACACAATTTAGCAATATACTATGATAGTACAATTACAGTTTTTCCTATCTTTATATTAGATTATAGTGAGCACAATTTGAGATCTGACACGAGCAATATAAGCTGCTTGTACCTAATTGTATGATGTGTAGTGCGATGTGTAGTTGTTAAAAGCATGTCTGAGGCAAGAGTTTTATCGTCAATTTTGCTTCCACAGTTATGTCAAGCAAAAAGAGAAGCAACGGTGCCAGAATGTGGATTGGACGATGCTCACCGGAGTGAGGCGTGTATAGGGCTAGAATGAGTGTTGAGTAGGTGCATTAAGAATGTTAATTGAACACAATACTCCCCGGGATTTGTGATGAACATCCGATCCAAGTCGTCAGTTTTGAATCCACCCGTTGGTAGCCGTCAGTTGACAGCACAACTTTGTGCTCGACGAAAAACTTCTCGTAGTATGTTTCCCACACTCGTACACCTCATATAAGCACTAATAAGATGTTTACACTGATTTTAATTGGCACTGAATACTAGAAAATAATAATTTAATAATTTCTAAATACGGAGAAATATTTTGACACCTTAACCTAAGTGTTGCCACACGGCGAAAAAAATCATAAAAGTAAAAGAAAAAATATGACATATATTTCTTATTATTATTACTTAGATGAAGAAAGGCGAGGTCAGAAGTACCCGGAACCAACGATTGTGTAAGAAGAATGTGATGCGAGTGGATGAAGCAAAAGAGGTATGCCAGGACCGTAGCAAGTGAAAATCTGTGATTTCTGCCTACCCCTCCGGGAAACGGGAGTGACCTTTTTTATTATGTTTTTTTATATATATGTTATGTATGTAACTTAAACATAGCTAGGTAAAGGCTTCTCAATGTCTATCTCGTGCTATAAAAAGGACCCATATTGCATTATATCCGATCGCAACTCAAGCCAAATTGATTTAATTTTCTTGCTTGTATAAAAGTAGTGTGTTGTATTTATAATTCAGCCTAGTCTCAATAACGCAATAACCTTGCAACGGACCAACACAAACCTCGCTCGCCGACGCGACTGTCCCGTTCAAACACGGCATCCGCCTTCACATAACGAAATTAGCGCTCCCCGGCTCGCTTTAAGAACCTTGATTTGCGTAATCAAAGACCGACTAATAAGATTTGCGCCGATCGCAGCGCCCCCAACAGCGCTCTGCAGCAGCGCCCCCTACATTAGTGAATGCTTTGTGTTGCCAGTGTCACTTTTACTACTGTTTATTTAGTTAAAGGGTTTGTAAGGAACGGGAAATGGTAGCATGGTTTCTTACTAAGAAAGTTTGCATTGCGCCATTATTTCAATTTATTCTTAGTAAATATTGAAATAAGCAATATGGTAAGCACTAGAACGGTGCTATTTACAAGTGAAAAAACTGATCAAAACCCATTAAATTCGGTTTAAGGTAACGCAGGAAGCAGTCTGGACAAGGGTGCCAACGTCTATAGAGGTTGGCTCGTGTAGAGGCGAAACACATGTCGAAGAGTTTTTGCATGTTATCTCTATGGCAAGCGCTCGCAGCGGAGCTTGGCGATCTTAACCGAACAACAAGTTAAGCAACGCTTGCTGCGGTCAGGAATTGGATAGGTGTGTGCTAGTGACATTATTCAACTGAGCGCTTCCGTGCTTCGGAGAGCACGTTAAGCCGTCGGTCCCGGTTGTTTATCTTAGGGCAATAGTTGTCAGGCTATTTCGAAGGCCTCCGGGTGGCCCGAAAAGATTGACATGGGTTGGCCACTAGCCTACTGGGCCGCACTGGGCCCTCGTGGTGGATAATGGCCTAACTCTTCTCTCTGAGAGGAAGACTCGAGTCCCAGCAGTGGGAACATTATGGGCTGATTATGATATCTCAATGTTTTAAAAAAAATAACGTCTATATCTTGTGTCTCGATACTACATGCGTTTCACACCGATGAAAGTGTTTCAAAATGTTTCCTTTCCATATGATATTAATCTCAGTACCTTTACATAAGCTTTCATAAGCCAGTCACATAATTAAGTTGAGCTGTCGCAGACGTTCACTTAGGGCCGTAGATTATATTGTAGTTACTACGCGGCCACGTCGTTAATTAATGAACGTGCTCATTAATCACTACGTGACGAGGGTAGCGCTAAGAAAACGGTAGATTGTTTGGATTTTGTTCACTTTCTTCTCGTATGAAAATTGACTATGGATTTTTTTATATTATTGATAAGCATTTGACCACTATATCAGTTGGTGTTCAGAGATGATGCGGTCGAGAATGGTAGCGTACTAGACCTAGAACCGGGACTGGCTCTCAATGCACAGCCGTGCGATTCTCTAAGAGCAAACATCGTTGCACCTTTGACAACATCAGTGAAACAATTGACGAGATGACAAGAAACGTTGGAAAAACAATCTTATTTACAAGGGCGATATCTCATAAAGTGTTTGACATCGGTGAGCTCGTCGACGAGCACATCGACGAATCATTAAAGAATCGCACGGCAGCACGCGCGCAAAAACCGCTGTCTGAACAAACTCTTATGCGTGTGGCGTTTATTTTCAATCTTGACGTTTGGGTGGACATTACAGTGATCTACATGTTTTCATCATGTTAACTAGAAGCCTGAAGTAGAATTCGAACCGGTGACAGCCTGATAACGGGCCGATCTCATTTATTATCCAAGGACCCTCAGTTGTTCTAAAGCGATAGCTCAGGAAACTCACTCATACGGGATTTATTGCAAGACCAATAAAATACCTTGTGCTTACACCGTCTGCTATATCGCGTGAATGATTAATTAGGCTGTTTAATCCTTCCTATACCGTGATAATTAATACAAAAGCTTGATGAATTAAACTGACGTATATTTACGTCTCTGGGACGCAAAGGGTTAAGCAACGTCAACTTCCTAAGTTAAATTGATCATGACGATCAACATATCTCAGATTTTATTTTCTACGATATATCCAGCTGCAGATAAGTTTTCATTTCAGCGAATTAGCACGGAATTAGCATGAGATTTTTTTTTATTGTTTTATTACTATGAGCAAGGTGCTGAACTGATAACCGATGGGGAAGAAAGGTTCTCGAGTGGCGACCACGCACCAGAAGACGTGGTGTAGGCCCCCCGCTAGGTGGAGCGACGTGCTCGTCACAACCGCGGGGAATCGCTGGATGCAGGAAGCTACAGGTTTTGTAGTAACCGGTGCAGGTGGCGTTCTATGGGGAGGCACGTTTTTTCTGTTTTTTAAGTTCTAATAAAATAAAAAAATATAGAAATACTGAAAAAATCAAAACGTACGGGCATAGTAAACAATGTCATGATTCCATGAAAGAAAATCACTGAAATCGGACAATGTTAAGAGGTAGAAAAGAGTTTTCTCTTTTAGCATGGAAAGTACTAGCTATGCAATCCTCTTAAGGATTTTATAATATTGTCTTTACTATGGCTTTGGTCGCCTAAAATATGTTACACCTGTGTGACCTAATACATTTACATTTTATATGATATCCCAGGTTTAGGATATCTATAACTGCGTAAGTGTAACGTAACGTCTCGTTCACGTGAAACCGTATGAACTGTCATTTATCTAAGGCTGTGACACAGATAACTCATAGTTTGTAAGCCGTAGTATGACCCGTTGACGCTTGTGATACGAATAGGTCGCAAATAGTTTGTGGTACGGCCTCTGTACAGTTGATTCTTCTAGTTACGGAACCATACTGTAAGTATATCCGACTTGCCTTTAACTTCTTTATTACAATAAGATGAGGGTCGGGAGTCGCGGCAGATTCGCAAGATGTCACGTCCGGACACCCTTTCTCGGCGCATTATACTTAGTTCTAATGGTACGACTTAAGACATGAGCGGTAGCGGTTGATCTTATATTTATTTAATTCTTCCCTACAAAGTAAAGTATACAAAGAACTTAAGAGGGTTGCATAGCTAGTACTATACTAAAAGAAAAAAAAACTCTTTTCTACCTCTTAACATTGTCCGATTTCAGTGATTTTTTCTTTCATGTCATCAACACATGTTTTGCTATGCCCGTTCGTATTGATGTTTTCAGAATTTCAAAGTAATATAAATTTATGTTTTTAAAACTTAAAAAACTGAAAAAATCTTAATTTTTTTCTAAACTAAACCTATGCGAAGCCGCGGGAGTCAATAATGTATACCAGCTATAATACAAAAATAAACTTTCGCACAGAGAATTCCGCTCTTCTCCCCGCTGTTCTCTACATGTTGGGCCGCACCTCCGCACTAGCGCCGCAATAAGTTAGAATTTTCCTAATAACGGCGCGTCGCCGTCGTGGAAATGAGCGCAAGTCAAGATAATGGCGCGGAGTGCCGCAGATATGGCGCGAATGAACACGTCCACATGGACGAACTGAAGTGGTTTTACTTACCTTTTTTCTATTCTCCTCTCCTGTGTGACAAATGCTTTGGGTTTGCTTCTGTTCCGACACTGCATATAAATTTGCGTCGTATGTATAGTATGTATAGTATGTATAGTAGCAAAAGTGGAATGATTACTTTCAAGGGAACGTATTCAAAATGCTGCTATAAATCTGAAAGATTTAAATTTAGTTTTAACTGGATGAATCTTATATAGCCTTTACATGTTAATCAGGGTGAATGTAGCTTTCCAATGGTGAAAGAATTTTTGAAAACAGTCCAGTACGTTTTGAGCCAAAAGCTTTTTTTATGTTACAAATAGATTGATTTTTAAATAGTTATCCTAGGCCTCCGTTTCTTGGAGTATTCATATTCCGTAGACCGCACTGTCCGCGAACCGACGTATATCCAAAAGGCGTGATTTACCTTTGTTTCGAGAAGCATGTACCGAACTCATAAGCTTTATTTCGCTTTAACAAGACAGCGCTTTCACAATGTCATGTGGAACGAAAACGTGGAGTTATTATTTTATCAACGCACCCTTAATAGTTGCAGTGTCACTCGGAACTTTAAAATAAAGTCGAAACTCAACACAAAGATAAAGATAAAGATCATTTATTGGCCATCAAATAACAATCGTTACAGGCATGTCTAATTTTACATTAATTCATATTAAATAATACTTACATACTAAAAGATTCACTCATTTAACATACATTTTCGGATATAACAACATACAAGTCAGAAATGGGCTGAATTATATAAACAATATTACTGATTGTCTTACATAGAAGAATGCTGATTCCAAGAATTGCATTGACATGTACTCGTTTACTTTATAAAATAGAGTACGTTCGAAAAAAAAATGTTTTTTTAATGTGTTGTAATTTAATTCAGTTATACTAATGGGTAGCTTGTCATACATTAATAATTTGAAATAACGTCCCTGTTTTCGAGCTTCAGCTAACCTAGTCGTTGGAATGACCAAGTTTTCTTTACCACGAATGTCTAGCTGGTAGCACTAGCAGTCACCCATCCAAGTTGTAACCGCAGCAAGGGTGGCGACGTTATTGGTCAGCCGTGCGATTCTCTAATGATTCGTCGATGTGCTCGTCGACGAGCTCACTGATGTCAAATACTTTATCAGATATCGCTCTTGTACATAAGGTTGTTTTTTCTACGGTTCTTGTCATCTCGTCATTTGTTTTACGGATGTTGTCAAAGATGCAACGATGTTTGCTCTTTGAGAATCGCACGGCTGTTGAGAGCGACAAGGCAGACTACGCTTCAATTAATTTGATAAATTGAAAAAAGAAAATTTAAAAACTATGGCGACTGTTATTCGTTGTTAGATATAACCAAATGTTTAATGCAGACATTATTAAACGTGCATCCTTCACGGTCATTGTTACTAACAAGTAAAATATCCAACTCTTACAGAAACCATGTTTCTTTGTCTAAAGTGACGGCGTTTGAGAAACATTCACCCATTCGTCGACAACGTATGGTAAACAACCTCCATATGGATGAGAGTGGAGGGTAGCCTTCATCCCTCTATCTCTACTCGTAGATTAATATGGATGATCCTTTCTCCGAGTAAATCAGGGTTAGAGATGCTGTGTAACAGTGCTGGGTCACGGTTAAACTGATGTCGGTTTGATTTTTGATGGTTACAGAGATTGGTGTGGGGTGTCCGTTTATTGGTGTTTTTTTTTATTATGGTAATGTCTTTAAGTTTTTACTATCTAATAGCAAGCGTTAACAGTGGAACATGTTTTGCCGTTTTTACAAAAAGGGGTGATTTATAGTCCTGTTGACCATAAGCAGATGAGGTGAAGACTTTTTGACCCTTTTGCTAGTCAGTTCATCTAACTATCTTGTTCGAAATCGTTCTTAATTGATTGATAATTTTGAAAATCTTACTGCGGTTACGATATGGATGGACTACGGTTACTTACATACTTATATGGATGGGTGACTGATAGTGGCAATTTTAACTGTATGTTTTCGTGCTTCAGAATGTACGTCAAAGTATGTTGATCCCGGCGACGGTCGTTAGGCTGCTACAGACAGATTACAGATGCAAGAGATGACACGTAAATGCAGTTTCGTATCAGCCGTGCGATTATCTAATGATTCGTCGATGAGCTCGTCGGCGATCTCACCGATGTCAGCCGTGCTAATCTCTAATGATTCGTCGTTGTTCCCGAGTTTCTTGCCGCTTCTTCTCGGTAGGCTCTATATATTTTGGAACGCGGCGGTAGTCTTTAAAGTACATTATAATGAAAAATTGACGTTCATAAGTTCGTCTTTGATGCCTAAATTGAATAAATGCTTTTGACTTTTGACTTTTGTTGCGCTCGTCGACGAGCTCACCGATGTCAGTCGTGCGATTCTGTAATGATTCGTCGACGAGCTTTATGAGCCCTTTACACAAGGTTGTGTTTGCAATGTTTCTTGTCATCTCGTCATTTGTTTCACGGATGTTATCAAAGCTGCAACGATGTTTGCTCTTAGAGAATCGCACGGCTGTTGTTGATTCTAACCGAAATGTTTTTAGTAAAGGCACTCACATGATTAATATCCAATAACTACGATTCAATTTGACCAATAAAACTCCATCGATTCGCTGTAAGTACAAGTAGTATCCCGAAATCCTAGGTGCCCGGCGCGGTTCACTTCCGGTTGAATCCAAGATGGCAGCTCACAATTTCCGGTATCCTACCGCCATTATTAACTCGCCTCAAGCACTTAGCAGTTACTTTTTGCAATAAGTTTAATGTAAGTTTGTCCACGATTTAAAGGTTATTCAATTTTAATGGTGGTTTAGATGAAAGGATGGTTTAGTTTTTATTCTATCCCTGCTATTTTCCAAACATCATGACATGTGTTAATGATCTATTATTATTGCAGTATAATAACTATATATTATTGGATTGTGGTTTAAGGATTTCAAAGAAGATGACTAAGGGATAAAAAGTAAAATTTAATGTCCATATTTTATATTTTCTCTACTGCCTCGTTAAAGTGTAAGCTTTTATTATTTGACGTCTGTTCCAACTCTTTGTATATTCTAATTATCAAATTGTATCCTTTCATGCGAAGAAATAGGTTTCTTCGATAGACTGACAGCCAAATATTAGTCCAACTGATTACGTTTTTACCGACTGTGGTACAAAACTATAAAATGTAGTCTACACTAATATTATCAAGAGTAAAAATTTGTTTTTTTGTTTGTTTGTCTTGAATAGGCCCCGAAACTACTGAACTGATTTAAAAAAATCTTTCACCATTAGTATCCTACATTTTCCCTGATGGTCGCTTTATAATATTTTCAAAAAAGTTAGGGATCCGTATGAAAGCTTCGATAATGTAACCCAAGGTGTGGAAAAATACTCAAAAAAGTCCTTATATCGCGTACGCTGCAGAAACTATTGACCATATAACATCAGTCTATGCTACACAACATGCAATAAACAAATGTACAAATAACAATAAAGCATAAAGTGACGTACAGAACTATATCGGTGGGTCTTATGTATATGGGCCAAAATGCAAAATGACAACTTTACAGGAGAGGCTTCCAAAGTTAAATTTGCTATCATTTTAGATTCATAAAATCGAAGGTTAAGAAACTTTGCATGTCTTTAATAAAGTATCACGCTACTTTTACAAGAGCTAAAATTAACAACGGGACATTTGCCGTGTATTACATTTTATTATAACATAGGCATGATCATGTAACCTGCAACAGTACTAAAATATCAGGAACACAAAGAAAAGTAATGGTAAATATCGCATGTTCAATGTGCATACTTGTAAAACCATAAAATAGTAATCAACTATACGCGTAGACTAAGAAACTCCTCTATTTTTAGAAGTCGATTAAAACAACAGCCAATGGCGAATAATACAGAAAGGAGTAAATAAGGTTCTTGAATGTGACAATGTGAATAGAAATGCAGTCTGACAGTCTGTCATTTCATTGTTCATTCATCAATCTCACATAAAAAGGCCGCTTGACTGCATTTGCCTTTTAGCTTTTGTTGCAGGGCTTTTTTTGCTGTAGGATGTTCTTAATACCGTTTTTTAGTTTCGAAGATTTAATTATTAGTGTTAATGACAATAGACCGAGCGAGCGAAGCGTCTCTGCTTAAACTGGCCAAATTGACTTTCATCTGTTTGTTGGGTTGATCCTCCTGTACAGGCGTGCGATTCCCTAACGATTCGTTGACGAGCTCGTCGACGAGCTCACCGATAACAAATGCTTTATGAGATATCGCCCTTGTACATAAGGTTGCTTTTCCTACGTTTCTTGTCATCTCGTCATTTGTTTCACGGATGTTGTCGAAGATGCAATGATGTTAGCTCCTAGAGAATCGCACGGTAGGTCGCAATTTGAAACTAATCTTGACGAAACTTTGGTATGCGTGTTCTATTTTTTTTGTTGTCATAGATTTTTGAGTTATACTTTTCGTAAAACGGGGGGAAGTTTGGTGCGGCGCTATTTACTGAACTATTTTGTTAAAATTTAGTACACACAGACTTTAAAGAGGAATAGCGAAGAGGAGGACGAGCATAAATTGGTCTGGTGGTTGCCGAGATAATAGGTTGTGAAGCTATAAACTGAACGATTTTAGTAATATTCGGCAAGAACATTTGGTACCAACAACATATAAAATATTAGCAAAATTTATCAAGTTATTTTCTAAATAAATATTTGTTATTTTTTCTACCGACTTCCAAAAAGGAGGGGGTACTCAATTCAACTGTTTTTTTTGGGGTTTGTTACCTCATAACTTTCGAAAGTGTGAACCGATTCTCAAATGTATTTTTGTTTGAAAGCTGGTCCCGTGTGGTCCCATTCAAATTTCATCAAATTCGGTTCAATAGTTTCTGAGTGACACTCCAATAACTGAATAGAATGGAAGTCGGTATTAAATTTTTCAAATTGTACGTGTTTTATTTCGATTACTGATAGCTCAGACTGCGAAGACTTGCCGCTGATAAGACTGTGCTCGCGAGGTCTACTGTTCACAGAACTAGTAGTATAAATATTTATTTTATTTATTTATTTATTATCAGGAAAAACAACAGCCTAAATGATATAATAATAGCTATATTTAAAGATGGGTCTCTCGTTCGCGGTTTCTATTTAAAAATCTGTTTTTTTTTAATTTAATGTTATATACATTGACTCGAGCATCACGCCTGCACATGTCAATTGCAGAGCACATATACATATAGAGACACAAGTTTAGAACTGCCGCGCGATTCTGTAATGATTCACCGACGCGCTCGTCGACGAGCTCACCGATGTCAAATACGTTATGAGATATCGCCATTGTACATAAGGTTGATTTTCCAACGTTTCATGTCATCTCGTCATTTGTTTCACGGATGTTGTCAAAGATGCAACGATGTTTGCTCTTAGAGAATCGCACGGCTGAAGTTCTTTGACACTGCACTCGTAATTAAAAGAAATAGCTAAGTAATTACCAAACGAGTAATTACTCGATTTGCTCATGTCATTCCCGAAATTTGAATAGTAATCATTACATTACCTAGTTACGTTTTTTACAAAATATTTTCTTACAAATACTTTTTAACAAAAAGTTTTTTACCGCCTTTCATAAATTTACCTACGAGACCAAACGAACCAACGAGATTAACTGGGAAATACAACCAAACCAACAAAAGTACATCAAAACTATGATCTAACCAAAGAAAAATGTGCGCATCGAATTCAGAAACTTTTTTGGAAGTTAGTTAACACCAAAACTAACATCAGCTAATGCGAAAAAATACCCTTTTATAACGTATTATTACCTCCACGTCAGGACCCTTCCACCCCCCTCGCGTCCACTCGTCAGGGGGTAATTGATGGCCCAATTACAATCGAGATTGAGGAGGATTGACCAATTAAATCATTTCTTTTGTTCTGTTTGAGACGACAGTGTTGGCATGTGAACGTTTCTATTATTTTAGTACAGTAAAATTTGGATATATTACCCGGATATATTCGGACGTATGGACATGATTCTGACAGTAGTAGATTCTTCTGGAGTCGTTGAGAAACATAGCTAGGAGTATCTCCCCGTTTTGCACCATTTCTAGCACCTACGGAATCATGTTAAATATTGGATATAAACTTTAACGGCCCGGTGATTGCAAAATTCAAAAAAGATGGAATAGTTTATTGTATTTATGAATATATTCTTCCTTTATGTACTCGTATAATGACTTAGAGTAAAACAAGTTGTGCGACATACGGAATATTTGTTATAGTTTTTTTTATTTGCGGCTCTAGGTGAATACCGTCATGGTGCAAACTTACAATTTGGTATTTATGAGCATCATAAACGTTCCGTCAATTTGCACCAATGTGCAAGTTACGTATCATACCTTATCAACCGGCAAAAACAAGAGGATGTTCTCAAGTCGACGTGTATGTTTATTTTTAATACAGTTGCTCAAAAAGTGGCGTATTGCAGGGACGTATAGCGTTCGGGATGTGGGATATTACATACTAGTGCTTTTTTTACCTTTCCCGAACTCGTGCGTTCTCTTTCCCAACTGTCAAAATAATGTCTATTAAAAAGAAAAACCAACCATGAAGTTTTTACTAAAAAAAACATAGAAGTTTTTATGATTCATGCAAATACGTATATGGGTTGTCTGGAAGAGATCGCTCTGAGCGATAAGACCGCCCATTGTTGCACCAAGTTTTAAGCATTGTTTTTTATTTTATTGTCTAATATTAAGTCATAAATGTGGTGTCTCAATAAAGTGTTATCTATCTATCTATTTATCTATATTTCTAAAAAGAAGCTACTAATTTGTTTCAATATCAGATTTAATGATTTGATTGAATGAGTTAGGTTAGGTTTCATTTCATTTCATATCATTAAATTTCATTTTCATTTCATATCAATAAAAAAAATCTACTGAAGACTTGGCTGTATGGGCATAGTTCCCTTTGCCTACCAGAATGGGTGAAGAAAAAAAAATCTCTGCTTATATTCTACGGTTGGCGCCATTTTCCAGAAATTTTCTTTGCGAGTTAAATTTTATTAAATTGCTTCATTTTTTCGTAACTGTATTAAATAGTCGTTCAGTACACGTGTGGAACCGTCATTGCAACTTGTTCCGACTGTCAACCCTCGCCTTGAACTCTTTGCAATGACAGCCTTTCCCCACTTGTAATGAAATATACTATTATGTATGAGCACGCCCAACTTTGTACCGAGTAGTGCGATTTTGAGAACTCTTTTGTTGTTTGGTAGTTTATACATCCGAGGTGTTCCCACTTAAATGTCATCAAATTCGGACGATAACTGAAAAGTGTTTCGCATATCACGATAATACCGTAATTGGCGGTGCATGACAATCGATCATTGAGTGAGTGGCACGTGAGTAGCAAGGGTCACGTTTTTTTCCAAGTACTCTGAGTCAAGTCACCACCACATAAATAAATCCGTTAGAATGACTGTCCTTTTTAACCACTTTCTAGTAACGCGGGGGGGGGGGGGGGGGGGGGGGGGACATTTACTAAAACTTTTAAGGCAATAGCCGAAGAAAATACAAAAAAGTTTCATGAGTTTATAATTATAAACATTTAAGGGTTATCCACCACACTCAAAGAAACAAATCTATGAAAATTATACAAAATCAACAAATGCCATTATTGGGTATTTTCCTGCCATCTCCTAGGTATGTACTTATACGAAACCTTTCCCCACATCACACACGTACACAACAAGAAGGCCCTGCGGAAGGAGTTATTATTTATTGCCCACATGCTCATTAAGATGAATGGTGCTATTCAATCTTCCATGAGTGATGCCTTGCGCCCTACGGTTGTTACATGGGGTTCTAACCCTTCACTCTTATATTGTTTGGTAACTATATGAAATATAACACTATAACAGTAGGTACTTACTTTTGATTGAAATATGTTGCATATAAAATAACATAATCAACTCATTGTTTTCCCACTGCTGGGACTTGAGACTTGATGAGTTGGGCCATAATGCGGTGGATAGGCTAGTCGCCAACCCATGTCAAAGTGTTCATGCCGCCCGAATGCCTGCGACATAGTCTAACGACTGTTGTCCTATGACAAAAAACCGGTACCAACGGCTTAACGTGCCCTCCGAAGCACGGAAGCGCTCAGTTGAACAATGCCACTAGCACACACCCATCCAACTCCTGACCGTAGCACGCGTTGCTTAACTTGTTGATCGGTTAAGATCGCTTCGTTGTTACATTTTTTTTTGTTATATCTACCTCTAGTGTTGTGTAGTAGGCTGTGCCCCACGGTTTAGCCTACGTAAAATTTAAGAAATCACTGATTGATTGAGCTCATCAAGCTATAAGCGATACCCGCATGTAACGAAAGGAGCCGTTCGCGCTTCTGAGCTGAGTATTGAATTATTGTTGTGTCACTAAATACCTTTATGTGGCATATGTAAGGAATAGGCACATGATATCACAACTTCTTATTTGGAATTAAGATCAGTATTCTTCTTCTTCCTATGTGGCTTTTTAACGTTGGAAGACGTTACTCTGCCAGTGTCATGCTCTTGCACTCAATAGTTTTTGGCGGAAAGATCAGTATTTTTGAAGATCATTGTAATTTACGTACCATTAACCGCGCACGCAGATAATTATGTAATAATATAAGAAACCATATACCTAGTTCGATTGCGACTTTTTCCGACATGCTTAACGAAAATCAATATATAATAAATATGTTACATAAATATTGAAATTCAATTTATCTTAAATAAAAAGCAATCGTGCATTTTATCTCGACTTAAAAGAAACAGTTTATTTAATCCTTATAAATTAATAAATTATTTACAAAAAACAAGTTTTTATTTTAGTATACAATTAATTTTCACCTGCAATTAGTTTTTATCTTACGTGAATATTAATTTAATTTAATTATTATTAAGGCTAGCAGAGCGATGTAGCATAATGGTAGCTTATACTATGTCTCATGAATCTGAATATCACAGACAAATATATTTTTTCAAACCGGACCGGAGTTCCAGAGATTGATTAGTTTAAACAAGCACAAAAACCTTTACCGCTTTAAAATAATTAAATAGAAATTAATTATTGTCCAGCACGTGAACCACCTAAGTTCTAGCTATTACTCAAAGAGGTCAACAATGACTAGGTTAGCAATTGCACACGAGAAGCAAACCAGTACTTATAAGTATATACCATGGGCGATTGAAGACAGTCTCAAATGATTACATCTCACACGAAACTCCGAGACAGCGTCTCTCATGCAGTGGTGGCAGTGTCACGACACTCAGGCAGCTGCACGTGTTCGCAGACGGCAGCTCGGACGCGATTGGCGATTTCGTCAGGCGGGCGATTAAAGCATCCGAATATCGAATCATAGAGTATAATCTCAAAATGGCGATAAAAGACCGAAATGAAGAGATCGTGAAGGCTATGTTAAAAAGGATACGGCAAAGGCGTGAACCTGAGGCCAGTACTTCTGGCCAATAGCGTACACAAATATTGTTCACTAGCAATAGAATTAGTTTTTAAGCAATTTCCACCATAGCTTAAGAATGTTTATTGATATGTTTGGAGAACGAATCTCCATGAAAATGTAATATTTAAAAAACATAAAAAACAAATCTAAAAAAGGCACGGACCAAAGAGTCTGTAGTGTGGAAGAATAATTAAAAAAAAAGGTTACATTAAGTTATATCTAGAATTGCTGCAAGACGACCGGCACTTCCTCACTACCCCGCTATAGATGCCTTAATCGTAAATGAAAGTTCAAATTCATTCAAATGTGCTGCTTACAAAAAAAGTATGTACCCACAATTTGAGCAAAATAAAATAAATTTGATAAAGCCGCGTACCAACTATGGAAAAACAACGATTCAATTTGAAGGAGCAAAGCTAAACAGATTCAGATTCAGATTATTTATTTGCCTTATAACAATGAACGTTATATTAGATATGTCATTTTACAATAGATTCTTATTACTAATAATGTCATTAATTAATATAGTTACAAAATTTATAGAATAATACAGAATTATACATTTAATTAAAATAAGTAAGTAGGTATATCAGCATAATCATTATTTAAATAAGTATGTCAAGTAGGTAATTAAAATTGATAAAAGAATAATTATTATATAGAAAATTATTAAATTATACATTACATTAAGATACGTAAGTACATCAGTATCATCCAATTATAATTTAAAAAATATGTCAAGTACTTAGTTAGGCAATTATAATCTATCAGAGTAACATTATTAAAATATTGTATCTAAAAATGTACTTTATCAGTCAATATTTATAAAAGAGGATTCATTAATTCCATTAACTCACTTAAATTGTAAAATAGAATCCTTTGGAAAAATAATTTTAATTTTGTTTTAAAATCTAGCAAAGGTAAATCTGATATTGATATAGGCAGTTTATTGTACATTTTTATTTTGTTGTAGGAACCTTTTTTTTTTACTTTTACAAGCTTCACCTTAGGTTCGTGAAGTTTTTCCTTATTTCTTAAGTTATAACTGTGAGTGTCCATTTTCCTAAGATATTTATCTTTTTCAAGGTATATCAGTAATAAACATTTATATATATATAGAGGGATATAACTATCATGATTTTATTTTGAATAAAGTACTTCTTTGCTGATACCCTCCTTTTCAACCATTAATTATTCTGACTGATCTCTTTTGACATCTTAATATTTTACCCACATCAGAAGCATTTCCCCACATTGTTATTGCATAACTTAGCACAGAGTGAACATAGGCATAGTATACAGATATAAGCGTTGTTTTATTAACAAGGGGCTTAAGTTTCAAAAGGGCATAGTTCGCACTTGATAATTTTTGACATACTTTATCAATATGAGGAGCATGAGTTAATGTATAGTCAATTGTGTAGCCGAGAAACACGTTTTCACTTGTTGTAACTTTCTACTGTTTAACTTTTTAAGTATAATATTTCATTATAATACTTTAATCTTTGTTTAAAACTATCCCATTACTTTCAAACCAAGCTTGCAAACTCACCATTGCCTTAATTATCTTTTCATTCAAAATGATTTCATTCCGGTCTTTTATGCCTACATGGGCATCGTCAGCAAATAGGTTGATAATAGCCCATTCAGGAAGACAGTTTGCGAGGTCGTTGACATATATTAAAAACAAAAGTGGCCCAAGTACTGAGCCCTGAGGGACACCTATATCAACATGACCCACTTCAGATTTGTACTCACTTACACAAACAATCAGTTGCTAAATGAAGTGAAAGAATGTGATAGTGTTAACGCATATCGGAGTAAACTTAAGGAATACGTAAATAATCTAGTTTAAAAAGCTAACCACGTCAGAAGATTCAGTGTAATGAGATATTTATGTTAATCTCTTTGTAAGTGAACAACGGTTTCTTATGAGAAATAAAGTTATTTAAACCTAAACCTAAAATACCAAAACGCTTATCACTGACGCTATTATAATTCTAAGACCCTACCCCAAACACAAAATGGCTCATCAGTTTGTTTTACCATTCTACTTATACTACACACTATACCTAACCAGCCTGTTTCGTCAAGTGATCCAGGCCGGTCATATAAATCATCCGGTTCAGATCCCGTCGGATCAATCACAATGACGCACAGGATTCGCTGCATCCCTCACTGCCGGATTTGCCGGAAAAAATCGACAGGATATGTAAATACGGGGTACCTACGTAATTGAATTGATTTTTATCCGGGCCCCGATGTTCCTTTGTTTGGTCAGCAAAGGTTACGGGAAACAATATGTCGATGTGAAAATAAAAACACACAGCAGCTTTCTATTTGGCTTCCTGCAAGGCGCTTTGACTATTTATTTGGTATTGGTTTGGTAGTAGTTCATAATCAGCGCATTTTGTTCCCATTGCTGGGACACAAGCTTTCCTCTCAGAGAGAGGAGTTAGGTCATAAACCACCAAGTGCGGCTTGGGGGATAATGCAACTAGCGGTCACCCATCCCCCTCCTGAACGCAGCAAGCGTTGCTTAACATTGGTGATCGGTTAAGATCGCCAAGTCAAGCTCCGCTGCGAGCGCTTGTCACGTTGGTTAGCGAGAAATACTATTTACATACCGGTGGAGTTTAAGAATTCCACAGTCCGAATGCAAATAATAAGAGCCCAGGGGGCTGATTCCACTAACAAATTTGTAATGTGTAACGGGTCCTAGGCGAGACGTCATCGATGCGGGCGTCCCGAACACTCCTTGAAAAAAGACCACCGAATGTGGTCGAAACTATAGTCGGACCTATCCGATATATATTACGTGAGTAATCCCGTATTTCTAATTAATAATGAGTGAAAACCACGTTAGTTTTTATAACAGAAAAATTTGTAATGTTTATTTTTTTATAGACATTAATTGATTTAACTGCAGTCAAATCGTGGCGGAACGCTGGCTTTTACACGTTTTTCTTATTCTGCTATTGAATAACAGTCCAGTTACGTTTCTGTTGACGTCAGCAATCGATCAAAGCTTCATATTCTGCTAACTCGATAGATCATGAACGCGATGCTAACTCTTGACCCTTGTTAGGGCAATACATGTTCTACTTGCATAGTGCGAAATCGTTCCAACTACGTTTCGGTTGCGCTTAAGTCGACATTGTGTTCCAATTCGTTTATAGAAATAGTAGAATAGCTATTTCAATCAATATCAAATGACATGCAGCTGCAGCGGGATAGATTGTTGAACGTTGTGCAATTGTAAAATTGAGATCCAGGTAGAAAATTCAAAAGCCTTGTGGTGCCGAGCGCAATGCCACGCTAAAATAGTACTCGTACCTACCTGACTTAATGAACAACCAAATACCATATGTTTTCCAATAAACTTTAAAAGTTAAAGTAAAGTAAGCATGCTCGTAAATTTAATCAATTAAGCACTACACAATCAATTAAGCACACATACAATGACTGTCCGGTACGCATTGTTTCCACTCAACGATGCTCGAAACACGTAATGGTTTGCGAATGACTTGCAAGTATCGTAACGTGATACTCATGTGGCTAGCTTAGTTTTTGATTAACAAGGCGTATCGTGAGTTATAGTGTAATTAATTTGGGTGATAATTATAAATAATATTGCTAGGAACATATCGTCCGTGGGAAATGAGATGGATCGAACAGAGTAGCAAGGGTTATGGAGTACGTCTTTTTACTAACGATCGGACTGGTGGTGCCATCTATTGAGATTATCTAGTGATACCACCGGGAGGCATACCCGAATAAAGCGGTAGTGAGGCGCATTGTCATCGTAGATTACTGCTAGTGGAAAGCACCTTTACTCAAAAGAAATGACCCTTAAAGACAACAATTAAACTTGGAAATAAATACTTGATTGTTCAAAAATATTTTTCATTAGTATTGTTTAACAAGTACAATTTGATACCGACATTTAATACCGACTTCCATTCTACTCAGTTCTTGGAGCTTCCAAACAATAAAATAATTTAGAGAATCGGTTCACCCAGTTGAAAATGATGAGTTAACAAACTTAAAAAAATACATACAGTCGAATTGAGTACCTCCTCCTTTTTTTGGAAAACGGTAGAAAAATATAGCTAATAAAAAATAGTAGTCAAGAGAAGAGGAAAGTCGAAAAGTCCAATAAGTTTACATTGGGCTTTTTTATTTGTGTTGGTGCCAGCCGGATTTTCAAGCTTCTATCGTTTAAGCTACTCATACTTAAACTGATACGTGGCTTTGCACACTGAATACACACACACACACAGTACAACTACAAGCTGCAAATAACAGTTCAAGCTCCGTCCAGAATGGCGCTAGCGTAGATACAGGGTGTAGTATGAATTGTAGCAGTTGTAGACGGAAAGAAATGGACGAGTTTAAAATATCATTCTATATTGATGAATATTCGTTCTCTAATTTTGCACATGAATTATTTGCGTCTTATTATACGCAAAGCTTTTTACTGAATCATTGAATATTAATATAGGTTTTTGTTGGTTTGGTTGCTTGATATATTTTTGCCTTAAGAGGATTGCATAGCTAGTACTTTCGATACTAAAAGAAAAAACTCTTTTCTACCTCATAACATTGTCCGATTTCAATGTTTTTTTTTATGGAATCATCACATTATTTACGTGCCCGTATGTTTTGATTTTTTTTCAGTTTTTAAGTTCTAAAAAAGGAAATTTATAGTTCTTTGAAATACTGAAAAAATCAAAACGTACGGGCATAGAAAACAATGTGATGATTCCATGAAAAAAAAAACACTGAAATTGGACAATGTCAAAAGGTATATAAGAGTTTTTTTCTTTTCGCATGGAAAGTACTAGCTATGCATTCCTCTTAAGGTTTATGTTTGATGCCTTAAGGGTTATGTTGTTTTTATATAATACAGACCCATTTAAGACATCATCATCAGTTGAAAACATTTCGAGATACACTGAACAATAAATACTTTAGCATTTGTCTATCTATGATGATTATCATAGTGTCAAGCGTTGGTGGTTAGTATGGATTTTTCATAATACAAGAAAACGGGATCACTCACGTAATGCAAGGAGAGACGCAACAACGAACGTTTTGTACTCTCCTTTAAAAATACCACCGGAGGGGGTTGAAACTAACTATAGTTGAAAATATGTGCTTGTCGTTTAAAAATGTGTATAAGCTATGTTAGTTTTCATAGTAAGTTAATTAGGGATTCTACAAAGAGTTAGCAGTGTAAGGTGGTATCGTATTATGCTAATAATTTCTTACAAATCGAATTCCTTTTATGACTTAACTAGAACACCTTTTAGTATAGACGCAGGGCATCACGTAACCTTCTCAAATCGTACACGTCAATATAAAAGACATAACTTCACGTTTCACTGACATCAAATATATTATATTTAACATTTCCGACGTGTTCCAATAGAACACATACATCATAGTATCATGACCTACATTGCAAATTCAATAGGATAGCGGATATTTGAAGTGGAACAATACTACTGTTGTCAATTATGGACAATTCTACAAATTCATTAATTGATTACGAATTATTAAATTAAACCAATTCTACTGCAGAACATGCTCGTCTTTTAGCTTCTTCGCGATGGGAATCAGGTCATTGGTTGCAGGTGTTACCATCAAAAAAGACAATCTTTTGGCATTTATTCATTCATTCATTTCATTCATTCATTCTACTTGCGTTTGGGTGCTATTTGCCAAGTCCCTCATCAAGTCCTCCCAAGTCTTTGTGGTGATTGGGTAGATCGCCTAGGCCACCACGGACTCTCATGTAGTAAGAGTGCAGCTGTGCGATTCTCTAATTATTCGTCGATGTGCTCGTCGAAGAACTCACCGATGTCAAATACTTTATGAGATATCGCCTTTGTACATAAGATTGCTTTTCCAACGTTTCTTGTCATCTCGTCATTTGTTTCACGGATGTTGTCAAAGATGCAACGCCGTTTGCTCTTAGAGAATCGCACGGCAGGTCGGTTTTCCAGACATACCAGTCTGAACGATGTCATCCGTCGGGCTCTTGTCAGTGCCGGCGTACCGTCAGTACTAGAACCTATTAATGGACTGATACGGTGCGACGGTAAGAGGCCAGATGGAATAACTCTTGTTCCTTGGAAGATGGGACTGTCTCTTGTGAGGGATGTTACTTGTGTCAATACTCTGGCAACGTCGTATATTCCAGAAACTTACGCTCAGGCTGGTGTGGCAGCGACAAATGCCGAAAACTTTAAACGGCGCAAATATGCCAATCTCTATGAAGGTTACATATTTGTGCCGTTATTGCCGTGCCATATTTATGCCGGTAGAAACTTTGGGTCCGTGGGGTCTACCCCACGGACCCAAAGTTTCTACCCCATACATACGGCGCATACGATATTTTCAGGGACTTAGCCATAAGTTTAATTGAAGCGTCAGGTGACCAGAATGCTGCAACGTGGAATTGTAGCCAGCATTCATTCAAGGAAAAGTGCCCACATTTCCTTTAACAAATGGTTTATTAAATAAGATTAGATAAGTTATCCTTAGCATTTCTTATAAAAAATCAAACCTCAATTACAACTCATACTGTGTGTTTTTTTGTGAATGAGCCACCTCTTTTAATAAGTTAACCGTCGCAAGTACAAAATGATTTAACTATTTCTGACACATGTAAATGATACAGTAAAATATGCGCTTACATACTGAGACGTTATCATTTGAAGCTCCTTGCACAATCGTGTCCCCAGTGCGATAGTAAACCCAATGGTTTACTAAAGCGTAATGCAGTAAGTTGACAGCGACAAAGTCCTGTCGTGGACAGAGATTTCAAACTTATCTGAGCTTACTTAACGTGTAATATCTGGTTAGGTTTTGTTAGATTAAATTTTATGGTAAATAAGTTAGAAAAATAATTAAAAATAACCTAAAATAATAAATAACTCTGATTATGTACTGTGAATGTGATTAAATAGTTATTTCTAATGTAAGTTAATTGTTATTATATATAGATACATAATATGTTACCGAACTCATTGACTGCTCATAAGCCCTTCAGGCTTCCGCAGTCTTTAATGTTAAGTACAATTTGTTTTTTTGTAATAATTATGGACAATAAAAAAAAATATGAAATTCGGAAAATTACAAGTTTTTCCTTTGTTATATCGATTGCATGATTGTGAAATAGCTTATTGTTGTAGAGTTTCGATATTTAAACTGCTAATGTGTTTTTTAATTGCATGCGGACTGTAGTTGTTAAAACAATGTTAATTTATAAATGAATAATATTGATTTTTTATAATTGACTATCTGCGCTCAGCATACGTTGCAATGACTCGTTTTCTGCGTTTCTTTTTACTGCCGTGCGATTCTCTAAGAGCCAACATCGTTGCATCTTTGATAACATCCGTGAAACAAATGACGAGATGACAAGAAACGTTGGAAAATCAACCTTATGTACAAGGGCGATATCTCATAAACTATTTGACATAGGTGAGCTCGTCGACGAATCATTACAGAATCGCAAGGCTGAATGTTTCACGGTTGCCCCGCAAAAATGTCACCAAAGTTTTATCAATAAATTGGTTATTTGTTACAATATCTAAGGATAGGATATAGGAAATATAAATTAAAAAATATTACTTTTTTATAATTAAAGAGATATGGCTAACGTTTGATCACAATCTCGCTGTACTTTAGGCAGGTGAAGACACGGTAATACATTATCTGCCGCTAAGTAATTAGCGACATATTTTATATATTACTTGCTTGACATGCTTTTTCTTTACAAACTTGTTAACGGAACACTGGATGTTCCTGAACTGCTGTCTCTTTTGTGCTTCTCTGCGCCAAAAATTTTCACCAGAGCTTCAAGGCTCAATGTTTTCAAAAACCTCAATTACTATACTTGGAAAAAATGCACCTCTCAATAGACTTATCACCGAACTTAATAGATTGAGTTCAAAGTATTCCATGGATCTTTTTACCGACAGTGTTCGTATTTTTAAGCAAGCTATCCGCAGTATTGACTTGGACCATTGAACATAATGCATGCAGGACTAACCAGTGAATGATTACTATTATTAGTATAGTCTTGATTTCTTTATTATCACGGATTTATTATTCTTATTATATTATTATTGTTATTTTCTTATTATTTTCTTTTTTAATAATGCTTTTAATAAATTGACAAAAATTTTGTAAATTGTTTCAAATGTTTTTCTGGATTGCTTCGGATTATGCTTATATTTGTTGTATATATTTATTGCAATAAATTGAACTTATTATGATGTCTTAAAAACTGGCCAAAAAATGTGATTTATTTTTATTCGTAATTGTACATATTATTATCTACTTTAATTTGTGAACCGCTCATTTATATGAATGCGTGTAGTCGGTACCTATAATTGTGTTAGCATTTAGTCAGAGTATGTAGTGAATTGTATTTATTATATTTGTCTTAATGTATAACATGTTGGTACTCAATAGATAAATAAATAAATATTATTATCTATATAAAAATAACCCCTATTTCTCCTGGTCACGCTATAACTTGAGAAAGGATGGAACAATCTCGCTTATTCTTTTTTTGTTGTGTTAGTTATTGTCAGCAGAAAAGTCTCAGCAGTCTTTTCTTAGTTTTTCTTTCTTAAGAAAGAAAAACTAACTAAAAGATAGGAGGTTATGGCGAGGCCGAAAGCCGAGTCTACCACGCGAACGAATCGTCATTGACGTTGAATGTACAATCGATCCCGTAATCAAAAAGGGTCAACAAAAAGGGGTGAGAAAATTTTTCCTACCAATAAGCGGAACTGACTTCAACACCAAAACGTGTAATAACTTGTCGAAGTACCATGCGCACAATATTGTGATATGTACTTTTTATGACTTAACTAGAACACCTTTTAGTATAGACGCAGGGCATCACGTAACCTTCTCAAATCGTACACGTCAATATAAAAGACATAACTTCACGTTTCACTGACATCAAATATATTATATTTAACATTTCCGACGTGTTCCAATAGAACACATACATCATAGTATCATGACCTACATTGCAAATTCAATAGGATAGCGGATATTTGAAGTGGAACAATACTACTGTTGTCAATTATGGACAATTCTACAAATTCATTAATTGATTACGAATTATTAAATTAAACCAATTCTACTGCAGAACATGCTCGTCTTTTAGCTTCTTCGCGATGGGAATCAGGTCATTGGTTGCAGGTGTTACCATCAAAAAAGACAATCTTTTGGCATTTATTCATTCATTCATTTCATTCATTCATTTTACTTGCGTTTGGGTGCTATTTGCCAAGTCCCTCATCAAGTCCTCCCAAGTCTTTGTGGTGATTGGGTAGATCGCCTAGGCCACCACGGACTCTCATGTAGTAAGAGTGCAGCTGTGCGATTCTCTAATTATTCGTCGATGTGCTCGTCGAAGAACTCACCGATGTCAAATACTTTATGAGATATCGCCTTTGTACATAAGATTGCTTTTCCAACGTTTCTTGTCATCTCGTCATTTGTTTCACGGATGTTGTCAAAGATGCAACGCCGTTTGCTCTTAGAGAATCGCACGGCAGGTCGGTTTTCCAGACATACCAGTCTGAACGATGTCATCCGTCGGGCTCTTGTCAGTGCCGGCGTACCGTCAGTACTAGAACCTATTAATGGACTGATACGGTGCGACGGTAAGAGGCCAGATGGAATAACTCTTGTTCCTTGGAAGATGGGACTGTCTCTTGTGAGGGATGTTACTTGTGTCAATACTCTGGCAACGTCGTATATTCCAGAAACTTACGCTCAGGCTGGTGTGGCAGCGACAAATGCCGAAAACTTTAAACGGCGCAAATATGCCAATCTCTATGAAGGTTACATATTTGTGCCGTTATTGCCGTGCCATATTTATGCCGGTAGAAACTTTGGGTCCGTGGGGTCTACCCCACGGACCCAAAGTTTCTACCCCATACATACGGCGCATACGATATTTTCAGGGACTTAGCCATAAGTTTAATTGAAGCGTCAGGTGACCAGAATGCTGCAACGTGGAATTGTAGCCAGCATTCATTCAAGGAAAAGTGCCCACATTTCCTTTAACAAATGGTTTATTAAATAAGATTAGATAAGTTATCCTTAGCATTTCTTATAAAAAATCAAACCTCAATTACAACTCATACTGTGTGTTTTTTTGTGAATGAGCCACCTCTTTTAATAAGTTAACCGTCGCAAGTACAAAATGATTTAACTATTTCTGACACATGTAAATGATACAGTAAAATATGCGCTTACATACTGAGACGTTATCATTTGAAGCTCCTTGCACAATCGTGTCCCCAGTGCGATAGTAAACCCAATGGTTTACTAAAGCGTAATGCAGTAAGTTGACAGCGACAAAGTCCTGTCGTGGACAGAGATTTCAAACTTATCTGAGCTTACTTAACGTGTAATATCTGGTTAGGTTTTGTTAGATTAAATTTTATGGTAAATAAGTTAGAAAAATAATTAAAAATAACCTAAAATAATAAATAACTCTGATTATGTACTGTGAATGTGATTAAATAGTTATTTCTAATGTAAGTTAATTGTTATTATATATAGATACATAATATGTTACCGAACTCATTGACTGCTCATAAGCCCTTCAGGCTTCCGCAGTCTTTAATGTTAAGTACAATTTGTTTTTTTGTAATAATTATGGACAATAAAAAAAAATATGAAATTCGGAAAATTACAAGTTTTTCCTTTGTTATATCGATTGCATGATTGTGAAATAGCTTATTGTTGTAGAGTTTCGATATTTAAACTGCTAATGTGTTTTTTAATTGCATGCGGACTGTAGTTGTTAAAACAATGTTAATTTATAAATGAATAATATTGATTTTTTATAATTGACTATCTGCGCTCAGCATACGTTGCAATGACTCGTTTTCTGCGTTTCTTTTTACTGCCGTGCGATTCTCTAAGAGCCAACATCGTTGCATCTTTGATAACATCCGTGAAACAAATGACGAGATGACAAGAAACGTTGGAAAATCAACCTTATGTACAAGGGCGATATCTCATAAACTATTTGACATAGGTGAGCTCGTCGACGAATCATTACAGAATCGCAAGGCTGAATGTTTCACGGTTGCCCCGCAAAAATGTCACCAAAGTTTTATCAATAAATTGGTTATTTGTTACAATATCTAAGGATAGGATATAGGAAATATAAATTAAAAAATATTACTTTTTTATAATTAAAGAGATATGGCTAACGTTTGATCACAATCTCGCTGTACTTTAGGCAGGTGAAGACACGGTAATACATTATCTGCCGCTAAGTAATTAGCGACATATTTTATATATTACTTGCTTGACATGCTTTTTCTTTACAAACTTGTTAACGGAACACTGGATGTTCCTGAACTGCTGTCTCTTTTGTGCTTCTCTGCGCCAAAAATTTTCACCAGAGCTTCAAGGCTCAATGTTTTCAAAAACCTCAATTACTATACTTGGAAAAAATGCACCTCTCAATAGACTTATCACCGAACTTAATAGATTGAGTTCAAAGTATTCCATGGATCTTTTTACCGACAGTGTTCGTATTTTTAAGCAAGCTATCCGCAGTATTGACTTGGACCATTGAACATAATGCATGCAGGACTAACCAGTGAATGATTACTATTATTAGTATAGTCTTGATTTCTTTATTATCACGGATTTATTATTCTTATTATATTATTATTGTTATTTTCTTATTATTTTCTTTTTTAATAATGCTTTTAATAAATTGACAAAAATTTTGTAAATTGTTTCAAATGTTTTTCTGGATTGCTTCGGATTATGCTTATATTTGTTGTATATATTTATTGCAATAAATTGAACTTATTATGATGTCTTAAAAACTGGCCAAAAAATGTGATTTATTTTTATTCGTAATTGTACATATTATTATCTACTTTAATTTGTGAACCGCTCATTTATATGAATGCGTGTAGTCGGTACCTATAATTGTGTTAGCATTTAGTCAGAGTATGTAGTGAATTGTATTTATTATATTTGTCTTAATGTATAACATGTTGGTACTCAATAGATAAATAAATAAATATTATTATCTATATAAAAATAACCCCTATTTCTCCTGGTCACGCTATAACTTGAGAAAGGATGGAACAATCTCGCTTATTCTTTTTTTGTTGTGTTAGTTATTGTCAGCAGAAAAGTCTCAGCAGTCTTTTCTTAGTTTTTCTTTCTTAAGAAAGAAAAACTAACTAAAAGATAGGAGGTTATGGCGAGGCCGAAAGCCGAGTCTACCACGCGAACGAATCGTCATTGACGTTGAATGTACAATCGATCCCGTAGTCAAAAAGGGTCAACAAAAAGGGGTGACAAAATTTTTCCTACCAATAAGCGGAACTGACTTCAACACCAAAACGTGTAATAACTTGTCGAAGTACCATGCGCACAATATTGTGATATGTACTTTTTAACTACCGTGGTACGGAGTTTTACAAGTTATTTTATACTTTTTGGGGTTAAAGTAGATTCCGTTTTGTGGTAATGATTTTTTTTCTTGTTACAAAAGTTAATTAAGTTTGCCAAATCTCAACTCAATCGACGTCAACAACAGTTTGAACGTGAGTTACAAATTTGAACCAGAAAGACCAACATACGAACGAAGTAAGATAAATAAAGGCTTGGGATTCATTCCAAATAAATAATCGCTACCTACCACTTCTTAGTCTCAGACAGATTAAATACGGATAATTGTCTGAAAGACGCTTAATGAATACACGGACAGCTTTCCGTCTGTCAATATATTAGTAACAAAGTGGCTAAGCGGGAAGATACGGGAGAAACTCTGTGCTAAGCGGTAGCGGATAACTTTGTGACCCAAGTCCATTGAAGCCAAATTTTTATATTACTTCACAACTAAATATCTTTGCGCTTATTGAAAACTAGCTGCTCTCCGCGGTTTCACCCGCGTGGTGATGGATGATGGTGATGATGAATCTTATACAGCCTATGTTACTCAGGCTGAACGTAGCTTTCCAATGGTGAAAGAATTTTTGAAATCGGTTCAGTACTTTTTGAGCCAATTCGTTACAAACCTTTCCTGTTTATAATAATTTATATGTATTAGTATAGACTCAACTCTAAACTTAATCATGCTAGTAATATGATAATTTTATATCTAGGACTGACAATGAAATCTAACTAATACTTTAAACGAGAAATTCTTGCTTGGAAGTATCTGGATCTCGGAAAAGGATCCAGCTCCACCGATTTGCATGTAATTTATTATGCAGGGGGTTTCGGGAGCGATCAATCTAGCTAGGTTGCATTTTTTGAAAACGGCGTTCCATGGTGTTTTCAGGCAATAAAAAACAACAGTTTGTTCGTTGCGTTCAAACTAGATGGCGTAACAGTCGCATTACAAAATCCTAAATCGCGGTGACAAGATTCTCACGGTAGATGGTGTTGCTATTTTGTATTCGTTCCCCATATAATGGTTAAAATCATCTAGATAACTTTGATTCTCGGATGAGTGCCTCGGTGGCTAGTCATGGCGTCTGACACGGACTGAATGAAGACGCGGGTTCGAACCCGCTACGTTATATTTATTCTGTCTAAACACATTATTAAAATAGTGATTTCATAAGTCTAAAATAACACTCATGAGTTATTTTATAGAATACTCTCCTCCTAGTGATTACTTTCGCCTATTTAACGCTTTTGTTATCCTTCTCTTAAAAAACATTGTAAATTTTGAAAATAGGGGTTCATTTTTGTATATATAGATTTTTTCTTTATTTAAGGAGCTTTTTCGCTTAGCGAATATACCGCTCCGTTTGGCAATAATAAATACAATTCAGCTGGAATTTTATAATTAACATCATTAAGAGGAAAGATTTGTTCGTTTGTTTGAATTGAATAGGCTCCGCAACTACTGGACCGAATTCAAAAATTATTTCACCATTAGAATCCTACATTATTCGTGAGAAACAAATGCTTTATATTTAGATTCATCATCATTTTCCATAACCACACGGGTGGAATCGCGGAGCGCAGCTAGTTACACAATGAAAGAACAATAATTAAGAAAAGGAATAATCCCCAACAAAAACAAACAAAATTTGGGACCGTTCAAAAACAAAAAGGCGTAACATTAAGAGTATAACAATCAGCCAAATAACGCGTATCACATTACCGCCCCTACTCTAATTACCAACACAAACACATTACCAGCCGCAGCGCCGGATACTAGGCCGCACACAAATGGGAACGCAGTAATGACAGTACTACAACTTGCATCAAAATAATGCAAATGACGTTTTACAATTCCTAGATTAGAAACCTTTAAACGAGCAGTTCTTATATATATACAAATAATCTAAATCTCGGAAACGGCTCAGACGATTTTTATGAAATTTAGTACGCAAGGGGTTTCAGGGCGACAAATCGATCTACCTAGGTTTCATTTTTAGAAAACGTCTTTTTATCGGTGTTTTCAGGATATGAAAAACTAAGAGAAAAAACTGTTTTAACTATTTACACTTTCATTTATAGTTAGGGAGTTCTGAAACAACATGTAATCCACCATTTAGTGGCGGCCATCTTGGACCGGTTTTCATCAAACATAGCTGAAAACCCTCCCGAATAATTGACATTTCAAATGAAAAAAATCAAAATCGGTTCTCACTCATTCGTGAGCTACAATGCCACACACACACATAAACACACACAAATACGTCAAACTTTTAACACCCCGTCGTTTTTGCCGTCGATGGTTAATAAAAACATATTTAGAAGATTCCGAAAATTATACTAATTAAAATTAATTATATCTCTATCTTGTGTATAAGCCGTGTTCATTTCAATGTACTATTGTTGCGGCACAAAAAGCAGATGAACGGAGTAACACGGATTCATAACATTAATACACTTCTCCGTTTCACTCCGTCGCCGCTTTGCAAATATTGTGCATAGTATCGTTACTGTGCACACACTACACCAAGTTTGCACACACACTCGTGCGGAGTGGGGGATACTGACCTCAGGGGTGTCACCCACTACCGCAAGGCGGAGAGGTGCTAGAATAAGAAAACGTATTTACCCGGACCACTTGCGTTCCCGCGTAACTTTATATCTAAACGGTTCTAGGGCTTTGCGGTCACTTAGAAAAAAGTTTTCTTCTGTAAATGACAAATGTTAGGTGGACGATGTGGAAATTGATTTTTGGTATTGTAATTCTTTTGGAATTTTAAAACATAAATGTACAGATGACGTTCAGTTCTGTAGAATATTTAAATATAATTTGTAATCCGTAAACGTTCAACCAAGACAAGAGTCTTCGACCAATGTGTGTTACCAGTGATGACTTATGGCACTGAAACGTGGTCTCTTACTATGGGCCTCATTGATAAGCTCAAAGTCGCAAAACGAGCTATGGAGAGGGCTATGCTCGGGGTTTCTCTACGTGATCGAATCAGAAATGAGGAGATCCGTAGAAGAACTAAAGTCACCGACATAGCTCACAAGATTAGCCAGTTGAAGTGGCAGTGGGCAGGGCACATAGCACGCAGAACAGATGGCCGATGCGGCCGAATCGTTCTGGAGTGGAGACCATGGACCGGCAAGCGCAGCGTAGGTCGTCTACCGACACGGTGGACAGACGACCTGATGCAAGGTCGCAGGACGACGTTGGATGCAGGCCGCTTCCAACCGTTCCTTTTGGAAAATCATGGGGGAGGCCTATGTTCAGCAGTGGACGTCCTACGGCTGTGATGATGATGATGATGATGATGAAACGTTCAACCGTTTAGGCGAAAGAAGGCTGAAAGAAGCATGCTATAGCATAAAATAGTCGAATTATAATATAATTATAATAATATATATGTACTCGTATTATTCAGTTCAGATCACAAAGTACATATCTTAACTATACCTCTAATTAAATAAAGTATGTAATTTAGATAATTAACACAAAACTGTGGTAAGTAGATACTAATAGGTAGGTAATAATAACATTAAAATGTATTGGTTTTAATTAAAGAGCTTACATACGTACTTATATAATTCCGTAGGCACAGTGATCCACATTACAAATAATACAATATGTTTTTAGAAAAGTTTACCTTCAAATTATAATTGTGATCTAACTAACATGTCAAAGTCTTAGCTGATACTTCATGAGTTCTTGTTTACACAGACTCCATGATTAACCTAAGGTAGCAATACTTGTTGTGCGTGCTGGCATATTAAAGTGTGTAAAATTAATATGCTTTATTTACCCGTGTTCATTAGAAATAAACTTATTTCTGATATTTACAGATCTCATCGAATTTAATATTAACTTATAATTTAGTTTTACGTTGACTAACCGATCCGATGTCGACAACCCTACGCGTCCATCAAACACCCTCGCTAAGTATATCAAATGAATTGTAAATGAAATCAGCGGCGAGTGGCAGCAAGTTTTATCGCGCGCCTCCCCTAGCCGACTCACCGAGTGGACGTACCTTTAGCGGGGAAACGGACCAAAAAGGAATGTGTTAGAATGAGGGAATCGACTTCAAATGAAGGAAATATATAAAAATAAGGTCACTGCCTTAGTTGTATTAAGTTAAACATTTTTAAATCATCATCTAGTTCCTATCTGATCATAACATAACAGAACATAAAGTTTCAGAGTAGCCTTCAACTCTGTATGTATTCTCTACTTGTTTTGTTTTAAGTATTCTATGTACTAGGCTCAATATTTTACAGATATAAAAATACAATTGACTAAAAGACTTCATAAAATATTGTGTCTAATAGTAAAACGAATGCTGTAAGCTCATTTTTATTAACAGAAAACAACCAACACTATTCCACAAAATATAGCATACCAAAAAAGTTTTTTGTGCATACAAATAAAACTTTTTTTTTTCTCTTAGTTCAACTTAAGTACTTCGCTATTTCACAGAATAGCACCAGTCACTAAGGTCTTTATTAATAAACGTTGCATAAACCTATATTAGGCGTAACATGCTTTGTCTTGCTTTCACGCGTGACATTTACTGCAAGCGAAAAATTGACAGATAGATGTTTTAACTGCTCCGGGTGTAAGCCAAGTTTATTAATAAGGCCGTACGAGTGTGGTGGTGTTGAGAGGTTCTATCATTATGTCGTGCAGGGTAATAAAAATGCGAGACTCTTCTAAAATATTCAACTTCGACAACCATCGAAACATTGCAAATTTGCAAAAAGATTTTTTTTAGTGTTTATAATAGTTACTAGCTGACCCGCCAGCGGCTTCGCTCGCGTGGCCTCGTGGGATACGGTAATTACAGATTTCAATGGGTCAAATTTTAATTAGAGGTCGAATTTCACAAAACCCGGTCTTAGTGAGTCCAAAAAATAACTCCCATGCAAAATTTTAAACTTTTAGAACTCGCAGTAACGAAGTTTTATACAAACTTTCAACCCCAAAAAACCCTTAGGGGTTGAATTTCATAAAATCCCGTCTTAGTGAGCACCTACGCCCTAAAAAGAACCCCCATGCAAAATTTTAAAATTTTAGAACTCACAGTAACGAAGTTTCATAGAAAATAACAACCCTAAAAAAAACCCTTAGGGGTTGAATTTCATAAAATCCCGTCTTAGTAAGCACCTACGTCCTAAAAAGAACCCCCATGCAAAATTTTAAACTTTTAGAACTCACAGTAACGAAGTTTCATACAAACTATCAACCCCAAAAAAAACCCTTAGGGGTTGAATTTCATAAAATCCCGTCTTAGTGAGCACCTTCGTCCTAAAAAGAACCCGCATGTAAAATTTGAAACCCCTACCAATTGTAGTTTCTGAGATTTCGTGATGAGTGAGTGAGTGGCCTTTCGCTTTTATATATATGGATTATTGGGCCTGAGTTTCCTGGTATATAACAGTTAACTGCGTGTACATAAGAATGCTGTTTGTATAATGTAGTAAATTTTATTTTCATTTGCTTTAAGCATGTGCCTGTAAAGTGAAGTTATGTGGTAGAACTAGAATAAGGTATAAAACATAAAAGGCCAAAACTAACTCTTTTCATGTACACATTATCCTCACTATCCTACAACTTGCCTAAGTTTTCATTTAATAAAATTAAATAAGCGAAAAGTTTTAAACTACCCACTAGCCTTTATCAAACATTATCTATGAAATATTCGAAAATACAGACGCGTCAAATTCAGCCGTGCGATTCTACGATAATAATGATTCGTCAAAGAGATCGTCGAAGAGCTCACCGAAGTTTAATATCGCCTTGTACATAAGGTTGTTTTGCTAACGTTTCTTGTAATCTCGTCATTTGTTTCACGAAAGTTGTCAACGATGCAACGATGTTTAGATCGTTTAGAGAATCCTACGGCTGCACTGAATGTTTTATCAGTAGAAACGCTCTAAAACTAATTGCAAAAATAAAGACTGACTGTCACCTTGAAACAAAATATATCTCTATAAATTTAGCTACACGCTTCGTAGCAATTCTCAGTGATTGTAGCGTCTACATCGTAGCAACGGCTACGACGTAGCAGAGTGGCGAGTGCTACACTGATTCTACGAATAGAATTGAATTAAATTTTACAGTGGAAGCCACTACAATTTAATGAATAGAATTTGAAACAATTGCAACTTGTATTCCGAGAGGCTAGTGTATAATACAATTGTTTTGTTAAATAAATCTTCTAGTTTGTTGTCGTCTATTTTTCAAACATTAATTAAACAAAGTTTGTATTATTACGTTTTAGATTAAGAGGATTGCTAGTACTTTACGTACTAAAAGAGAAAACTCTTTTCTACCTCTTAACATTGTCCGATTTCAGTGATTTTTTTTATGGAATCATCACATTGTTTACTATGCCCGTACGTTTTGATTTTTTCAGTATTTCAAAGTACTATAGATTTCCTTTTTATAACTTAAAAAACCGAAAAAAATCAAAACGTACGGGCATAGGAAACATTGTGATGATTCTATGAAAAAAAAAACACTGAAATCGGACAATGTTAAGAGGTAGAAAAGAGTTTTTTCTGTTAATACGTAAAGTACTAGCTATGCAATCCTCTTAAGAATCAATGAGACGAGCAAATAGATCACCGCTGAGCTTTACGTGTGTTCATAACAGTTTTGACCCTGTCATCATCATCATCATCATCTCAGCCGTAGGACGTCCACTGCTGAACATAGGCCTCCCCCATGATTTTCCAAAAGGACCGGTTGGAAGCGGCCTACATCCAACGTCGTCCTGCTACCTTCATCAGGTCGTCTGTCCACCGTGTCGGTGGACGACCTACGCTGCGCTTGCCGGTCCGTAGTCTCCACTCCAGAACCTTTCGGCCCCATCGGCCATCTGTTCTGCGTGCTATGTGCCCTGCCCACTGCCACTTCAACTGGCTAATCTTCTGGGCTATGTCGGTGACTTTCGTTCTTCTACGGATCTCCTCATTTCTGATTGATTTGATTCATTTGACCCTGTAGATGGATTAAATCGAAATTGTGATCGTTTGATCAATAATTACGATACTTTTTACTGTAGTGAAATTTAGATATAGACTATTCATTTAAATATTTTCATGCTACGTTTTAAACTATACAATCTTATAGTTTTTTTTCTTAATTTTTATACCGGGTTTTTCTTAAAGAATATGCCACTCTTATTGCCAATCAATATATTATATACACAGTTTAAAAAAAGAATAAAAATAGGCATTATTATTGTACAGTTTTAGGGCCTGTATGACTGCCTGGTACAAGTCGCACAGCCCTCGGGCATTTCTGAGTCAGGCTGCGACAGAACTCCGTTACACCCACCTACTTGCCAGAAAGCATGGTCTGAAACAAATAATCGCCGACGCAGGGCATCGTTACGAGTACATTCCACTAAAACATGGTAAACATCTTCTAATTTGTCACATTGGTCACAATTTGGACTATCTGTTTTCTTCATCATATACATACATTTCTACTGGAATGTGCCCGGATCGAAGTCTTAATGTTGTTAATGTATCGCTTCTTTCCATGTTGCTCCCTAAAAACCATGGGAAACGAAGAAGTGAAGGCTGTATCGTCCTATACCAAATTTCTTTAGATAGGGATCTTTTGTCGAAATACTCTGACCAGCTGTCGTACATACACTTTTTATAAATGGTATCAAATCTGTATAATACGGTAACCAGGTTATTCTCACTCCATCCACAGCTGCTTCCTTGGCCAGTCGATCCACTTCTCCATTTCCCACCAGTCCAACATGTGAAGGTATCCATACAATCTAATAGATAAGAATGAAAAATTGGAGATGGAATTGAAAAACGACCTTAAGAGTTCCTTGTCGTACTACCGAACTCAACATTTTAACCATCTAGAACTCTACAATCTTACGTTTGTTTGTACATAAATACTAATTTATTTATTTTTTTCTTTTCAGGTAAATTTCTACTCGTTTCGTGTTGAAAAGAAAATCTGCAAAAGGTTGTGAGTCCGCATACTTTCATATTTCAAATAAAAATGATACAAGTTTAAAACATAAGAATATTCCTTTATAAAAACAGCTTTAAAACCAAGTTTGCTTTGAAATGTTTTGGACTTGGGTTGCTTGCGATTTTATAAAAGTTAAGTTTACGACTAAAGCTATGAGAGTTCATAAAAAACTTTGTTTATTTTGTACAGATCTGTTGTTTTGAATAGTTTATGTTAAACATTTTTTAACTTTCAATAACCAAAGTGCAAAAGAGTAGACTAATGCTGTATCTCTTCTGTTTGTTGATCTGTTTGTATATCGCTTGTCTTCTGCTAGTAAACTGTGAATCGCAGACCTAAACCCCGAGTGTTTGAGACCCGAAACTGACATGGAAAGCAAACATTATTTTGGAAGGTCCATGAAAAATATTACGATCGTATCTTGCATTGTATGTCATTAGACACTAGCGACTTCCCGCGACTTCGTTCGGGTAGTAGGCTCGGCCTTCAGCCTCGTTATAACCTCCCAATTCTTCTTGGTTTTTCTTTCATACGAACCTTCTCCTGACAATAATTACCACACCAAAAAAAAATACGAGATTGTTTCATCCGTTCTCAAGTTATAGCGTGACCAGGAGAAATAGGGGTTCATTTTTATATTATAGATATATAGATTATTTAAAGAGTGGGTAAAAAACAAATATATTTTTCGTCATTTATTATCTTCTTCAGATATGCAAAGTTGTAAGTTTCATACCGTTCTTGTTTCCGAGCTTATCTTGTTAAACACCTCTGTAATTTGGAACTTCAATATGTTATGTTGACAATATGTTATGTTAAACTATGACTTAACTGTGCCATTGTATATGTCAACGATACTATTACATTACACTTAAACAAATATTCGAGCTAGACCCACAGAAGTGTCCTACTATTACTTTTTCCTGTAATTTCCGAGATCTTAAAATACTCTCTACTTAAAAGTACTCCAATATTTATTTAATAATTCCATCACGTCTCAGAAATATGTGCGAAAGTAGCTGCCCTTCATTGCAACATGCGACACATATACTAGTTTAGCACCAGATTGAGAGAGACAGGCATATTTCTATGCGTTACAGACGATTTGAGGGTCTAGTACGGTCACAGTAAGAGGTTTTGACTTTTATTTTTACGGTAATGCGAACATTCTATAGTGCGACTTATTGGGGTGGGTGGTTGAGATTTTATGGAGAGCATTAAGTATATAGAATTGCTTTCTTAAAATATTTTGATAATCTTGTGTAATACAACTGATCCGCACGCGGCATTTCTCGCATGGTTTACGGGAAGTTCTAGAAATCAATTAGATAAATATGAATAAACATAAAATATTGATTCAGGCGTTCCTTTCAAAAGAAACATTCAGCGACACTTCCGCTGGCAAAATATTTATGCAAGCCTCCCCTCCCGCATAAAATGCAAATAGGAAGTGTACATAATATGAAACACACTAAACAACCAAAAAAAAAAGGATGCAACACGTGTTTCGCCTCTACACGAATCATCCTCTATATAAATAGTTTATTATTTATTATTATTCTACCTAATCTATAGAATCTATAGAAACTCTCAAATTTTAAATAAAGCACTACCAAACACACTTCCATATCACACAAAGGTTAGCTGGAAGAAAATGCTAATTAGCATTCAGTTCGCCTATGTACTTTTAGTTTTGTGCAATAAAGAATTTTCTATCTATCTATCTATCTATCCTCCAGAGATGTGCGCTAGACCAACATTCTATAGGTGAATAAAAAAGTAAGTTGATGCTCAGTTAGTCCTTATAATACCATCTAACAGCCAGAGAAATTCTTGTGAAAATTGTTGCCGTTTCGGAGTTTAGCTGGAACTAACAGACAGAGAGCCGAAATCACGGTTAGTTTGGCCTTTTTGCGTTTACATTGAGCTGTGCTCGTCACGTGCTACAGTCCCCTTCAACCTTAATACTTAATAATAATAATCAACGTAATGCTTGTGCACTTTTGCTTCTCGGTAGAAAGTCTGGCACCGACCGAGATTTTACGTTTATTGTGCAATAATAATATGTTACAAAACTCAGTGGAACATTACCTCCCATACTAGGATATGAACCTGTATCATGAGAGGCAGTGTCTTCCCATGTTGTTGTCTAAGGTGGTTTTTTGAGAAGGGCGGTCATGCCCAAGTCCGGAACCAAGAGAGTTAGAGAAAAATCGTGAAAGAAGACATGCCCTCGATTTATAAGAAAACAATAACTGCATATTTAGGTTATTTTTTAAATCTTTTACTTTTGACGGAAATTCACCCGAATGTTTTTTCAATAAAAAAGACACCTGTATTATTAACTATGAATGCAGTTATTGTTTTCTTAAAAATCGAGGGCATGTCTCCTTTCACGACTTTTCTCTAACTCTCGTGGTTCCGGACTTGGCCATGGCCGCCCTTCTCAAAAAACCAGCCTGTATAAATATATCTTTGCGTTCTCTATACATTTATGTATTTTATAGTATTTTTATTTCAGTGTTAAGAAGTAGGTGCATTACAAAAATAGTAGAAATTTACTAGCGCGCATGTGTATGTGTATGGGCATTGTGTGTGATGTGTATATATGTATGAGTTTGTAGTAGATTGAATGATGATATATAAGTAATGAATATTAATTATATAAGTAAGTGAATATTAATATATATTATATTATGAATATTAATATATATGAATATTAATTATATAAGTAAGTGAATGATATGTAACATTGGACAATAGGAGTTACGAGTAATAATTTCTCAGTTAGTAACAATTGAATATAATATCCCTTTGCATACCAGAGACGTACATTTACGTGAGTTTCATTCATAAATCTTTTGTTTTAATTACCACGGTATACAAAGGGTTAAGCCAATTCAAGATGAGTTGTTTAAGTGTGTAATTATTAGCTATCTCAGATTCCTCGTTAGAGTTTATAGGACACTTGATGTCTAATCACAAGAGGCCTACGACCTAGTAATAGTATATTTCATTAGAAGTGGGGAAAGGCTGTCATTGCAAAGAGTTCTGACAAATGTCTAGGTCAAAAGGCAAGGGTTGACAGTCGAAACAAGTTGCAATGACGGTTCCGCACGTGTACTGAACGACTATTTTTAATACAATTGCGAAAAAATTAAGCAATTTAATAAAATAAACTCACAAAGAAAATTTCTGGAAAATGGCCCCAACCATAGAATATAAGCAGAGATTTTTTTTCTTTATCCATTCTGGTAGGCAATGGGAACTATGTCCATACAGCCAAGTCTTCAGTAGATTTTTTTTATTAATATGAAATGAAAATGAATTTTAATGAGATGAAATGAAATGAAACCTAACCTAACTCATTCAATCAAATCATTAAATCTGATATTGAAACAAATTAGTAGCTTCTTTTTAGAAATATACGTATTTGCATGAATCATAAAAACTTCTATGATTTTTTTTAGTAAAAACTTCATGGTTGGTTTTTCTTTTTAATAGGCATTATTTTGACAGTTGGGAAATAGAACGCACGAGTTCGGGAAAGGTAAAAAAAAGCACGAGTATGTAATAGCCCACATCCCGAACGCTATACGTCCCTGCAATACGCCAGTTTTTGAGCAACTGTATTAAAAAATTATGATTTCCATTACTCACTGAATTATATCTGACATACGCTTGTGGAAGTTGGAAGCAGCACAGCGTAGACCTACGTCGGTTGTGACGTAGGTGTTTATAAATTCCTCGATTAACATGCACGCATTTCTCGGGAACACGACCAGGATCTCATAAACGCCGGGAGATGCAACTCATTTGAATATTATATTAAACCTACGTTCGAGAATTCTTCTCATATCACAACTATGTACATACACGCGACCTGTGTCGTGGATATACGACTAAACGAATACTTTGATGTTAGTTCCATACAAATTGTGTCTTTGTATCTTTAGTAGGATATACCGTTGATAGAGAGGATATAGAAACCGGCCGTAGAGTATATACAGGCAGATGAGAAAAGCTATTTTATTTTATACTAGCTGGTGCCCGCGACTACGTCTGCGCAGGATTAGTACTTCGAGTAGCTTATTATCTTCTCCAAGGGCATATCTATCTTTATACTAAAATGTCATAAAACATGTACATGGTCAAACGCAATTGGTATAATAGTATTATATGAGTAAATTTAAATACTTAGTATATCAATCAGTAAACATTAATAATAAAATACAGGACTTACGCATACAAATATAAAATGAATCACCATGGAAAAAAACTGTCATTACATTTCATCACCCTTGACGGACGCTGAGCAGCCGTGCGATTCTCTAAGAGCAAACATCATTGCATCTTTGACAACATCCGTGAAACAAATGAAGAGATGACAAGAAACGTTGGAAAAACAACCTTATGTATAAGGGCGATATCTCATAAAGGATTTGACATCCGTGAGCTCGTCGACGGATCATTAGAGAATCGCACGGCAGGTCTCGTGTATCGAGCTGTCAAATTGACTTGGCTTTTGGCTAAGCTATCAAAAACTGATACAATATTTGACAGAACTGTCATCATTACGATCTTGACGGAGGCGGAGATCTTATTATTTTGTCTATGTTGTGCCTAAGCATATTACGCTTTTTTACCCGGTGGTGAAGGCTGATGATGGTGATGAAAAGTATCCTATATGTTAATCCAGCGCATCATCTACCTCCATACCAAATTTCATTAAAATTGCTCCCGCCGTTTGATCGTGAAAGAGTAACAAAGATCCACACATCCACACATCCATACTCACAAACTTTCGCGTTTATAATATTAGTATGAAGTAGGATCATGTAATAACATAAAATCATCTGCATCTTAATCTGCGTTATCTGCCGTGTGATTCTGTAATAATTCGTCGATGCGCTCGTCGACGAGCTCACCGATGTCAAATACTTTATGAGATATCGCCCTTGTACATAAGGTTGCTAACCACAATAAAACGCTATTGTAGGTATAACTATCACCTTACTGCGTGCGATTCTCTAAGAGCAAACATTGTTGCATCTTTGACAACATCCGTGAAACAACTGACGAGATTATAAGAAACGTTGGAAAAGCAACCTTATGTACAAAGGCGATATCTCATAAAGTATTTGACATCGGTGAGCTCGTCGAAATCAGTCGAATCATTACAGAATCGCACGGCAGGTGATATATTCCGTGTTCACTGTTGTGTGAGTCATTGTGGAGACAAGCATATTGTCCTAAATCACCTAAAGATATGTAATAGTCTCAGTTTATATATAAGCTATACAAATGTCTGATAAGAGTGTTTTATACGGTAACCCTTTGTAGGCTAGTAGTGCCGGGACGTTCCAATAATCATGCTACTAGCAAGCATACGAAGTGTTGAATAGACAGTTAAATATTTTTTTTAATTTTTCGATTATCGGACCTCGTGCCTGGGTGGCCTAGTGGTCATGGCGTCAGACGCCACGGAGTGTCTTAAGACGCGGAATCGAAATCCTTCCGAGGATGGCAGTTTTCTCAATTTATTTGCAATGTTTGGTATCGCTAAGCATGCGTTAATGCTTTAAAATCAAATTATAAAAACATACGAATAGCGTCAAATAAAACTTTATTATATTTATTATTAAAGTGCATGAAATCCGCCCTCTTTTTTGGACTTGGCCACACTCGGGTAATTATTTAACCAGTGTTACTCGCGCCATCAAGGCGAATCTAATGAAGTATTATTTATCAAAATTGGTTAAGCCTTTGAGTAGTTACCAGCGGAGATATGAACGGACACACCATACAGGCCAAATACATAACCCTTCTTTTGGGATTCATTGCAGTCGGGTAAAATGGTAACAGAAGAACGAATGTCACCGACATAGCCCAGCAGATTAGCTAGTTAAAGTGGCAGTGGGCAGGGCACATACCACGCAGAACAGATGGCTGATGGGGCCGGAAGGTTCTGGAATTGAGATCACGGACCGGTAAACACAGCGTAGTTCGTCCACCGACACGGTGGACATACGACTTGAAAAAGGTCGCAAAACGACGTTGGATGCAGGTCGCTTGCAACCGGTTCTTTTGGAAAATTACAGGGGAGGCCTATGTTCAACAGTGGACGTCCTACGGTTGAGATGATGATGATGAAAATGGTAACAGGAGCTGTAACTGCTATACATTCTGTGGAAGGCGATAAGCCTGAACACAATACACAAACTGTATAAGTATGTATAGGTACATACAATTTAATATAATATTCAAATTATGTAAGTCGTAGTATGCGGCGCGGAGATGAGTGATAGCGTTCGCAGATACGTGCTCAGCATCCGGTAGTATCCGCCAGAATCCGGTTTGATCCAGCTTTTTACTTCACTTTAAAAGTCTCTTAGTAGTCCTTAGATCTATCTAGGTGAATTCTGCATCCAGGAGACGATGTAAATGATTTACCTAAGTGTGGCTACACATCAGCTGTTATTAATAGTTCCTCTCATTATTACATACCTTCACAGTTTCCCTTGAAACAGTTCTACCCTAAACACAGTACTTTCCTGCTTCGAAACAGAATGTCTAGAAGTTTGACAGTACCCACAAAAAAGGCCTCTTGGTGTAGGATTTACCTCTTCAGAGTTTTCTTAAACATTATCTAAATGTTAGAAACTTTCATTTAGAACCATACACGAGGGGTAGTGAGGGTGGCTGCTAGTTCAACTCGGCTCAACTCGGTTCAAATCGGCTTGAGCTTTCAGTGAAGGTAACATTATGATGAAGTCTACGGCATGGGGGTCGGGCGCTTCTTGTATCCACCTGGCTAGCTACCACCATCAAGTTTGTGCATCTGTCGCTGCACACTTAACACTGTGATTCTGCAGCTGTCTGAGAGTCAGAGAAGTCAGTAACTTGAGAGCCACGAGCTATTAGCTCTAGTGTGGTATCACCTTCGACGGCATCAGCACTGACCATCAAGTGAGAGAACTCAAACATTAGTATATAAACGTATGAAGAAATATGCATGTACGAGCACACTACCCACTCGTACTCCTAATCCTTATTATTCCTCCTCCTTGAGTCGTAATCCTCATGTCTGAGGGTCGTGACCTCCTCCACCCATTGTCCTTTCTTTTAAGATATTACGCCAGTGTGTTCGGTCACCAGCTATGTGTAGAGCATCGTAAACGGATATACCAAGAGTGGTGCGGATCTGGTCGGACCAAAGCATTGGACTGCGGCCACGAGATCTTTTGCCATCGACTTTTCCAGTCACCACAAGTTTCTCGAGGTTATCTCCTTCCTATCTAGCGATGTGACCGAAATATTGCAGAATTCTCTTCAAGCAAATGGAAGACAGTCTTGTAATTATTTTAAGTTGCTTCAGAATAGACACGTTGCACCAATGTGCTGTTCAAGGTGTTTTTAACATTTTTCTGCAACACCACATCTCAAAAGCGTCGATGCGGTTGCGATCATCAGCTCTCAGAGTCCGTGTCTCAGCCCCGTATAGACACATTGAAAAGACCAAGGTATGGACGATCCTTTTCTTTGTCCTGAGAGATATTTTACGGTCCTTCCATATTCTGCTGAGCTGCGACATGGCGTTCTTGGCTATAGCAATTCTTCTGCGTACGTCTGCTTCGCAGGAGCCATTATTGCTAATGTTGGATCCGACTCCTAATACTTATTATTACATTGCTCATTAAAGTCTCTTTTGTATCAGCATGTATATGCACTAAACCCTTCTAAACAACGCAACGGGTTTTAGTGCGGGTTTCACCACCACTTACATAAGTTTTCATAATTTTATCATATTTCTTTATAGATATGATAAAAGTACCTATCACTGTAAAGTACAAACCAAGATGTCCACTTACGTAATATGCAGAGCATGTAAGAATTAACACGACGTTTTTAAATATCACATACGTTTTTTTTAATATATGATATATATAATAGCTGCGCCCCGCAATTTCACCCGCGTGGTGATGGATGGTAATGATGAAAAGTACTTAACGACCTTCTGAATATACGCACAAAACTTCATAAGAATCTGTCAAGCCGTTTCAGAGGAGTTTGTCACTAACGCTGTGACACGAGAATTTTATATATATTATATTATATAACTTACCCATACGGCGGTTAAAATTATAAAGAGAGTTAAAATTTGATGCTGGGGTGGTAAGCGTCAGTGGCCTAGATGGTCATGGCAACTGACACAGATTGCTGGAAGACGCGGGTTCAAATCCCGTCCGTGGATGTGAATTTTGCTCTCTAAAATTGCAATAGATCACAGGTTTACTGTAGTATTATTGAACGCTCTCAGTGGTGCTGCAACAGTTGCTGCGCTCAAGATTTGGATGGGTGTCCGCAAGTTGCATTTTCAAGAGATTGCTTCAGAGAATATGATAAGCTGTCGGTTCCTGTTGTTTAATTTCGTTGTGTCGTCGTGTTAACTTCGACACTAGGCTGATCAATAATCTATCATTCAAGCCGCACTGGGTCCGTGTGGTGGATTACGGCTCATAATCCTCTCTTTGAGAGGAAGGCTCTAGTGTCAGCAGTGGGTGCAACAGGCGTAAATAACTTTTATTCAGTATAGAAACCCTTGTGGCGGTTCTTGTCACGATTCTATGTATGTTTTTTTCGATAAGACCTATTTCTAATAGTACATTCATGATCTTTTAGTACTGTATATTTATATGTAAGAAATGTCAGAATGTTGGTGAAAATTTAATATTTATGTCTTTAGAGGAAACACTGGTGTCGATCCCTAAGCAACGTAGGTCTATTTCCACTCATAGCATATATCCATATTAAATATTATACTCCCTGTTAAATTACGCAAGAAGCCTTCGTGTAAGGCGCCCTGAAACTGAAATATTCATTTTCTTGTTCCTAAACACTATCTACTATCCTGAACAAACCCTCGTCCATCGATACAGCACTAACCGAACCTCGTATATCCACCCGGCTTCTGTCAAATGCATGCTATAATACTAAATTACTTAATGCATCGACCTATAAAAGATTTAACGCACTCACACTAACGCCAAGCCACGCCCCCGAGTCGGTAACCCTTTGTTCTTATAACACACATGCGCAGTACTCGACTGCAACGCCTCTGTGTGCGTTAAGGGGCATGATATATCTACGCAATTATTCTTCCTTACATTTTATTTATCGCTGTTTCTTGTATTGGCTATTGAATCGTGATTTTATTGCTAAAAAATTCTATCGTATTTTCTATAGACGCCGCGCGATTTCAGAAATTGGGAGTAACCCTCTCTAGGGACGGAAAATCCGCGAAAACCTCCAATAGAGATAATTACGACCATTATTAAAAGTACAAGAATTTTGAGGGGAATATTTTATTCCATTTCCTATCACTGAGTGACAACGTTCGCGAGATTTCCCCTGTGCGAGCTCTTAAGTGTGTGAGTGAGACGGGAATAGCTGGCACGTGTGTGTGAGTAAGGCCGTGTGGCTAAGGGCATAAATACGGGAAGCTCTGCGATTTCCCAGCATTCGGTTTCCGCCTCTCGCGACGGAAAGACTTTTCCGCGGGTCAAAAATGTCATAGCTTATTACGATACTCTCTCTCTTCTTCTTCTTTTACTCTATCTAACGATACGTATCATGTATTGTCAAATGTAATTTTGGTGCTCAATTAAAAGAAGTATTTTTATATTCGGACTTATGGAGACTTGTTAGTAGGTTGTAGGCTAGTATAGGTTAATATTATATTTTGGTATAGAAGTGTGATACAGAAGACGGCAAGATGAACTTCATCGGTGAGTAGTTACTAAATATTTTTTTTATTTGACTCTATTAGTTACATTTGGTTCGTGACATAATATATATAGTTATATTTTACACCATGGTTTAAGAGGGCGTTTTCCTTGGTTTTATATATAAATATTTTACACTGTTCACTTACGTACTTATTTTATCTGATTTAATTTTAAAGACGTGTTAGATACTAATTATTTCCGTTAAATTAAATATCTAAGCCTTTTCTACGAAATGATAATCTAACTTGAAACATTTAGCAATCTTAACTGCCTCTGCTACGATTAACATGACGTCACCAAATTTATACCGAGTACATAACTGACATCATAATTAGAACTCTATGTCGTCGTAATTCAAACGCAGTTGAACCTTATGTTAGGTTAGCGAGGGTTGATGCGGCAAATCCATAATTTGGGCATTTACTCTGTGAGCCCTGCGTCGGGGGTATACGCATTTGACCGAGTTCTTTCAAGGCTAGAGACCGCTGGCACCAAGCCAACTGGGTTGGAACCCGCTCCGAATATAGGGTACGGATATAGTGGGAGCTGAAGTTAACTAACGACGAGGATGGAGAAAAAGTCGAGACTAGCTGTTGGCTTTTGGCCACGGTTAAGCCGAAGACTTAGATCTTGTATTTAAGGAAGGTTTGTTTTATTAGTTCAATTTGTTAACGAGGTCTAAATGAATGATTGCGTACATATGGACACCTTTCAGTTTAGTACACCTTTTTGTTTCACGCCGTTCTAATCTTACGTTGTCAGGGTATTACGTATAATTAAAAATATGATAGAGTATCTTATTCGGTGCTCTTTAGATAAGTCGTGGATACTCATCAATTTATAGAAATTAAAATCTACAGTAGGTACATCTCTTTGACGTCATTTAGATATTTTATATAAAAGGATAGATATTCGGATCGACGCAGTCTTGGATTTAATGTGTGGAAAAGCAGAAATATTTTAGCTCACTTAAGGGGCTCAAAAATGATTATAACTAGGTAAATACCGATAATTTACAAAAAAATATTCTCTTCCGTGTTATTTCGTAATAAGTTACATTAAAAGGTATTTTCCTGTATGCTCACGGAATCGGAGTTTTTTTGGAAACTAAACGTACATTATTTTCCTATTCTAATCGACATTTTAGTGCGAGAAAATTCATGTGGTAATGTACAAATACTGCGCGAAACCTTCTATGTTCTGAGGTACTTTTCAATAAAGTTAAAACAAATGATACTTTATGAGGACATATTGAATCTCTGTTAATAAATGGACATATTCAGCTCCACGATAGAAATATCAAACACAGCTTTGAAAAAAGTACAATTTGAAAAATTCAACACGGACTTCCATTCTATTCAGTCATTAAAGTGTAACTCAAAAACTACTGGACAGAATTTAATGAAATTTAAATAGGACCACACAGGAAACACCAGCCTACGAAGAAATAATAGTCTATTTCTTCGTAGGCACCAGCTTTCAAACAAAAATGAAAACAAAAAAGAACTTTGAGAATCGGTTCACCTTATCCAAAGTTATGAGGTAACTAACTTAAAAAATAAGTACAGTCTAATTGAGTACCTCCTCCTTTTTGGAAGTCGGCAGAAAATCTAAACAAGTAATAATACGACAAAGAATCGGGTCTCGCACTTATAGGTATTCTCAATTTAAACTATGTACTTACATAATAAAAATACCTGTTTTTATCTTATTACAGTACGTAGTATTAGAGATACGCTGGAGTCGGTTTAGTGTTTTTCTAAGCCCGCGTTCTCATCATACCCCAAACGAAAATTTTCCGTTTTTCCTTTACATAGAAACAAGACGAATGCTAGTAAGAAAAAACAAGTTAAATTGAAGCCTATTTCTGAACAAACGGGATCGTTATCTATCGCTAGAGACAACCCGTGCGAGGGCGTAGGTTCTAAAAAGGCTCGTATTCGTTACATGGATTTAGTTTAATGCTGGATCTAGCTGACGATGAAAAAACTACGGTATAATAAATACTATTTATTGCGAAGCTTAAGAAATATTTTATAGAAGGATATTTCGTTCACCACTGTACTTAACATAAACTATGCGCCTTATAAACGTTATATATTAAGTTTATTATTAAGAGGTTAGTCATGGACTCGAGGATGACGGCCGCAGTATGAATCGACATAAAAATTTACAGTTAATATTGCTGGAGCAGAAACAAATATACTTGTACACTCTAATACCTTCGCACTATGATTAACTGTGTCACGGCAGACATAGGCACACACATCAACACATCAAAAAAACATACCTTGCACAAATAATTTTGCTATAAACACAAAGGGTTAGGGATCGAATCTGAGACTATCGCTTTGTAGGCAGGATCATTAACAACTTCGGATAACGGGGTATTCGTTATTAAATTAAATTAATCAAGCTAATATTATAAGTGCGAAAGGTTGGTAATATGTGTGTATGTTGATCCACGCAAAAACGTCGCAACGGATTTGGATGAAATTCAGGGTGGAGATGGTTTGTACTCGGGATTAACACGTAGGCTACTTTTTATCCTTATGCAACGAGTTAATTCCCACGGACGAAGTCGCGAGTAGGAGCTAGTATTAGATAGATTTTAGCGTACGCTAACATTTCAACAACTCAACCAACCTTCCTCTTTTAAATTATAAAGACAAAAAAACCAACCTTCAAGTACAGTTTTCCAAAGCAAAATATTCCACAGTGTAAGCGGGTTTCGACCAGAATATAAGTATAAAAGTTTATATTAATCCAGTGGGACTGGCAGAGTGCCAGGTTCGCAAATGTCCCGGTCATTAGGTTATCCGGGACACCTGGTGGTTTCATCCGGGTTGAGTTTCTTAAGGAATATATTTTCTAAAGATACGTTTAAGGCGCATGGCATTGTCTCATGCCTGCTGTCAAACAACGCTACAGCTAGCGCCGGTATCAAGGGAGTTTTATTGATCAGCCTTACAAACGCTGCTTAAATTGAGTAAACGTCATTTAGTACGGCCAAGGACCATTATAATAGTATCTTCGTTGGTACGGCGCAGAACAATTAAACTGTGGCAGTACTAAATAATGTCATTTAAAGTTAAACAGCGTTTATATGTAACGCCTTACTTATTTATTATATTAACTCTACTAAACATTATTGTTTATCGACTAGTTTGCCCGCGCCACAAAACTGCAAGGATTTTTGAGGTCCAAAGTGTCGGCGCAACAATTGTTGCAAGTAAGTGTCACGCGCGTTTTTCGTTGTTTATTTTTTAAAGTCATCCCAATGTTTAACCATACTTTATAATTCTAAAAAGTGAATATCCTTACAAAGTTTCAAGAATTCTTTGTTTTTGATTTGGGAATATCATGAAACAGTTTCTAAAACATTCCAAAGTATTCGCATAAAGATTTTTCTTTTTGTGCAGGCGGGCATTAGCCCTTCATCGTCGTAAGCTTGATTTAATTACGGTGAAAATAACTTAGCTATTGTATTTACCGATTTCAGTTGCATTAATATGCAGAACCATTAAGCAATGGTATAGTGTAATCCTCACTTCAATACGATGGTATCCAGTCCACCCGTGACCATGTTCACTGAAAAGTGTTCGAAACGTCCGAATAAAATAATATAAAATTATACGCGATTTAATTCGTTTAAAGTTGTTTAATTCCAATCCTTCAAACAGTATTATAAGTAGCAGTATTTTACTTGCTACTAGTGCCCTTCAAACCCTAAGGCAGTGGTACAGCCGTGCGATTCTCTAATGATTCGTTGACGAGATTGTCGCTGTATACTACTTGAAGGTTGAGTATTGCGAAAAGTACCAATAAATGAAATGTTTAGCAAAAATGGAACCGACTTCAACACCAAGAAGTTCAAGTTGGTTCCATTTTCGGTAAACATTTTTTCACCCTTTTTAGTGACCCTTGATAATTATGGGGTCGATGTCATTCATCGTCAATGGTTATATCAAATCATCAAAATCGGCGAAACACTTTTCAGTTATTGGGATGTAACTCAAACACGGCTTGACTGAATTTGATGAATTTTTAATAGCCTCAGAATTACTACCAAACAAAAAAAACATGAAAATCGGTTTTTTAAGACACTGGACGGGTTAAGCGACGAAGTTATCCGCGGAATTACATAAAAAAATTATATACGGTCGAATTGAGAAATATGCTTCTTTTAAACAGGTAAAAAAAGGTTTCTTCGCCGATCACGGCACGCATCCCGCCTGCGTATGGAGTATCCTTAACTCCGTTTCCTCACAGAGTAGCGGAGACCACTCCTATATTCTATCCTCCTATACATATACAATATATGTACATTTGCCACCTATGTATCACACAGTTTGTGATTTTGACTTTGGTTAGATCACAGTACGGTCTAAGACTAATGTCGACTATTTCTTGGTAAAATTTAACCAAGATCGGTTAAGCCATTTAGTCGTGAAAAGGTAATAAACTTTAGACATACAGTATCCGATCTTACTATTAATTGAGCAGCACTGATGTTAGCTGGCAAGTTTCCCGGTCAGTACATTACCGGGACCCGGTAATCCGGTTCTAGCTGCTTGGGCCCGGTATTGGTCGGGCTTTCCTCGGATCATATCCGTTTCTCATTAGTATATCCTGAACGGTTTGGCATTCTTGTTCTTGGATGTCTTTTTTGTGTTGTTTTTAGCTATTTTATTGTTTAAATTCACTTTACTTTACTTTTTTAACAGACTTCAAATGAAGGAGGTTCTATGTTCGACTGTATAATTTTTTTATGTTAGTTCATAGATTTCTCTCCCATTCGTGGACCGATTTTCTAAATTCATTTTAAAAGTACACTTCCGAGGTGGTTCCATTTAAATTCCATCAAATTTAATCAAGCGGTTTTTGGTTTTCACGCCAATAACTAAAAAGTGTTTCGCCTATCTTTACGATATCCTCATTGACGGTGAATGACAATTGATCCCGTAAGTAGCAAGTGTCACTAGAAAGGGAGACATTTTATTTTATCAAAAAATGAAACCGGCTTTAACTTTTAAAATTGTGAAATAACTTTTCGAAATAAGTTGGTACCATGCGCACAATATTGTGATAAAAGGTACGTTTGAACTGTCATTGTACCGACCGATAAGTTATTTCACACTTTTCAGTGTTGGAGTCGGTGCCCTGTCTTGTTAAAATAAGTTGATAGTGACTGCTTTCGAAGCCATTGGTCTCGGGTTCGATACCTGATTCCCACATCTATTCATAAAATATTGTATATTTTATAATCTTATAATCAGTCTAATGTACATAAATACCTAATAGCTTAAAGGATCAAGTTATTATAAAAGTCAAGTAATTTGTCCTTCGAAACAAAATTTTAATTCCTTCTCTATTGAAAGTACATTTGGATTCTTTCTTTATTTTATCTCCTAAATCTATATAAAATGAACCCCTATTTCTCCTGGTGACGCTATTACTTGAAAACGGCTTTACTGATTTCATTGAATTTTTTAAATGTATTCTTATACTTCGTAGTAGGTTCTTACATTCATCATCATCATCATCATCATCATCATCATCATCATCATCATCATCATCTCAGCCGTAAGACGTCCACTGCTGAACATATGCCTCCCCCATGACTTTCCAAAAGGAACGGTTAGAAGCGGCCTGCATCCAACGTCGTCCTGCGACCTTCATCAGGTTCTTACATTGGGATAAATTAAAAAAGATTGAAAGTTATGGCGAGGCCAAAAGCCGAGCCTCATACGCGAATGAAGTCACGGGCAGTTGCTAGTAAATTAATTTAGCTATTATTTATCAATACCTAAAGCTTTGTGGATCAGCGACGTAGGTTTCAATCATATTGTTTTTGTTGTGGACGTTACACTACATAACACGGACGTACATAAGTTCATAGCAAGTTATCGATATAGTATGTTATGTGTAGTACTTTATATATTTAAAAGACATTGAGAAAGCCATCCAGTTGTATCATCATCACCATTATCATCCAATAGCGGTCTACATATGCCTCTCACCGGGAACATTCTACCCGTTAATGGCTTGGAGGCTTAAATCTACGCCAATAATTTCATGATTTACTTCCATCCTGTCACTATCTAAATATCAATAATCTTGTAAAATGTTCTAAATTTATAAGTTTATGTGATTTTTTGGTATAAAACTAAAATTTATCTCTTTAGGCACCACAAAAACTACTAAACTTTTAACGATGGCATAGCCAGAGCACAAAGAAACCTTTCATCTCTTTTTACAATGTGACGTTAGATAAAGATAAGTATAGTGTATCCAGGGTTGTAATAAATCGAAAGGGGGGATGATAGCGTGTTAGGTATTGTAGTTTATGACACGTGTGATATAAGAGTTGGTAACCACGAACCAAGAGTAAATAATTGTAATAAATGTATATAAGTTAGTTTTAGTTTAAGTAGTAGAGAAGTCTAAAGGTATAGGTAAAATACACATAGAAATTAATTGGGGAAGTGGAAGCCCTAGACCACTTATGTCCACATTAAATGGAAATTGAATATGTTAATGGCATTAATTAAAGTAGGAACATTTTGTCTCGAATTATGCTTTAAAATATACTATTTTTTTCTTCAAGCCTCTATAGTTTGGAGGAAATAAAAAGGGGCATAAAACCTCAATCTAATATCATAGATACGAGTACGTCCCTGCCACAAAGTGCCGCCCGAACAGTACAAGGGTATGCTTTCAGCCGACCCACTGGAGATCAGATTAACACTGTGTACAAACGCCTTTACGTGTTACTACAGTACTGCGTAGGTATAGTGTATATGCATCTTTATATTGTTACTACAATACTTGGTGCTTGAGCCGGATAATATTAGTATTTATGGGAAATGTGACATTTTTCTTGTGAGCTTTAATGCAACTGTACTGTGTTTTGGAAAGGAAATGTTTGAGTTGTAAGAATTGGTTTGTTTCTTTGTAATATTATTCCGTTTTTGAGATTTGAAGGAAGAAGAAGAAAAGTTTTTTTTTTGGCTATTATGTTGTTAAACTTGCTGAACCATTAGCAACTTTGCTCGCTTGGTCTATGGCAATCGAGGCAACAATAATAAATTAAATTCACTCTTTGGGGTTTTTGGAATCACCCTTAGTCTAACATCTTTAAACGAGAAAATCTTTTATGTAATCTGAATCTCGGAAACGACTCCAATGATTTTCGTGAAATTTAGTATGCAGGAGACTTCGGGGTCGATCGATCTATCTAGGTAGCATTTTTAAACTACGTTTTATCCGTAGTTTCAGGCACTAAAAGTCTGCTACAATATTATGGCAACAAGCCATCAGCTTTAACAACAACTTAACTGCTTTACCGACACAGCAACACTAAAGCTACTTGACAATAGATGGCGTTGTAAGCAAGCTTGTTTGATTTAGGTTAGACCAAGTAAATCAATTGTTTCCTTACGAGCAAAGCTTGGCCATCCAGGTACAGCCGTGCGATTATCTAATGATTCGTCGACGAGCTCACCGATGTCAAATACTTTATGAAATATCGCTCTTGTACATAAGGTTGTTTTTCCAACGTTCCTTGTCATCTAGTCATTTGTTTCACGGATTTTGTCAAAGATGCAACGATGTTAGCTCTTAGAGAATCGCACGGCTGGATGCATACAAACTAAAATCAACAACTAAAAACTAGAGTTTATAACTCCAGAGTTTTAAGTTCGGCGTGGATGAATCAGTAGGTCAAACAGAACAAGGATATGTATAGATATCGTTTGGTAACAATGCTTAAAAACTGGTAATGCTGGGAAAATACTACCTGGCGTGCTCTGACCTGGGTGGCCCGCAATCAATTGTATTTTAACACCCGTCATACGTATACAGTATTATCCTATTCTTTCAGAATCAAATATGTATTATATGTAATAATCAATTCAGTCGAGAGCCTAGGATACAACGATTTTGAAGCTTGTTAGTAATTTTAAATACATCCGTGTGTATCAATTAAAAATCACGATTACAATAAAGAATTATTAGTCGTATACAAAAGTTTATCTACTGAAATTGTGATCAAAGTTTTAAACATTTGATAGAAACAAATATTTACAATATTTATAGTAAAGATATTTGCTTCTTACAGTTACACATATACAACACAGTCAACACACATGAAACTGTTCGGAGTTTCAAATATACCACACACACTCCAGGAAACCTATAATTTCATGAGACAATAGACAATTTATTGGTAAATAAAAACATGTACAAGAACATTTAATGCATATAGCTAATAATGTTTATTTAGTAACTGGAACAGCCATTCGGGTGACCTGTCGCACGTTGACGTGTAAAGAAGTTTGGATTTCTCGGATAGCTGACGGGGAAAAGTACAATATGTACAGCCCAATGGGGCGACAGTGTATGAACTATCGAGAAATAAGTCTACCCATAAGAATTGAATCTTTATACTCACAAAACCGAAGATATAGAACGGCAATAAGGCTCACCCCCTATTTACATGAAATAGTTCTTCTCATCAACGTGATACTAAGAACATGATAGCGAAAAGAGGGAGTTTTTTACACCTCTGTCAAACCAAAGTAAAGGTGAACTGTCTTTAATCACCCGTGTGATCTAGTAATTCACTTTGCATGAGGTTTTATAAACTGTCATGTATGCAAATGTTGTTCATATATGGGTACTCGCTATATCTAGGTTACAATATTACAATGTTCCAACGTAAATCTTGTTAGCTCTGTAGAGCTACATGCATTTACATTTTAATGCATTTACATTTGCAAACATAATGGGGAAGATAACTGGAGCCTGGAGTAGTTATGTTGTAATAGTCATAGTGGGAACAGTCATGGTACAGCTTTTTCGTCGTATATTTATGTTTTTGAAAAGTTTAGAAACTTGATGATAAAAACGGGGTTTTCTTCTCCCTAAAAATTTGAATGACCTTTTAATACCCAAAATGTAGCTAAATTAAGATAATAATATTAGAAAATTGTGATAGGTTTAACCACACACGTTGCAGTTCCTGGAAAAGTAGGTGAATTTCTGCGAACTCTATTGTATTGTTGGCCAAATATGGCGAATCGCGATTCAACGGGTTAATTAAGAATACAAATTGGACTAATTAGGAAAAAAAGGTCCTGGGATGAGGATGTAATCATAGGATGATTACAGAACAACCCAATTTAATTAAACCAAAACCTCACTACATCTTTCATCTAAATACTAAATCAAAAACGTAGTCATATTAATATTCTGCATACGAAAGTTTCAGTGAATTTATCACGCTCAAGTAACTAATCATATTTATATGAAATTTGAAAAGGAATTAACGTATTCCTAGAATGAAAACGTTGGCCATACTTTTCTACCGACTTCCAAAAAGGAGGAGGTACTCAATTCGACTGTATTTTTTATGTTTGTTACCTCATAACTTTCGATAGGTAAACCGATTCTCAAAATTGATTGAAAGCTGGTGCTTCCCGTGTGGTCCCATTTAAATTTTATCGAATTCGGTGCAGTAGTTTTTGAGTTACACTCCAATAACTGCATAGAATGGAAGTTGGTATTCAATTTTTCAAATTGTACTTGTTATGTAGATTTAATTATGATTATTTAATTAAAGTATCAATCCATTACGTGCTCACTGCCAGGATCCAGGCCTGCCTGAATGACAAGGCAGCTCCACTGTGAGCGCTTCTACTATGAGAACAGTATATTTAGGCCAAATAACCCGAAAATTTACGAAAAACTAAAAGTAGATTAGAATCTAGATTACAATGTCCAACGTAAATCTTGTTAGCTCTATAGAGCTACGTGTATGCAGTAACGGCTAATTGCGTCGCTATTTACATAGCATTTACATTTTAATGCATTTGCATTTGCAAACTTAATGGTGAAGATAACTGCAGTACGGAGTAGTTACGTTGTAATAGTGGTAGTCACAGTCATAGTAAAGCTGTTTGTACTGTCGTGCGATTCTCTAAGAGAAAACATCGTTGCATCTTTGACAACATCCGTGAAACAAATGACGACATGCTAAGAAACGTTGGAAAAACAACCTTGTGTACAAGGGCGATATCTCATAAAGTATTTAACATCGGTGAGCTCGTCGAAGAGCATATCGACGAATTGTTAGAAAATCGCACGGCTGTACGGTAATGAAGACAGAACGAGATTGTCTTTGTTGTAGAAACCCCTTAGTTATTAAATTATCATTTAGAAAGCTAGAACACAGATCTGTATGTTCTATGTTCTGAATTATTATTTAATCAGTCAATAATTTTAAAATGCACGTTAACAAACACCCATATTCTTCATATATGAATTGTTAATACTTATTTCAAAAAATGCACGTCCACAAACATCAAAATATTTCATAGAAAATTTGGTAATCAAAGGTACTTACAGGTCATAAGATCCAAATTAGTTTTTATTTACGAGTATTTTAAGGACTTTCGCGCTCAGCGACTCACGCCGCGGCGATAAGATGTCATAAGGCAAAATACAAATTTACTTACTAACTATGGTAGTGCTTAAATGTAATTTTAATTGTAAAGGGATGCAATTCTGTTATTGCTACGAGTATATAAGTTTTTAACTAATATAATCTCAAAATAAATACAATACATGGTAAATATCCCGCTTCTAACGTTAGTTTTTATATATGCTATAAACCTATAGCTAATGTTGTAATAGTCATATTGCAATGACATAAAGGATATCTCAATGTAGAGAATATAATAAAAATAAAGATAAAGCGATTTCATATCATGAGTTTTGAGGAATTCAATGTTGGATTGAATTGATGGCGATTTATTTCTCATTTTCCAGCTACCTGAAAGCCTCTTGCTTGATTTTGAAACGCAATTAATACTTTAACATTTAACAACTTCATCTTAAACAGTTCTGCGTTTCTAGGAGCTTCATTGTAAGTTTACAAAATAATTCATAGAAAACCAAATTGCACCATTAAATTTGAAAGAAATACAATTTGATTTACATGTACAACGTGCCATATTGAAGCACAGATAAAGCCCCTTACATACTATTCTTCACGTTGTTTTTGGCAATTTGAAATTAAATGCTATACCTTATCGTATGTTTTTTGCGTGCCGAAAGTCCATAACAAACTTTCACATTAATCGATAAAAATATTTACTGTTCAACTAACTAAAGGAAAATCTACTTTAACTTTTAAAACATAAAGCTCAAACGCCCGTGATGTGTTAGGACTAGATATTGAGAAAAAATGCGAAATTTCGTTTTTGTTTTTACGTAATAATGAAGAAGCTACGAGTACAAAAAGTTGATCGAAATTCGATGCCTTACGTCTTAAAAATTAAGTCTATATTTATGAAATACAAAAAGAAGTCGTAAAATTTTGATACAGCGGAAAATTAGAATATAAAAGGCGAGTAAGAATTGGTACATTCAGAGAAACAATAAAACTGCTCGTGCTACGCAGGTTCAAAGACCGCTGGTGGGTTTTATTTCCTACACAATCAATATTGGTGTCACGATTCGCGAACAACGCTAGGCTGGCCTGTGGCGCAAGTTACAAGAAGAAACTAATACGTTGTATATTGCAACACAAAGTTTGATAAGTTTGAAATGTTGACTATCATATCAACATTTAAAACAATTATTTGCAGGAGTAGTGGGAGCCAGCCGCCTGCTTGCTACAATCTTGTGCTTTCTGTAAAAGTAACACGGGGTGAAACACTTAGTATAGTGGTTAGGCACTTTATTTTAGCTGCTAGGCACATTCAAATAGATTCAATACACATTACTAAGTACTAGTATTTCAGTAGCTGTCCTTAAGAGCCAGCCTCTATTCTAAAATATCTTACCACTTCTAGATAATCATGAATGATTACTGAACATCAAGTGAGATAATGGTGAATTGTTAACCTAATAAGTATAAAAGAACTCCGGTGGTAACGCCACGCTGTGACCCTACAGGCAAATGGGCCGGCACTACCGGGCAAGTACCACACTCCCACATAACACCGACGTGAAGTAACATAGCTTGCTATTGTGTTATAGTCGTTTTGTGGAAGGTTCCGGAGGCCCGAATTTCCCCTCCCCCGTACTCCATCTCCTCCCCATCTACGATAGTATCACATACCATCAGGTGAGCCGTCCAGTCTACTTCTTTCGGTGTCTTTCCGAACTACGCATAAAAGTTTAGATAAAAAATACACTTATTCAAGTGTATTTTTTTATATATTATATATTATAGTTTGACCAACCAAAAGCAAGTTTATACCGGTGGAGAGCATTTGATCTGATAAAATTAGCTACAAACCAGAAGTATAAAGTGTACGCGCGACATGGCTGTGCACTTCATTGTACATACACATGGTGTACGCGCGACAGGTGAAAGGTCTTTGTACTTTATTAGATTTAGAATTACTCAAGAGATCAATAGTTGGTAAATAATTATTGCCATGAATTATACACTAACTACAACCGTCAGAACCAAAAACTAAGCCAGGCTTTGATATATAGACATATATTTATCGTTAAGAGAAGGGAATTATATAATAAAAAAAAACTATAAAATTCGACTGGTACATATATACAAAGTCTGACAATATACACCTACCCTTATCCCACCTATGTTTGAGGTTGGCACAACAAGTTTGTGAAGCCGTTGGTTTCTATATACTATTACAACGGCATAAAAAACCTATAAGGTTATTGGTCGTCCACTATTATTTTAATACTTGGGCCGCGTTCACAATAATTTACATGTTCGTGTCGCGCCCGGAACACGCTTCGTTAGCTCCCGCTGTGCACACAGCTTTACTTATGTGAAAACTACGGTGTACTCGTAGCTCGAGAATCGTCGAGTTAATTCAACTTGCCAGTACGCTCCTGTCGTACCTAAGCAGCGAGTGATACGCACTTGAACTAATGTTTTAATATATCTCCTCTAGTTAAACAAAAGCAATGTTATTCTGTTTTATTGTTTGTCTATACAAATAAAAAAATTGAGGTGGCTGTTTGTAATGTCAGATTCATATATAAGTATATACGGTTCATGTACGGTGATGATGATGATGATGAATGAGAATATTTATGTCAGTGTGACTTTGACTATTGGTAAATTTTTGTATTGACATTTTATAATTACCTGTATTGCCGACATTGTAAATCGTATGACTTTTTTTTTCTGTCTTCGTGTGACTGTAATTTTGAATTTCGTTACTTACCTACTTAATTTCTTAATATTATATAATTTAATTTGGACTTGCATGACTTATGCAATTGGTTGTACCGTATTAGATATATAAATAAATAATAAATAAATGTAACAAAAAACTTATTTTATAAACTTTTGGCTGTCTATGTCAGCTGTTCTCTTAAACGGATGGACCAATTTTGACTTGACTTTTACTGACAGATAGGTGATGTTATAAACACTAACTTAAACAGGTTAATTACAATTTATTGAATTGGCGAATTTAAACCGATCAACAAGTTAAGCAACCTTGCTGTGATCAGGAGTTGGATGGGTGTGTGCTAGTGGCATTGTTCAACTAAGCGCTCACGTGCTTCGGAGGGCACGTAAACCTGTCGGTCCCGGTTGTTTGTCTTAGGGCAACAGTCGTAAGGCTATGTCGAAGGCCTTCGGGCGGCCTGATAACTTCGACATGGGTTTGCCACTAGCCTATCCACCAAGCCACACTGGGCTCACGTGGTGGATTATGGCCCCACTCCTCTATAATACACCTCGCGGACCCAGTGCGGTTGTCCTAAGACAAACAACCGGGACCGACGGTTTAACATGCCCTCCGAAGCACGGAAGTGCTCAGTTGCACAATGCCACTAGCACACACCCATCCAACTCCTGACCGCAGCAAGCGTTGCTTAGCTTGTTGATCGGTTTAAATTCGCCAATTCAAGCTCCGCTGTGAGCGCTTCATATATGGATAGTAATTAGGGAAATGTGACATCAGTGAAGTGTACGACCTGCCGTGCGATTCTCTAATGATTCGTCGATACGCTCGTCGACGAGCTCACCGATGTCAAATAGTTTATGAAATATCGCCCTTTTTGAACGTTTCTTGTTATATCGTCATTTATTTCACGGATGTTGTCAAAGATGCAACGATGTTTGCTCTTAGAGAACCGCACGGCTGTCTTTCTCTATGCATGTCAAACAGTAAGAATATTTTTTCCCGTCTTCCTTTGTAAGTAATTCGCTGAAGCTCGTTCCCTAGCGGTAAGCGGAAGACATTACATCTCGGATATTGAATGATATCCGCCTGATACGGGAATCATCTGTGGGAGTTCTTTGGGAAGATAAAAATGTGAGTTTATTACACTAAAGGTCTTGTTATAAACATACCTAGCGTTTATTCTGTACTCTTATTCTAATTCTTATTCTGATTGGGGGCGCTAAGTCCTGCACTGACGTCCCGCTTGGGGTGTATTGTGCATTTTCCCCTCCAGCTACCCTAGCCATCCCAACCCCTTACATAACGGAGTATGACCCTGGGTCGCTGGTACAACTGTTCCAGTGATATTTGAGGTGTTAAAACTGATGTTGATTTAGAACTATAGTCTACTAGAGGTTCACTATTCTGCCGTGCGATTCTCAAATAGCAAACATAGTTGCATCTTTGACAACATCCGTGAAACAAATGAAGAGATGACAAGAAACGTTGGAAAAGCAACCTTATGTACGAGGGCCATATCTCATAAAATATTTGATATTGGTGAGCTCGTCGACGAGCGCAACGACGAATCATTACAGAATCGCACGGCTGTACTCAAAAGTATTGTTAACTAGCTGACCCGCGATTCTCTCGTTGGGTATACGAAGTCACAGAATTAAATTGAACATCAAACATTTTAAGTTTGTGCCTCAGTGGCTCCTCTGCGTTGGAGAATCAGATAGTCAGGCAGATAATTTATAAAAACTCTTCTTTCGGTAGCGTAAAGCTTATCAAGCTATCCAATAGATGTCGCTCCGTCCCCCTACTACAGTTAAAATCATATAGAGAGTTAAATTTGATGCTCAGTGGCGCTAGACGTGTGACACGGATCGTAGTCGGAAGATGTGGGTTTGAATCCCGCCCGCGGATGTATATTTTTCTTTCTAAAATTGCAATTTGGTCTCTCAATAATAATTTAATTTTGACATAAAAAAATAGATAGTGATACATACACATATATACAAACATATATAAATCTTATTAAACCATTATTATTAACCGGCAAAACACTCACGTTAGGGATCGAATACGTCGACCCGGGTTTGTTCGGCGTCGGTTTCGGCTTCACAAATGCCCGTCAAAGGACAGAGTATATACGGGGGTTTTGAATGTAAAGTCTGAGCTACAAAGCTAAAACTAAGCACGCGTTATGTAGTACTAAAACATATAATAAACATTGTTGTTGGTTTGTTTAATAACCTAGTTACCTAGTAGTAATCTAGTTAAGATTACTTTTTAGTCAGGTTTATTTTCTACCGATTTCCAAAAAAAAGGAGGAGGTACTCAATTCGACTGTATGTTTTTTTATGTTTGTTACCTGTGTCATAACTTTCGACTGGGTGAACCGATACTCAAAATTCTTTTAAGCTTATGACTCCATTTAAATTTTGTCAAATTCGGTCCAGTAGTTTTTGAAATACACTCCAATAACTGAATAGAATGGAAGTCGGTATAAAATTTTTGAATTAGTACCTGTATTTTATGTAATTGTATATGTGCACTAGCATATACACCAAGCAGCAAGGGGACGGTATGGTGGACTATATAATACCTTCAAACGAGTAATTCTTGTATACACTTATATATAATCTGTATATACTATAATATATATATAATATACTATACATATAGGTAATCTGAATGTTGAAAACGGTACCAACAATTTTCATGAAATTTAGTATGATTATATATCTATATAAATTGATCTAGCTAGGTTTCATTTCTAGAAAACGTCGTTTTATTCGCGTTTTCGGGCAACGAAAACTGCAACAATATCATTATGGCAACTAGGGTCATCAGCTTAAACAACTAATCTGTTTTACCGACACAACAACACCAAAGCTACTTGACAATAGATGGCGTTGTTAAGCAACACTAAGCCAATGAGTGTTTGGTTTGAGGTTAGACCAACAAAACCAATTGTTTGAAAATGAACTTACGAGCAGAGCTCAGTCATCCAGCTATATTAATGACTCGTATGATCTGCGAGAAGAAAATACTACAAAAATGAATAAACAAATAAAACATGTATCCCTGTAATCAAGACGAATCAATTATATTAACGATCTTGTTTGTTTACCATCCGCCCCTTAATGACGTGAATTATGACGTACTTAACGTCATTTTATGATATCTGTTATATATTTTTTATTGTTGTTTACTTTGGGCGTAAGGCGTTTTGAAGGGGGGGCAATCTTTAAAATATCCGTATGTTTTAACGGACTCTCGAAATTGTTAGATACTTTATAAATGAGGGGAAACAAAATAAGTCAAGAAAACATGTACATTTTGTTATATCATATTTCCAGTGCAAGGAAAATCCATGTCGTGTCGTTTATTTTCGAAAGCCTCGGGTGCAGGCGAGTTGACCGTCAGCTCGTCAGTTTCTTCCAAAAAGGAGGAGGTACTCAATTCGACTGTATTTTTTTATGTTTGTTATAATCATAACTTTCACGACTTACGAATCTCAAAATTCTTTTTTTTTTGTTTTAAAGCTGGTGCTTTCCGTGTGGTCCCTTTTAAATTTCATCAAATTCGGTCTGGTAGTTTCTCAGTTACACTCCAATAACTGAAAAGAAAGGAAGTTGGTATATTGTTTTTCAAATTATAGTTGTTAACATTAATATAGTATTTACGCTATTTATTTAACAGACTTATTGAAATAGCAACTAATCTGAATCCTACAGAAAACTTTCAGGGATGATGATAATTAGTAGCCTTAGTATTATTCCAGGTTATCCTTCGCCTGTGTTAAAATCAGTGAAATCGCTTCAATAGTTTAAAAAAAAGGATCAAAATTAATTTAAAAATACATATATTAATACCTGCTGCTGCATCATACGGTTTCACCCGCATGTTCGACTATCATTTTGAAAAGTATGTGTTGATTCAGTGCCTCATGTATCTATCAACCAACATTCATCTGTTCAACTATCTACCAAACAAATCTAATCAACTGTTCTTTGAGTAACAAATGTCTATACATCCAAACTTTCCAAATTTCCACACTGCCGACGTGCCCATGAGGTGATCCAGTGAACGACAAAACTATCATGTTACCACGAAACCTCCGCGTAATCACATACACACACTAACGTCTCGCACGACTCGGTGCGGCTTCCTTATAATTGAATTGAATTGCGTTGGAAGTTGCCCACTCGCAGTCCCCTTTATGTATGTACACGTTCGAGCCACGAGTTTCTATCTATCTATGTAAATACCTGATTGATACCTGTTATACCTGACATACCATAGAGATCTAGAGAGATGCAATGTCGCAAGCAGCGGCCGTATTCCGCGATTCAACGTACTCTGTTAGCTTAAGGCACGCTCGTACCCTGATTAAAGAAAAAGCAGAATTTTTAAACAGCTAGTGTAACGAAACAGATCGATAGTATATTATGAAAAAAATACAAAGGTCAGAAAAGGAATAGGAAAAGAGTAATAACCGAATAGAATTCATAAATATAACTCTCTATTAGCAGAAAAAAATCCTGAATAGGTCCACAAAAATAAACTTTCACCTCCAAACTCTCAGAATTTTCAGCGATAACACTATATTTTTTTAGGTAATACTTAGCCAACGTAGTACTAAAGTAAGAACCAGCAGTTTTTTCAATTGCGTTAGTATATATCGAAAAATATAAAGAAAACGTACAAAATGAACGCATTTTCGCGTTTTATCGTCCAATCTAACAAGCGATTTTCAACCTTACGTAAAGCATCGTAAATTATTTTAAAATGGGGGTTGGACCGCGTCTAAACGTTAATTCCGTTTGCTTGTTGCGCTTTTTTACTTTTACAAATCGCTCATAAGTGGCCTCGGATAGAACATTTATTCTAAATAGCCCAACTAGATTAAAAACCTGTTTCAACGTATCTTTATCAGTCGGCTAGGATATTAGAATAACTGAGTCTATATTGATGAATGTAATAATATGCTACCTATATAACATCCGGAAGGTTCTAGAGCGGAGACAACGAACCGGCAAGCGCAGAATAAGTTTTCCAACGATCTGATAAAGGTAGCAGATAGCAATAAAAGTAAGCAGGACAACTATGGATGCAGGCCGCTTCCAACCTTTTAGAAATGTATGGAGAGGCATATGTTCACCACCAGCTGGGTTAACGGAGGCGCCAAATTTGATTGGGTCAGGTCTTAGCTTAATTTTGGAAGGCACCTTGCATCATTAAAATACGAGCAAAGCTGTATAATGAAGCTAGCACAGGACGCGTGCCACTTGTGCATATACCTAAGCTTATAAGTTTTTAAACTGTCATGGTCACAAACATAAGAGGTATTCAAATTATCAACGGGATAATTACCATGTACATTGTACATACATTGTACACAGTACCATGACCATTTCGTCTGCTCGTAAAACATTCACCCACCCGCAATTCCTCAGTTCATCCGTGATCATGGCGCTTGCAACAGGCAAGAAATATCGGAAACTCTCAGAAAATGTACATGGTAATTATCCCGTTGATAATTTGAATACCTCTTACCTAAGCTTATGTACACAGAGTCGTGTGTAGGTGAAGTTTGTAGCACACAAGTGGTCGCGAATCACATGATGTTTGTCTTGTCTCCAGAATTTGCTTGATGGAGTTATGAACATGAATGGATTAGTTTGATACAAGTTAAGGAGGATGTTTGTTTGGATGTTACCTCATCATTTTCTCTCATCAGTCTCATATTATTAGGTCTGCGAGATTTACGCATACAGTTGTTTTGATTTATTATTCGAGCGTCAACATATATGCCATAAACGGTAAAGGGTAGCCCAACCATCACGCGCGAAATTCATTGTTAAATAAAGCAAAAAGTTTTCAGAGATTTATATTTTTTATATAATCTTCGGTAATATTCTAATTATGAAATGAAATACAGACTTTTATTGGCATATTTTATTTACATACTTCTTTAAGAAAATTAAAAATTAAGGCGAAATGAGTTCCAAATTTCATGATTCAACTTCGCGTAAACTTAGTTTTTCGACGCTTAAACCTAATAACCGGAGTTCGAAAAAAAAAACGTAGTGTAAATTGAATATACGTCCTTATGAAGTATGGGAACCAATACACGATTGAGCAAACTTGGCTCGATAGAAAAAAATCGGCAATATTCCCTAAATTTTGCAATTTTTCTTACGTGCTTCGTGGGAAAAAGCATTTTTATTCAGTTATGGGCAAATATATTTCAATGAATGTATCATATTCAAATTCCCAATGAAATTTACTAGTGAACTATGGACTCCTTTATCATTAAAATTTAATCATTTGATTGTACGAAATAAATATAAAAAGTATTCAATTGAATTTTCGCATTACATCGTCCATTCTGGTAAGCAATTCTCAACCTTATGTAAAGCATCGAAAATTGTTTTAAAATTAGGATTGGACCGCGCCTTAAATTAAAACATTATTCTCCTAACAACACAATTCTTTAAAACATTTTTTTAATTATTGAAGTACAATGTGTCCCGTTAAGGAGGTTTCAATTCAATTTCAGTACATATTATCTGTGGTGAGCGCGCCGGTTCCGAGTCAATAGACCAGTAACAGACTTTTTCCACTGATATTGGCAAAATTGTGGTTACGCCGCATAAGCCATACAAACAAGAAGAAGAAGAAGACTTTTCCATTTGGCGCTATTTCGTACATACGAATTTGAGTAATATTTTGTTGGATAAAACTTTAGTAGCAAAAAGTCATAAGATTAAATAAAGTAGTGTATGCAACTGCATATAATTAGGTATTAAAATACCCTCTATTATATGACAGTTGCATAAACTACTATTTTTATAATGATAGAAGAGTTTATGCCTCAGCGCCATTGAAAATATAAACCATCAGATAGAGGTGCCACCGAAGCTAAGATATAAGAATATATTTTGTTTTACACATAAATGTTATACATCCTTCTATCATTATAAAAAAGGTTACTCTCTGAAAACTGTTTGTTTTATTTACAATTAATATCATGCGTGGTGTTGATTGTGTGAACTTAGAAATTCGATTCATTTAAAAACGTAAAGAACTGTAGACCTTTTTTATTTAGTATTCGTTTAACCTTGATACCTGCGCGTGTTCTTAAGAAAAGGGTGTCGACCGGCAGACATACAGACGGACAACGAAATGATCCAGGTAGACTAAGAGTTCCTTTCTCCTCATAAGATATGCACGTAATCCTAAAAACGAAACAGAACACCAGCATTTATAATGTAATATCTACATAATATGTAGATGCATTAACCTTTAATATAAAGTGAATATAGATTTATGTAAGTATAAAATAATATTAGAAGTGAATATTTTATTAAGAGCCTTATCAACGAATAAAACTATACTTACCTATCTAAAAATATAGTAGTTATAATTCCCTTTTTTATTTATCTTTACTTTTGTACAAATTCAAACACCAAGTAATTGGCATTCCAGTCATCTTTAATAACGAGCGCAGTCCAGCGCCTGTATTCTGTTTAGCATTCCTATTGTCCGTACTTTTCTGAACGGGGTGAATTTGCTACGTAGTTTATTCTTTTAATAATATTTAATAAAGGAAACCCTGGCGAGGAAATTCAAAACTTCAATTTTCTCATAATTGCTTTGTTATACCCGCTTTATGTTTTCTTTATAATTTCAAGCATTGCTGACTGAGACTTCTAGCCTTTCTCCTTTATGTGTGGACTCTTGTATATTTGTCAATTTGCTATTACTCAAATTAATTATGTTCTAGCTGTATCACGTCAGATTTATAATTAAGTAGCAGAGTCGAGCCACAGTCACATAATTCATCAAAGGTCGAACGACCCAGACACAATAGAAGTTTCATTGTTATAATGACATCGACACTTGAGGGGATAAATAAGTATGACGTTTAGTCACTGGCACGTCTAACTCACGTTCTAGTAATGCGGTAGATGTTTACTCAAACGACCATGGCGGTTGACGAGGGAAACACAAAACAACGTTTCAAGTCTTTCACTTTGCCTACACTCATGCATACATAATAATTAATAATCCACCACTGTCACACGCCAATACTCAAATAAGCACACATCTAGGCAAATTCAACAAAGTCAACTATAGCCACTCTTTTGCATTTTTCCCGCCACCGTGTAAAGAGTAAATTTATCACTTTATTTATTTATCAATTATCAATTAATAATTATCAATTTATAAATTACTTATTATCAATTTATTAATTAATGAATTATCTTTTTATTAATTATTATTTTATTAATTTATCAATTATCAATTTATTAATTATCCATACTCGTATGTTCTCAATGACATACATTTGTAGTCCAGAAATTACTTTCTGTGCATTTAATTATCTCTTGTTTTTTTGTGATTATATAATATTGAATATCGCACGCGGCAGAAGTGTTCCAATTATTTTAGTAGTGCGCAAACAGTACTATGTACATCAGGATGTGAAGGCACTGTAGCAACTTACTGGGCAAAATACACTCAAAAACTGATATCTTGATATGACCAGCGCAGTGCTGTGCCACTCAAAACTACAATGCAAAGCTCTGGGTAGCACTGCAACTGAAATTTGAATTAGGATGGGCAAGCGTAGTGCTAAACATCGGGGGCTCGATTTGCGCGTCTTACCGCTTTATTGCATTAAAAAAACAACGCTCAATAACAGGTATGCTTTCATAGTAACTTTTTAGTACAGCCAACTAGAATTTCATTCACAAAGCTCGCTTGCGCTAACCTCTCTATAGTAATATATTATGTAGTAACCGCTGCCAAAGCTGCTTTACCACAAAAAAATATGTATGTATCCAAGATGGAGGCCCCGTCTCATTTCCCTCCAAATATTAGATGTCTGTCCACAGCCACGAAACAATGTCTGGCATGCACATTGAGACCACCGCCGCCGCCATATTAAACGAAATTCCTTCACTATGACGCCTCAACAATTCAATTTACCCCCGACTTCAATACTCACCCTACTCGCCCTGTCAGGGCCTTATTAAGGACTATTTTTGAAGGGGTTCTTTAGTAAACGGTCCTTTGGATTTTTTGCCGTTTTTGTCGTATATTGTGATAATTCTACATGGTATACGTACGTACAACCCCAAAGCTACAAACCCTCAATTGGCGACGGACATTTAGAGATAGGGTAATTCTGCCCATAGTCTAGTCTTATCACAAAGGAACTATAAAGCCTATTGACATTTTATCCTGAACCATACTATTACAATATCCACGTGGGAAGATATGGAACAGTTCAATTCTTAAGCTGGGAGCTCTACGTTGTACACTTTACTGCCGCGATATTAACATTCGTATTTGTTTATGACGGTCTACAATCTACATTAAATATTGCTATAATAATTTATGTTGAAAGGGCAAGAATATTGCCATGTGGCATATTTTTTGAAAAACACCAGGTGATATAATCATCAAACGCAAGTTATCCAGAATTACAGGTTCCTTTATTCAAATCTGGTAGTACTACTGATCCAACAAATTTTCGGCCTATTTCTGTACTACCTACGCTAAGTAAGATTTTCGAAAAAATCATATTACATCAATTAGAAACTCATTTTAGTGCAAACAAAATTTTCCATAAAAATCAATTTGGGTTTACAAGGAATCGCTCTACTATAGACGCAGGTATAGAACTAATAAAAGATGTGTTTGATGCCTGGGAGAACTCTCAGGATGCCTTAGGTGTTTTTTGTGACTTATCTAAGGCATTTGACTGCGTCCGACATGATATACTTGTCAGGAAATTACAACACTACGGTATTAGGAACATGGCTCTCAACCTTTTGACTTCATATTTAAATGGTAGAATTCAAAGGGTTGACATAAATGGTAAAAAATCGCCTGGCTCTATAATCTCAATGGGCGTTCCACAAGGTTCAATACTAGGGCCGTTCTTGTTTTTAATCTATATTAATGACTTACCTTATTATGTAGAGAAGAATCACGAGATTGTATTGTTTGCAGATGACACTTCACTGTTATTTAAAATTAAAAGGCAGTTACTAAACTATGACGATGTTAACAATGCATTAGCTAAAGTTGTGAATTGGTTCAATACAAATAATCTTCTCCTCAATGAGAAGAAAACTAATTGTATAAAATTCTCGACACCAAATGTGAGACAAGTAGAATCCAATATACAATTGAATGGAACAGGGTTGGACCTTGTGGAGTCAACAGTCTTTTTAGGAATTACTATAGACGCTAAATTGCAATGGGGTCCCCACATTAAAAAATTGTCTAGTAGGCTCAGTTCAGCAGCTTATGCTGTTAAAAAAATTAGACTATTAACTGATGTAGACACAGCTAGAATAGTTTATTTTAGTTATTTCCATAGCGTTATGACTTATGGCATACTGCTCTGGGGATGTTCTGCAGATATTAATTCTATTTTTATACTGCAAAAAAGGGCTATACGAGCAATCTACAGTTTGGCTCCCAGAGTTTCCCTTAGACAGAAATTTAAAGACATAAACATTCTAACTGTTGTCTCTCAGTTTATCTATGAAAATCTAATGTATGTAAAGAAAAACATTAGCAGTTTTGATAAAAGGAGTGATGCTCATTCCATCAACACGCGAAATAAGCACAAGCTATCCGTACATGTAACGCGTCTCCACAGAATAAGTCATTCTTTTATGGGACAATGTATACGATTTTATAATAAAGTTCCCAATGTTATCCGAGATTTGCCTATTAATAAGTTTAAAATTACTATTAAAACTAAACTCTGTCAAAAAGGTTATTACAAAATTTCGGATTACTTGGAGGATAAAACAGCTTGGGACTGATCACTCCAGGATCTATCTACTCGTGTACTAAGATGTCAAAGTGTAGCGTGTCTTGCCCTACTGATACCATTATTATGTTCTCTTTTGTAAGGCAACACACTGGAGCTAATATTTGTAGTACCTAAGTAAAAACATTGTAAAAACATCTATATAAAAAGAATGGCCCCGAGTTTCTTGCCGCTTCTTCTCGGTTGGCTCTATGTATTTTGGAACGCGGCGGTAGGCTTTAAAGTACATTATAATGAAAAATTGACGTTCATAAGTGCGTCTTTGATGCCTAAATTGAATAAATGATTTTGACTTTGACTTTGACTTTGACTTACAAATACAATAAAATGGCTTAAAAGTGATATTTTTACAAAATTGTTTCTGTTTTGCATTTGTAAAAATACTTGCGATAGTACCTAAGCTTCTGATTTTGGACGATTATAAATCGATTTTTGTTTATTTTATTTTGTATTTTCCCATTCTATTATTTAATTTGTTAACTAATTGGGCCTGATTAGAAATTTATTTCTTATTTGGGTTGCACAAAGCTCGAAAAAAATTACGAGTATTTTTTTTATTGTCGCTTTTCAAAGGACTCCCTTTAGCCTGATGGAAAGCGAAGTCGGAATCAAGAAGCAATGACCATTAGTGACCAGAGAAAAAAATATTAGTTATAGCGTATAAGAGTTCGATAGATGATAAACCCTAAACCCCTCTGCCTTGTGCCCTGAACCCATAGCTATTAAGAATTACTCCCGCCCGAGTTCAATACCCATTAAGAAAAAGGCACTCGAGTACGTGCCGAATACGAAATTCGATTGTTAATTGATGATACGCCGTCGAATTTTTCTCGTTCCTATCTCCGTCGTTTATTTTCTAAATTTCTATTGACGTTCGTTTTTTAAATTAAATATACGGTTCGGTATTTGAATGATAATGGAGTTTCGTTAACAATGATTTCGACTTTTTGACGCGAAATGAGACTGAAAGTAATAAATTGTGTTTTGTTTTAATTTTCAATACAGGATTTCATTAATAATAGAATATGAAGCTTGACGTTTATATGCCTTACTTATAAACGCTGCATAACTTTAAATGACGTTAGTTAGTACTGCGCAAAGGAAAATTATTCTGCTCCGTACTAAGTGACGTTATTTAAATTTAAGCAGCGTTTATAAGTAAGGCTGTATGTATACATTTACATGAGTGTAGGAAAATGTAATCATTTGAATTTTCTCCAGATAGCCATATTAGAGTTTCGCTAAAGTTTTAACTACTTTGACAGTTCAATTTTCTTTAGTTGAGATAATTCTCAATAGTCAAGACAATGCCTTTTTATGAGCTGTGAGAGGATTTATCTATAATAATTATTTAACAGAAAATGTTACGATATAGATTTTTAAATGATATAGATCTCATTTAAAAATAATAAAATATGCCCTTGTTAAACAATAAACATGTGTGCTTAGGAGTTTAAACTAAGTTTAAACCTTTATTATATTAAATCAATTAAAGCCTTTGATTAAAAAGAAAAGTCGTATGATTTTTTTCGATGTCGCGACAATAGTAGCATTTTGTAACTACTACATAGGCACAACAGTTTGATAGTTGGCTATATATTCTAGTCCAACATTTCACTACAATTTATATAGGATTACTTTTTAAAGCACTAACGCCTGCTTTAGCGATCTCAAACATTGAAATTTTCAAATTATTCAAAGAAAAATTCACGTCTACGGACGGAATTCGCACCCGCGATCTGACTCTCCGTGTCAGACGCCATTGACCAACTAGGCCACCGAGGTTCTGGTCCGAGCATCGAATTTTAACTCTCTATCTGACCGTCTTGTACATTTCATTAAAATGTCCAAACTTTGCATTTAAATGCATTTTTTGCATTTAACTTTACTAAAAGCGAACGTACAAATCTTCAATATTCTAAACACGTCGATGTCAGTACAGACAACAAAAAAAAACTTTTTTCTAAAGTGAACCAAATGGAAAACAAGGTTTACAATCCGCCAGGCGTGCGTTGGACGTGACAAATGCACAGATTGACGTGAAAATCGTGAAATGGATTTTTTGGAACGCGGTGGCTATATTGGTCGGCCATGTTGGCCACTCGACCGGACGGATCCTGTTTCAAGCGGTTAGAACCGGTGGAAAGCGGTTACGGAAGCGCAAATGTGCCCCGTAATTTCGTTTTATTTCAATTGTGTTTTTATCGAGCTGATAAGTGGTTTATAGGTTGCGTGTGGTGTAATTTGAAATGCAAATGTGGATTGATTTTGTATACAAATGAACTCCATGAGGTTCCATTGAAACAAGATTCAAACCTTTGTAACTAAGCGGCAGCTCCGAATTCCGTACTTCACGGGTACATGCATACTCTAAAACCACTGTTTTTGTCAATGTTGTTCCCCAAACGTGAAATTCACAGAAGAATATATTTCGATTATTAAAATCTTTAGACTACACATAATCACAAACGTAATTAAAAAAACGAGATGTAAACTATAATTTGACTTTAACAAACTAACATTATAGACGTGAAGGAGATATTTAACAAGTACAATTTGAAAAATTTAATACCGACTTCCATTCTATTCAGTTATTGGAGTGTAACTCAAAAACTACTGGACCGAATTCGATGAAATTTAAATGGGAAATGGGAAGCACCAGCTTTCAAACAAAATAAGGATTTTGAGAATCAGTTCACCCTATCGAAAGTTATGAGGTAAGAATCATAAAAAAGATACAGTCGAATTGAGTACCTCCTCCTTTTTTTGGAAGTCGGTAGAAAAAGATAAATATAATTGAAGTAGTACTACAGTTTTTAATAACTTATTATATATGTATGTATGTATAAAAACTTATCAAATCGCTCGGTGAATAGCGCCGCACCAAACTTCCCCCTATTTAATAAAAGCACCCCCTACTCAAAAATCACTGACGGTAACAAATTATATTGAATAGTAGAACATGCAAACCAAGGTTCGTCAAGATTGGTTGAACAATGCGACCTGTACAAGAAGAGGTACATCCAAGACGCTTCGCCCTCTTCACTCGATCATTCAATTATTAAAAATTATGATATAAAGAATCCGTAATTCTCACCAAAACGTTATATCTTCTACTTATAATGTTATATTAGTCTTTACTTCAGCTTCATTAATTTAAACGTGCGCAATTAATTGTTTTATATAAATAACCGCAAATTAACCGCCTTTGGCCTCATATTGGCTTAACAGTTCGCGAGGGTCTAAGGGTCGGTAATTAAGTTTTGTTCCTAACAACCCCTAAACGTTATCCTTTGAACTAATTTCAGCTTAATATGCTCGCTTTAGGCGTATCTGTTCTGCGAATCAGTTAATTTAATTCATAAGTGATATGGCTATTTCTACCCCGTTATTTTGGAATTATAAACTGTACAATTAAAACTTGACGAAAGTAAGAATTCGAAACCACTACAATTCACGACACGATAGAAGAAACTAATTTTTAAAGTAAAAAGTACCTAAAATCAACGATGAAATGAAAACTTAAACCCTACTATACCGTGATAATTAAAACAAAATATTTGTGAACTAAACTCACGTAAATATACGTCTGTGGTACCCAAAGGGTTAATCTATTTTGAATACTAGCGACTGCCCTCGACTTCGCGTAGTATCCCATCTTTTCTTAGGTTTTCTTTCATAAGAACCTTCTCCTACCAATAATGCACACAACAAAAAAGAATTATCGAGATTGTTCCATCCGTTTGCAAGTTATAGCGTGACCAGGAGATATAGGGGTTCATTTTTATATATTTATGTTAATTTTATATTATTTGATTCTTTTTGGGTAGGTGTTTCTTGCTTCTAAAATATATTGGAACAAAATAAATATATTTGCAAATCGATTATTACTTCATCAGTCGAACGACCCAGACACAATAGAAATTTCATTTGTTATATGGACAGTCGACTGGTGAGGGGTTATAGCAGTATATTATTGCGTCCCCGAAAAGAAAATATTCATTGCCAACTGCAACTAGCATTAACTATGTTCTTGCAATGAAATATATTTTGATTTGATCTTACGTTTATAAATGTTACCAGTACTCAATACAAAATTCATATAAAGCAGACAATATATTTAATGAGAAAGGAAGAGTGTAAGAAGTTGTTGTCGATCCCGAACCAGATGGAGCGACCAACTGAAACATCCTTCCTCAATCGAGTTTTGCTCGGTTGCAGAGACGCGATGGATAGACACCGATGGAAGCAAATCATAAGATCTTGGTGTACACCATCCACATCCACCGATAACCACGATCCTCAGACATGAAGGAACGACCAGAGAGAGAGAGAGAGAGTTGTAGCTTTTATAATGAACTAGCTGCGCCCTGCAATTACACCCGCTTGGATATGGATGATGATGAAAAGTGTCTTGTGTAAATCCAGCGCCTCATCTACCAAATTTAATTTTAAATTGGTCCAGACGTTTGATCGTAAAGAACTAACAAACACACTCACAATCTTTGGCCTTTATATAAATAGTGTGATCGTAATAACAAAACAGTATTATTATATATGCGAAAGTATGTCTGTTTGTTAGTCTGTCACTCTTAAAGCTATTGAATCGATTTAGCTGACAATGTCAACAAAGGTAACTTCAAATAATGTCATAGACATGTCGTATATACTTTAAATCTTGGGAAAATTGTCCTATGATATCTACCGTGCGAGCAGAGTCGTGTGCTGCAGCTATAGTTACTTTATAATGTATTCTGGTATTTATTCTGCACATGTTACTACGAGTCAGTTACATACAATACCAAATTAGTAACCTAAGTGATAGCTATTTCGACGATTCTGAATTAATTTTGTACACTGTATATTTCTTTAAACTATTATAAGTTATAATATTCGAATATCGAAAACTGAATCGTGCAACACAACAAAACATCAGTGCGATTCTCTAAAAACAAATATCGTTGCATCTTTGACAACATTTGTGAAACAACGACGAGATGAGGATCCTTGCAAAATCAACCTTATGTACAAGGGTGATATCTCTCAAGTATTTAATATTGGTGAGCTCGTCGACGATTGCAACAATGAATCATTAGAGAATCACACGGATCTCAAGTATGTTTCGTTTGTAAGAAGACTTAACATTCTTTACTAAGATTTCATTCTCTTTTGTTGCAGGTGCGGTGGGCGGTGATGGTGATGATAGCGATGATAAGGAAAAGGAAGAAGAAGCAGAACGCGAAAGGCAAGAAGCCATCCGCGAAGCTGAGGACCGGCGCAAGGAGAAGCACCGCAAGATGGAGGAGGAGCGGGAAAAGATGAGGCAAGAGATTAGAGACAAGGTACGTACTACTTATAAACTAATACTGTTAAAGTTTTTTTTTTACTTTAATAGGTCGACGTTTAGCCACGGACTCTCCTGATGTTAGAATTAGAATTAAAATTTTATTACTGACACACATTACAAAAAGGTAAATACAGAACTTAATTAGCACTAGGTCATTATTATAATTTTTTACACAATGGAATATAAATCTCGCAAAGCCCACACTAAGAATAAATCTTGTGTCGTGGGGATCTGCTTCCTTCAAGGGTTCAATATTAACAGTTATGATATAAATATATTAAGCGATGGTGCGGCCGTGGAGGGAGCTCGTCGATCTAGTAACAATCTATTCACTCTACCCTTGAAGGTGCTTAGATTGTATGTCTCGGGAAAAACAGAAGACGGCAAGGAGTTAAAGTCGAATGCTATACAATCCAATAAGATCATGAAACTAGATGATAACAGAAATCATAAAAATGCAGTACAAAATAGCAACTTAAATAGGAAATGCAGATAATTTATGTACCTAATGGGCTATATTAAGCAAACTAAATCAGTGTAATGTGTGATATGAGATAGTAAAAGAAAATACATTAAACCTAGATTTGATACAAGAGGAAGCATTGTAAGATAGACAATATATCAGAACAGATGAAGAAATTACTAGGCACGCAGATTAGCGCATCTAACACTTCATAAAATAAAGTTCAAAGTAGAATAAAACCTTTTTGAACTGGATAAAGATGTTACAAGTGGTACTAATAAGAACGAAACAGGTGATACATGAAAGACTGACGCGGGAATATATTAAGACGCGCTCGTATCCTGATAATAGTAAAAAGCAGAATTTTTAAACGTCCTAGTGTAACGAAACAGATCGATAATATATTATGAAAAAATACCTTAGTATTTTTTTCATAATATATTGAAAAAAATACTAAGGTTCGAAAAGGGACAGGAAAAAAGTAATAACCGAATAGAGTTCATAAATATAACTTTCTTTCTGCAGAAAAAAATCCTGAATAGGTCCACAAAAATTAACTTTCACGTCGAAACTCTCAGAATTTTCAGCGATAACACTATTTTTTTTTAAGTAATACATAGCCAACGTAGTACTAAAGTTATAACCAGCAGTTTTTTAGATTCTGTTAGTATATATCGAAAAATATAAAGAAAACGTACAAAATTAATGCATTTTCGCATTACATCGTCCAATCTAACAAGCGATTTTCAACCTTACGTAAAGCATCGTAGATTATTTTAAAATTGGGGTTGGACCGCGTCTTAAACTAGACTACAATAAATGAGACAAAGATTGAACAAATATTTGTTACAAAGCATAGACGATAATGACCGTCATTATAGTAGTAATGATTATTCATTAGATATGTTTTTGAGAGTATAGCGGTGATTTCGCCGCCATATATATATTTTAGCAATAAGAATACCCAAATATTGGAGGTACATATCTTTGGTATAATTATTTATCGTGAATGGAGCCGTGAAAGGTCGGCATATATTAGTTTAATTTTCTCGATTTCTTCGTCGATTTGAAATCAGCTCTAATGTTTTTTTGTTTATTATCCTTTCAAATTAGTCTTTTTTTTGATTCACTAATGCCGGTGGAAATGTTGTAAATTTTGCTTATTAACAGAAAAAGAATTGCATAATCCAGATTTAGCGCTCATAAGTAGGATGTTTTTATAAGTTGGTATTATATTCTTTCAAATAATAAACAATTATAGTATTGCTTCTCAAAGCACTAACGCCTGCTTTAGCGATCTCAAACATTTAAATTTATAAAGAGAAAAATTCATATCCTCGGACGTGATTTGATCGCGTGTCTTCTGACTATGCGTGTCAGACGCCATGACCATCTAAGCCACCGAGCGTCGAGGTCCGAGCATCGAACTTTAACCCTCTATCTGATTTAACCGTCTTACGGGTACGGAGCGACATCTATTGAACAGCTTTGAAAGCACTATCCAACCGAAAGAAGCATTTTTAGAAATACTTAAACTTTCGTATTGACGTCACAACCCTTTATAATTTTTATAGTATTACTTTTTTAAAGCACTAATGCCTGCTTAGCGATCTCAAACATTGAAATTTATAGAGAGAGAAATTCAATTAATAACAATAAACAATTACCGTGTTCTTTTATCAAGTTTTAATATATATAAATTTTAGAAATATCTACTGCTGTTTTTTGGTGACGTAAATGCATAAACAGAGATCCTTATCCAATCGTAGAACACAAAGCGCGCGGTTCGCAAAGCGGCTGACAATTAACTCGCTGTCTGGATTTAGGTCAAGCCCTCTTGTAAGGCGCCCTCCACACGGTGCCGGGTAATTTGTTCGACGGGTGTCGAGAGCCCTTCGCATCCCACGGACCAAGTAATTTTATGTATGACCGTGTATGGCCACCTTTATGACAGTTTTGATGAGTTCTGTATGGAGGAGTGTTGTTTGGGTGTTTGGTAATAAATAACGTACTCGTATATGGGGGTTTAATTGCCAAATGCTTTTCGGAGTTTGTTTAGTTAAAAATATATGATGATACTTGTTTTATAGAGGATTCGAATACGGTAACAATTTTTTGAGGATTCACTCACCTCCAGTTCTGAATTCAATCTCCAGAAATCCTTTTGTATAGAGGGTCAACGCTGAACGAAAGCTATCTGAAGGTGTTTTGGTTGAGGTAAACAAACCTATAGCAATTTAAAAATGTAGGCGTGTTGTTAGTCACCAAATATATTCAACAATAATATCATGTTTTGTTATATAGTTCATCTTATCGTATTATTTCAAATTGTCTATTAAATTATTAGACTGACTTGCAATATAATAATGCAAGAATTTTGAACACAGAGAGTAACTACTGCGTGCTTCGGGAACGTTTTGATTAAAATGTCTCGGACGGTAGAAAAAAGTATTTTTTGTTAAATTCTATTTACAGTTATCGTGAAAACCTACCAAATAATTATAAATTCTTTCAAGTTTTCGTCTTCTCTTTAGCATTAATCTACGTACCTACTATTATACTTTACAGAATTTCACAAAATATTATAATTAAAAGATGTAATACTATAGCATCTTACTTCATAAACCAATTATGAATTCTTCTCAAGTTGTCTCCTTCCCGTAAAAAATTAACCTGAATCCGACATAATCCGCTCGACATAAAGCCGCCACATCTATATTCACGAAACAAAAAGCTCGAGTGAAGCATTTCACTTATTTTAATTAAAACTGTAATCTCCGTTCAAAAATTCGCGGAATGTTATGAACAATTTTCATTCGGATTTTTTCCGCTATCCGTGTTATGGCACTTTACGCTTGGGTAGTCAAAGTTTATTTTAGTTTATTTTTTGTTCAGTATTTGATATTTTCCATAAGAATAATACTAATCCCCGAGTCCCGCTTCAGGCACCTCTGTGAGTTAGAACTTCAAAACCTGATCAAATCAACTAGTTCTTCCGCTGAGCGTGCTCGCCTGTTAGCTGTCACTCGATGGGAGTCGGGGCTTTGTTTCTTTCTTTGGGAGTAGGGTCTAAAAATGTTGGGAATCTTTTGACAACAATACTTTCCGAATAGCCGTATCCCTATGAGTAGGTGCCCCTTGCCAGGTTTCCTCACAGTTGTGTCTGCTATGAAATGGTGGATCGGTTCGACCACCACGCACTCTCATGCGTAGAGAGCGTGGGGTACATACTCTGTGGCACGCCAGCTTGAATGTGTCACTGCTTCCAGCTTAACTTAATATAACATGAAATAACCTATAGACTGATAACACGGGCCAATTACAAGTTTTCACCAGTATAAATATATATTATATTTATAATAAAATAAATGTATATTATACTTATTTGCTGTAGTAGCAAAGCATCCGGTTTAAACGAAGCTACATTACAATAATCGTACAAAGATTAGTGGAATAGATCTATTCCCAAATTCTTTTGGTTCTTTTTTGCATTACATTGTAGTTGTCTCGCTTTTTCCATCGGTAAAATTTATAAGAGAAAGAAAGCTAAATATATGTTTTTGTTTCAAAATCCAAAATCACAACCTTGACCATGAAAAAAGAGTTTGAATTTTATGTTCAACGTTGGTCTCTAGAGTTAGTGTATGTTTGGAGCTGTCAGTGTGCCAAAACAATTGTTTGACATAAATTGAAGAAAAACTAATGGAATTGGAAAAATTATAAAAAGGTTAGCTAAATGTTTTTTTTATCATAATAAAGTATGTACTTTCGCAATTTCAATATCTATTATAAAGGATTTCGTTTATTCTGGGACATGATATTCAAATATGAATCGTAACGGTTTTTTTTCGTAAACATAACTTATTGCAAGAAATTCAATATGTTATCTTACAAAACATACAAATAGCGCAGGATAATAATGTAAAACATAGTTTATTCTGTTTATTATATATTTTATTCTATTTATTCTATTCTATTTATTTATTTATTCTATATATTCTAGGATACTGCGAACATAAGCACAATACAGAATCTTTTAGGCATAAGCAGTGTTTCGTTTACCATTGCACGCCCGACATGAAAGAAAACAACACTTGAAAGTAAAAGAAATCGTCGACGACCATACATACGGTTACAGAGACAGATATGGACATCCTTCAACACCTTGCTTTTTTGTCGCGGTTAATTTGTTTTGTATTTATTATAAAGTCTAGCTACGCTCCGTGGTGATGGATGATGATGATGAATCAAACTATTATATAACTTATGCTCATCAGGGATGATGTAGGATTGTTGTAGGAGATTATACGTTATAGTGAGAGATGAACCAAAATATATAGACTAAATTAATCAGGGAAAGTGTAGAACTCTAATGGTGAAAGGCTTTTTCTACCGACTTCCAAAAAAAAGGAGGAGGTACTCAATTCGCGTGTATGTTTTTTTTTAAGTTTGTTACCTCATATCTTTCGACTGAATGAACCAAATTTTTTTTTTTGTTTAAAAGCTGGTGCGTCCCGTGTGACCATTTAAATTTCATCAAATTCGGACTATTCGTTTTTGAGATACATTCCAATAACTGAGTAGCATGGAAGTTGTATTAAATTTTTCAAAGTGTACTTGTTAATACGGTCAATTAGTTCCGGAGCTTATTCAATTCAAAACATATAAAGAAATCTCTCCTCGTTATAATAGGAGTATTATAGTATAGAAGTATATATATATATATATAGATATTTCTAGTAACATTTTCCTTCAGCTTAAATCCCAGGTTCAAAATAAATAAACTGGGAACGCTAATTGGTAGCTGAACTCATTTTCCGGCGGCTAAAGTTTAGCGCAAGTCTGTGTATTTTAGAGTTAGCCCCTTTTAGCATTTGGTGGCCACTAAAAGCTTTGGAAATTTCACTTCTGGACTTTGTTTTATGCATTCGTTATGCGCTGAAATACTCTGGCTTAAAAACTATACCTACGTATAAACAAGAAAATGTATAATTTATTTTACCTCCGTATAATGAATGCTCATATTCGTTAATTATTTAACAAGGCTATACATTAACAAAAATGTCTTAATGACAATCATAAACAAAATGTTTACAAAGAACGACAAAAACAAGCACGATCGATCTTATAGCTAAAAGAGATATCTGCTACTACATTCCACAGACTACCTTTAGACTGGGGGTGCAGGTATAATAAGCAGGACGACGTTGGATGCAGGCCGCTTCCAACCGGTCCTTTTGGAAAATTATGGGGAGGCATAATGTTCAGCAGTGGACGTCCTACGGCTGAGATGATGATGATGTTAATAGAAAGTTTGACTTTCATAGGTTTATTTTGACATATGCCTAGTCTTTACAGCCTCAAGGAGTTAAAACGTCACTTCTACAAGTAATTTTAGTGCTGTTTCACTTTGTGCAATGTGTACCGTTTGCACAAAGGCGTTATGATGTGCTAAGATTCCCTCATTTAGTGAGTCAAATGTTCCAAAGAGTGTTCTGATGCCCATTTTTTTACTTTATAAACTGGATAACAAAAGCAAATATGTCAGCTGTTCGATCAGAGATTATTAAAAGAAGTAGCTGACCAGCCCGCGGATTTATTCGCTAGGCTTCGTGGGATTATATTTTTTTCATCATCATTATCATCCGGAAGGCGTCCACTGTCAGCAGTTATAGACCTCCTCCGTAGAGCGCCACTTGGAACGGCTACTTACCTCTTGCATCCAGCGGTTCCCCGCAGTTTTGAAGAGGTCTTCGCCACACCTAGTGGGGGGGTGCCTACAGTGCGACTTCCGGTACGTGGTCGCCACTCGAGAACCTTTCTTCCTTATCGGTTATCAGTTCTGCGAGCGATGTGGCCTACCCATTGCCACTTCCACTTGCTAATTTTGAGAGCTATGTCGATGACCTTAGTTCTCCTACGGATCTTATCATGCAGGGAAACACCAATCATAGCCCTCTCCATTGCTCGTTGAGCGACTTCGAGCTTGTTAATGAGGCCAACAGTAAAGGACCACTTCGTGGGATACTAGGTTATTTTTTCCATGGAATCCTAATTCTTTGTAGAAAATTAAAGTAGCCCACGTTATTGCTTATAATGTCAGCTATCTACCATTGAAAGTCCCATCAAAATTGGTACCGTTGTTTCGGAGATTCGCCGGAATAAGCTAATGGAATAAAATAGATATTTTATGTTTACCGTATATAATTATATTAAACAGATATTTCAATTTTATTTATGTACAGTACAAGTACATATACCACGAAATACATTACATTTTAGATATTCAGCCCCAGTAACGCCGGACGCCTGCTCTAATAAATTTCTACAAGAAAATCTAGAAAACGGCCCGATCCATAAAAACCTAAAGCGAATCATAAAACCCCGCGGCCTCTCAAGGAAACGCAATTTCCACCCCGTAAAAGGAAAGTGGCACTTTCCTACAATTTGCGGCACTACACTAGCGTCCCCGCGCGGAATTGCCCGCAATTTCACCGGAGCACTGGCCGATTGACGAATGTTGTGTGAAAAAGGAGGTTGAAAATAAAGATATTTTAGCTTTTCTTTTTAGGAGTTGAACCTTTTTACCGCCGCTATTTCAAAATTGTGAACATAACAATGTTCTTTGTTTAATGCTATATTATTTATCTGTTACCTTAAGCGATCGCGATCAATTCTTGTAATAGTTTTGGGAACGGCTCAAACCATTTTCATGAAATTTAGTACAGTTCCGGGGGCGAGAAATGGATCTAGATAAGTTTAATTTTAAAAACGTTGTTTTATCCGTGTTTTTTTGTTATTTTCAGGCAATGATATACTGCTACAACAAACAATTCTACCGACACAACAACACTAAAGCTACTTAAGACAATATATGGCTTCTTACTCATGAACTTTCAAAATCCTTTTACTCAAAATCAAAATGGCGGATTTTGCTTTTTTTCGCAACTACTACAGATACCGATTGTTTCAAAACGGTTTATTACTTATACGTGAAATTAAAAGAGATAAACAGAATAAACTATGTTTTACATTATTATCCTGCACTATTTGTATGTTTTATAAGATAACATATTGAATTTCTAGCACTAAGTTATGTTTACGAACAAAACCGTTACGTTTCATATTTGAATATAATGTCTGAGAATAAACGAAATTCTTTAAGATATTGAAATTGTATAAGTTCATATTTTATAATGATAAAAATAACAATTAGCTAACTTCCTCATTACTTTTCCACTTCCATTATTTTTTATTCAATTTATGTCAAACAATTATCTTCGCACACTGACAAGCTGCACGTCCTTAGGTAGGTACTCTATATATAGGCCGACTTGGAACACAATTTTTTTTTCATGTTCCGGGTTGTGATTTTGGATTTCATAGGAAGAACATATATCTAGCTCTCTTCGTCTCATACATTTTACCGATCGAAAAAGCAAGACAACAACAGTATAATGCAAAAACGAACCACAAGACCTCGAGAACAGATCTGTTCAGTTAATGAGCTTACTAGCTTCTCAAGCGGTGCAATACTAAGCCAAAAACCGGACAGGTATCTCAAAAAAGAAAACAGAGCGATGCTCGGTCATCCATATATTATTAAATATAATATGAAACGTTTTATAATTGCTGCTAAATAAAATGGCGACTTTCGTTATCCGCTACAGTTTTTTCTCTTTAAATGTACGCTTGTACATTTGCCGGTGGGCATACTTAGGTACTTGAGGAATCTCTAGATAAGTAAATGTGTATAGCTTCAACAAGAGTGAAACTCCAACGATTTTCATTGAATTTAGTATGCAGGGGGTGTATTCATTTTTGGAAAACGTCGTTTTATCCGCAAAACTGCTTCAATACTATGTGTAACCAAACTATTAATGTTTAACTTAACTGTGTTTAGCAACACTAAAGCTACTTGACAATAGATGGCGTTATTAAGCAACACTAAGCCAATGAGTGTTTAGTTTGAGGTTAGACCAAGAAAATCAACTGTTTACTTACGAGCAAAGCTCGGACATCCAGGTACTTTTATCAGAAGTCTCAAAACTTGTTTCGAAGCTATTCCATCTCTTCATATCACATTATTATTTATATATTAATATTTATTAATAAATTTATTATTAATTATTATTATTAGTCATATTACACATTAAGCAACATCAAAAAGAATATGTTGAATACAGGTCGCTCGTGTTGATACATACATAAAGTGTTTGTATGTACAGTATGTTTGTACAAGCCGGCCAATCAGTGAGCGTAATGTCCCCGGCTTAATCTCTTGCACAAACAGACGGACGTTGGCGCAAATATTGCTATACGTTTTGGGATAAAAGGGGATGAGTGTCTTTGGTTTATGGAATTTGGATTAATTGGGCCCCTCGTTTGTGTTTTAGACGTTTTTTTAATACTGTCCAGTGAGGAAGCTTTGTGTGTGGAAGTTATGTGTCAGATACAATACTAGCAGCATTACAGCAGCATTTTCGAAAGTGTGACGTAATTGTATCGTTAACGTAAAACAACAGAGGCAGCACACTTTGCGAAAAAGTATTTGTAGTTTATCTATGAAAATCTTATTAAAGTAAAGAAAAAAATTAGCAGTTTTGATAAAAGTAGTGATGCACATTCCATCAACGCGCGAAATAAGCACAAGCTATCCGCACCTGTAACGCGTCTCCACATAATAAGTCAGTCTTTTATGGGACAATGTATACTATTCTATAATAAAGTTCCCAATGTTATCCGAGTTTGCCTATTAATAAGTTTAAAATTACTATTAAAACTAAACTCTGTCAAAAAGGTTATTATAAAATATCGGATTACTTGGAGGATAAAACAGCTTGGGACTGATCACTCCAGGATCTATCTACTCGTGTACTAAGATGTCAAAGTGTAGCGTGTCTTGCCCTACTGATACCATTATTATGTTCTCTTTTGTAAGACAACACACTGGAGCTAATATTTGTAGTACCTCAGTAAAAACTTCTTGCCGCTTCTTCTCGGTAGGCTCTATATATTTTGGAACGCGGCGGTAGTCTTTAAAGTACATTATAATGAAAAATTTATGTTCATAAGTGCGAATTTGATGCCTAAATTGAATAAATGGTTTTGACTTTGACTTTAAACTATAGTCAATTTCAACGCGCGTCACGCTACGGCGGTCAAACTTTGAGTTATCTGTGTTGCAGTTACACCAGATAAATGACAGTTTGTACTGTTTCATGTGAACGACAAGTTACTACGCAGTTACTCGTGCTAGGCACACTGAATTAAGCACATACTATTATGTATCTAGTACAACTGTGGCACAGATAACTCATAGTTTGTAAGATGAAATGCAGAGCGTTTCTGAATTGTTTAGCTTAACGATTTAAATAATTTTTCACATAATATTGTGCGTCTGAACTGCACGCTTAATTTTTTTTTAGGTGTCGCAGGGCGCTGTCTCACGAAATATAGTTTTTTATCTCTTTCGTACAGTAATTTCACTTACACAAGTGTTGCTATTTAGAGTTTTAAAACTCCAACTCGCAATCCACTTACTTGCCCAGTAAGACTTGTAGCACAACATATCGTAATCTGGGGATGCCAGTTAAGACAGACTCTTGCATAAAAGGCTTACCGCCAATCTGAACCCAGAAGCGCACAAAAACCAAAACGATCTCCTTTTTATTTTTGTATCTCGTTATTCTCTGTAGATGGTTCCTATTAAAAAACAAATGTTTAAAAAGTAAGTTTACACGTTTTTATTCTTATCATTCGTAAGCAATTCTTTTTAAGATAGATTGTGTAAGACCTGACGAATTCAAATTGTTTTCTATGCATCATTGAGACCCCAATTAAAAATGTTCAAATTGCCATATAAACAATTTTTCTCTAGACGTTTTCAATCAAATTTAAATGGCAACACTTAACTACTCCAAACTTTCCCGCCAATGCTAAACTACATTGCCGGCCAAATTGGGCGACACTTTAAAACTGTTAGCGTTACATTACTCGCCGGGTGCTACTACTAACTATGCTATTACGGCACGGGCGCGACTGAGTGCCAGTAATACGATTTGGACTCTAAATGGCTGTCAAAGGGACGGGTAATTTTGGTAGGAGGGGGAGGGTGGTAGGCGGAAGTGAGGTTTTTGAAGACTTCGTCTTATATTGAAATTGGAATGGATTATTTTATTTTAATGTTAAATTCATTTCTTTTTCAGTATACCTATGTAGGTTACTATTGTTAAAAATATAATGCTAACTAATTAAACGTTTTGCAAATGGTAAACATAGTTTATATGCTTATTTTATTATATATTTAGTCAATGATCTAGAATAACATTAAATAACAGTCGATTTCATTCAGATGCAGAAATATAAGTATATAATTAAATAAGAGTATTATATAAGTATATGTTTATAAATATAAGTATCGGTCAGTATATTAGTGTAACTACATATAAATATGCAGCATGTAATTCGAAGACGGGATTGAAACGAATATTATTTCATTAGTCTTTATTGTAAGAACATGGCTAAGCCCTAACTTTCAGTAAGATCTTGAGAATCTATGTCCTAAGATGATATAAATACATGAAAACCTAGTTAGAAGTTAGGACTTTGTCATATTGCTACGATAAACATCTATCTATCTACGATAATTTAAACACATACGATTGCCTTATTAAAAACAAAATTAGGAAATGTCTTTTGTTATTAATCTGAATGAGCCATGAATAAGTAATCAGTACCTATACTCCATTATTATAAAAAAAAATTAGATACACATGTAGTATGCATTTCGAATACCAAAAATAATGGACAATGTTATCATAAACTTCCTTGTCCAAAAAAACATTTGGGGTTGGTGCAGTACGTCTTTTTCTTCCTCTCTCCTGTCAGCCATCACCACACCATTCACACCCTTTTCTTCATATAAACGCACACATAATCCATCCATCTTTCCTTTGATACGTCCTTCCTTTGGTTAATGCTTAATTTATCAAACTGTCCGGATGGCATGTTTTAATTTTGTCCTCGGATATATATTTTCTTGTAGATACAGCCTCTTAGATAAACTAGAAACTCTCAGCTAACTCTTATCTTAACTAAGAAATTTAGCGTGAAATGTGAAAAACAAAAGAACTACAGATTATAACTCTAGTTAGTCTTCAGAATTGAACTGTTTCATATCAACATTTGTAAAAGCCGATTAAAGGAGTAGAAGTCAAAGTCAAAGTCAAAATCATTTATTCAATTTTGGCATCAAAGACGCACTTATGAACGTCAATTTTTCGTTATAATGTACTTTAAAGACTCTACCGCTGCGTTCCAAAATATATAGAGCCTACCGAGAAGAAGCGGCAAGAAACTCGGGGTCATTCTTTTTATATAGATGTTTTTACTTAGGTACTACAAATATTAGCTCCAGTGAGTTGCCTTACAAAAGAGACCATACTAATGGTATCAGTAGGTTAGATGCCTGTAGGCTCACCTCTTAAACATAACACCAAAAATACTACTAACGAAATATGACTATTCACAGACCTCTTGCTGTGTATCATAATACCAAGAATAAGAAACCATTTAAAATCATATATTGATTTGCACAAATCAATTTCAAAATAGTGCAAAATTATCAATGTTAATCATCATCATCATCATCTCAGCCGTAGGACGTCTACTGCTGAACATAAGCCTCCCCCATGATTTTCCAAAAGGACGTCGTCCTGCGATCAGGTCGTCTGTCCACCGTGCCGGTGGACGACCTACACTGCGCTTGCCAGTCCGTGGTCTCCACTCCAGAACCTTTCGGCCCCATCGGCCATCTGTTCTGCGTGCTATGTGCCCAGCCCACTGCCACTTCAACTGGCTAATCTTCTGGGCTATGTCGGTGACTTTCGTTCTTCTACGGATCTCCTCATTTCTCATACGATCACGTAGAGAAACCCCGAGCATAGCCCTCTCCATAGCTCGTTGTGCGACTTTGAGCTTACCTATGAGGCCCATAGTAAGAGACCACGATTCAGTGCCATAAGTCATCACTGGTAACACACATTGGTCTAAGACTCTTGTCTTGAGGCACTGAGGTTGACGAGAAGACAATGTTAATATTTTCTTGGAAATAAATTACCAAATTAATATAAAGAATCTGTATCGAAGGTCTCCATTACGAAGGGTGTACCCCAGGGGGTTGTGCCTTACGGCGAGTTCTCATCATTTTCTCGAAGCAAACTCGATTGGAATCTCATTATGACGTTTCCGATCTACCCTTGCGATTCTTCATTATCTAGGGTTGCTCCCTACCTAATGAAGTATCGATCGCAAAACAACGCAGTAAGTACTTAATTAGAACCGCTTAAAATATTCTACTTATTTAAATTTGCTACCGGGTCTAAGATTGGAGGTATATATTTCTTCTCTTAGAACTCATAACATAATATAACTAAAAAATCTAAGACATGGGAAAAACATTTCTACGCATCACATAATTATTTGCGGCAGCCAGGATAGAATCTTGAACCCCACACTTCTAAGCCACGTTCACTGCCACTAAAGACCATTTTATCAACTAAAATTCCTACATTTTTAAAATATGTTCTTGTGGCCTGATTTTTTGTATTCTGTGGAACTAAGTGTATTCTAGTTACTAAGGAGGAGGGCGTTGATGGCCGCAATACAGTTTTTCTTCAAAACTTTCGCGGTGTTCATCGTTTTCATTGAATTATGATCGATTATCTATTGTTAAAGTTCCAAATAAAGATTATTATTATTATTGTAGACCAACGGGGCGTACAATATTCAAAACTTAAAAACTATTTATGTTTAATTTTTCAAATGAATACTCTACATTTCTACATCGGCAGTCACCTTAGACGTTAGCTCATACAAGCACTCCGTCCCTTTGACGTCACCAGACTTCCTGCTATTTAATCAACACTATCACGAAGACTTCAGCAAATCGGGCCGTTCCATAGAATCCACTACATAATGAACTAGGATTTCCAAGCATTGACGTTTGCGTGCTAGCCTTAACTGGGTTAAGTGTTCCATATATGTGCTAAGCAATGCTCGTTGAATTATTACTGTGGCCCGTATTTCAGAAGTATGCAGTGAATCTAGTCTTAAGTATAGATCAGAGGCCGTAGCACAAATAATTTTCGAAAAAGTATTCGTATAACAAGCGTGAACACGTCACGTTTCGGAGAATAAACTGTGTGTTATCTGTGTAACGTGTGCCCTAGATACATGTCTAACGACTCGTTACGTTACACTTACGCAGTTATTCGTGCTAGACCCACTGAATAAATTTCGAATTGCTGTTACTGGGAGTGAAATCTCCGCTCAGGTCGAGGTTCAGAACTGAGCGTCTTTCTATAATACAGGCCTGAATCTCTGATGTACGTCTATTTTTTTCTAATTCTAATTTGAAACTTCACCTCTAGTTGGACATATATGGAACTATAATAGTGTTATTAACCGGCAAACACGTTAGGGATCGAATACGTCGACCCGGGTACACAGTATTAAGAGTACGACCTACCTGGGTTTCGTGCAAATCAGGTGCTGCAAACCTGGAGAAATGCGAGCTTGCAGACGCCACTGTGCACTCTGAAGATGATCGAGCATTTGATATGCTCCCCGGTAGATGTTTTGATCACTAACGTCAGCGTTTGCTGGTTAATCTTCTTCTTGGTCGCATACTCCATTACTGAACGTCGTGTCCCTGAAAGCCCTTCGAGGATTTGCTATCACTCTCTTTTCTTGGCCAACTTTCATGGTATTTCTTGGGAAGGTAGTGCATTGGTTTCCCGTTGCCTTCTGCACCGCAGTGATGGTGTTGATGTGGGGCTTTAGTCAGTACGTCCTGCTGCCAACGTATAACGTCCGAAGCTGGTAGAGATGTCCTGACCCCCGTTCTCCCGTCTGCTTGTCTACCTATACCTCCAAAGGGATTGGTTACCATAATCTCGACGATAAGTTACTCGACGTAACAGGGTTCACCACGAGTAAGGGGAGTGGAGTTGATAAGGAGGTAGCTGGTTAATAGTAATAGTGTTCTGCGATTATATTTCTATAGTAAGAATTGTTCGTGACACAAAAAGTCTTACCACCAGGGATAGCGCATCGTTATCTTCCGATCCTTAATTGCTTCATGCCGATAATACGAAGGTCCCTAATGAGTACACTTTCTTGGCCGAGTTGGTAACAACTTAGGAATGTCTCTGGCAAGTTTTAATTGTCGTACTTACTTGTCGTACTACTTCTTTTAATCAGTTTTGCGAAGCCCCTATCCGTTATTGCGAGCACCCGGGGGTGGGGGGGGTGGCTTACCCTGAATGTTATTGAAGTTATTTCGTAAAGTTTACTTTACTTTTCTTAAATTTAAAATATATAATTGTCCATTTGCCAGAATGTCGGAAGTGTTTTGGTCTTTTGTGCTTCATATTTGAGATGTAAAATGGTCTAGTTTTTTTTTTTTATGGTAAGCTGCTTTTTCATACAGCTTGTGCTATAGCTTTGCTCGTAAGTAATCAATCTATTTTCTTGGTCTAATCTCAAACCAAACCCTCTTTGGCTTATTGTTGCTTAACAACGCCATCTATTGTCAAGTAGCTTTAGTGTTACTGTGTCGGTTAGTTGTAGTTTTAAATGATGCCCTAGTTGCTATAATCACATTGTAGCAGTTTTTCATTGCCTGAAAACACGAATAAAAAAGTTTTTAAAAAAAAATATTTAGCTAGATCGATTTATCGCCTCCGAAACTCCCTGCGTACTTTCCTTGTACTTAAATTCCATGAAAACCGTTGGAGCCGTTTCCGAGATTCAGATTATATAATCTAATATAAATCCGTGTTTTTAAATAATAAATACGAGTAAATTACCTATACCTGCTTATATAAATTCGCATTTATAAAACAATCCGTCATGATGCGATAAGTATCTAGAATAATAGTTATTATATAACCTATGTATCTATTTCATACTCAGCTCATTGTGTTCCCACTGCTGGGACTCGACCTTCCTCTCAAAGAGAGGAGTTGGGTCATAATCCACGGCATGAGCCCATAGCGGTTTGGTGGATAGGCCGTCAGTGACCAACCCATGACGTAGTTTCAAGCCGCCCAAAGGCCTTCGAGAAACTTTAGCGACTGTTGTCCTAAGACAAACAACCGGGGCTTAAAGCCCTCCGAAGCACGGAAGCGCTCAGTTGACAGTTGAACAATGCCACTAGCGGTCACCCATCCAACTGCTGACCGCAGCAAGCATTGCTTAACTTGTAGATCGTTTAAGATAGCCAAGTCCAGCTCCACTTTTCAAAGCCTTGGGACAAACATAGGAATTAAGTTGTTATTAACGATAAAAAACTGTTCTTTTCTCGGTTTTTACATCCCTTTACGAGGAAAGTACATCCTACGAATCTCTCCCCTGTACACACAGTTTAAATCCCTGTTAAAGTGACCGAAGGACGAGATGCCCCTACAACTCGGGACTCGTTCACGTCTCAGGAGTGTTTGTGCCCACTAACGGTGCTAACAGTGTTTGTCTGTTTGTTTATTTGTTCAGGGGAAACGGTTAAAAAGCAAAATTGGTGCAAACACTTCTATCTGTCAATAATTGTAAGAACATATGTTTATTGAAGATAGTTTAGTTGCTAACTTGTGTATGCATTCACTTTATTTAACTTTATGAAACACAATATATTCAATATGGGAGAACATCCACACAAGGTATTCAGGTCACAAACCTGTACAGACTTGTAGTAGACACAGACTTGTTCATGCACATAAATGTTTGATCTGTTTAGGGAACGAACCCAGGATTAGCGACGTGGGTATATAGAACTGCCAACGGTGTCAATCGACCAGTCCTATATTATACTGTATACGTGCTTAACGAGCTTAACGAGCTATGGAGAGGGCTATGCTCGGGGTTTCTCTACGTGATCGAATCAGAAATGAGGAGATCCGTAGAAGAACGAAAGTCACCGACATAGCTCAGAGATTAGCCAGTTGAGGTGGCAGTGGGCTGAGCACATAGCACGCAGAACAGATGGCCGATGGGGCCGAAAGGTTCTGGAGTGGAGACCACGAACCGGCAAGCGCAGCGTAGGTCGTCCACCGACACGGTGGACAGACGACCTGAGGAAGGTCGCAGGACGACGTTGGATGCAGGCCGCTTCCAACCGGTCCTTTTGGAAAATCATGGGGGAGGCATATGTTCAGCAGTGGACGTCCTATGGCTGAGATGATGATGATGATGATGATGACGATGATGATGACGTGCTTAACAGACAGAAATTATTTTTAAACAGTTTCTGTATTATGCTTGTTTTAACCCGTTGACTTGCGATTCGCCATATTTGGCCAATAATACAATAGATTTCGCAGAAATCAAACTACTTTTCCAGGAACTGCAACGTGTGTGGTTAATAATTTACTTAGCGAGCGAAGCGTCTCTGCTTTAACTGGCCAAATTGACTTTCATTTCTCCGTATGTTTGTTAGGTTGAGTGTCTTCCTGTATCACATTTTTCAACCAATCTTGACGAAAGTTGTTAAGCACATTATTCAATATATTTTTTGATCAAGGCGACTTAGGGGGGGGGGGGGTGGTACACACATAAGGTAGATGCCTGTCTTTAAAAGGAATGTCGAGTATGTGCATAATTGATCATGTGTTTGCCGAGATAATAGGTTGTGAAGTTTAAAAAATTGAAGATTTTGGTAATATTTGGCAAGAACATTTGGAACCATTTGTTGATAGCTCAGACTGCGAAAGCTTGCCGCTGATAAGGCTGTGCTCGCGAGGTCTACTGTTCGCAGAACTACTAGTATATAAACTTGCTAATAAGTAAAATATCCTATTCTCGATGGTAATAATCCTCAATAGAAAATGTATTAGAAATACATGAATACTAAGTTTCGTTAAGATTGGTTGAAAATTGCGACCTGTAAAGGACGTTCAACATACAACCTAACAAACATACGGACAGATTAAAGTCAATTTGGCCAGTTAGAGCAGAGACGAATCAGAGGTAAAATATGTTGAATTAATGTTACCTCTGGACAAGGTGCAGTTACAATTATCACGCCAACTACTACACGCAGCATCCTCAGCATCTGTTGAGTTGCAGATTGCTGAATCGAGAGCCACGAGGTTTTCGAGATGTTTTTCTACTAGAAGATTTCTAGATGTATTTACCTTTGGGTCTATATTTGGAGTACTCAGTTATGCATAATTTTAGCGAGCACTCTTTTATATATACGATTTTTGCATATTACTGTATTTTATCCAAGGAGATTATAATAAGTATGTTGATGTAGATAATAAAGTTCTTTAGTTCATCTGTGAAGTCACCCAAACGGCTTCACGGAAGATCAGCGCTGGTCGAACGACCAGCACCACGCCGAGTTGAGCCGGTTTGCGACAATTTTTTTTAAATAATTATTGTTACTTTGTTTAAAATTATACTTGGTTGTTGCAAATGAACTATTCTGTATCTAAACATTACAAAACATACAAAATGTCGATAGAGAATGTCCACTAGTGAAATTAAACGTACATAGATGAATATTCGCCGAGTTCGTACCCCCATAGATAGGGAACAATAAAAATCAATAGCCCATCACTACAAACACGGGCCGTACAGTGCGCACAAGAACAAAAAACAAGTTGGTTGTTTCATACAGGGATACATTACGTACGGCACGTTTTCGATACATAAGTTGCGAGGGTTGTGTTACTACAGTAAAAAAAGTAATATAAGGAGAAACAGATGTCACCAAATGGTTGCTTGGAATCAAGCTGAAGAATAATAGAAAAGAAATTTTGTTGGTACGCTAACCAGCAATTTTTTTTTTATATTATTCCTTTGTACTGTTTCTTGTTGTGTACTGTTTGTTGATCCTAAAATAAATAAAAAAAACTATATATTTAAAACAGCATAAATAGACAACATATCTCACAAAGGGTTGTAGTACGAGTATGTTTAGACTAACGGCCGGTCCCAATAATCTATCTATCGCCGGTTTACCTTACTAGAGTTAGATATTTGACACTATTTGTATGGAAGTTATGTCAAATTTATATCGGTAGTAAGGAAAACCGCGGATAGATAGATTATTGGAATCCATTAAGGAGGAGGCTGAAGTTTGATCTGAGTTTGTTGTTTTCTATCATTATTATATATTTATTTATTAAACAAGCCATTCTTGTTTAAAGAATGGCTTGTTATACCAATGAAGTTTATTTATATGGCTTGGCTATACAAGATTATATATTTATAATTTGAATCTCGAAAATGGCTCCTACTATTCTCATGGAATTTAGTATGCGGGGTATACGTCGTTTTATCCGTGTTTTCAGGCAATGATAAACTGTTACAATAGGTACCGACACAGCAACACTAAAGCTGCTTGACAATAGATGGCGTTGTTAAGCAACACTGCGCCAATGAGCGTTTCGTTTGAGGTTAGACCAAGAAAAACAATTGTTTACATACGATCAAAGCTCAGTCGTCTAGGTACTATTCAGTGAAATCCGACGACTCTGTTAGCTCAGTAGGTCTTGTCCTGCTTTCGAAACGCGGGGTCCCAGGTTCAACCTCTGGTGCGGGCTTATTTGTGTAATGAGCAAAAAATTTTGATATCGTGACTTAGATGTTTGTGTGTTTGTAATGTGTATGTGTGTATCAATCAGTACACACTCACTCGATCTTAGTAATGATAGAAAATAAAATATATTGATAGCAATCTTTCCAAATTAATGTGTTATATTATCAAAGTTTTTTTATTAGTATTGAATTGAAGTAAAAAATAGTTTATTATTTTGAGACCAACATTCACGACATATCTCTGAACCTTATCAAATCAAATAGTTTATTTGCAAGATCACATGCAGGACCAAATGTATTCTGTCTGCTGGCAGACGTGCTAATTATCTGTATTACCAAGTCCAAGTAGCAACTCCGAAGTCCCTGTACAGTATAAAAACAATTTGCAAGGAAAATTTAGTTTACTTTTAAACAGATTTCCATCCAAGGCCTTAATGTCACCTGTAGGGTTATTATGTATCTCGGTTGCTAACAAATTTTCATTGAAACCGAAAAAAATGGCGGCTCTATGTCACTTTTGTCAGCTCCAGTCATCAACTTACTAACATTTTTGCTTACCGAATTTGTCAAACTGACAGAGCAGCTATTTTTCACGATTTCAATCAAAATTTGTTGGCAATTGAGATGCATACGAGTAATAGCCCTGCTGGTAAATAATTATAGAGTTATGCACATATTGTACACATCGCTTTTATATACATCCTTACGTGCAGGTGGTTGATAAAATAAATCCACGAACCTTATTCTTTTTTGGCGGGTAAACATATGTCCACGTATTTTTGAAAATACAGCTTGCAAAGTAATGGTCCAATACATTTCAAACGGCTATTACATACCGCCAGCAAAAACATGGTTTTATGTCAAGAAATTTATTGAATCGTATTTCACATTATTGTGTCATCGTAAAATTTAGTAAACACACTTAATCTTCGCTTTTACGGTACCTAATATGAAATAAAATACTGTGCAAGTATAAAATGTCTACGTACCTAATAATTTATGTCAATTTTTTTCTCAATAACTGTAGGTAATAATCAAAGGTACAGTTGGTATTATTTTGTTCTATAAGTATATTTATTTTATATGCTTCTACGTAGGTGTTGTATATGTTTAAGACCTAGTAACATAATTTATTTTATTTATTTATTTATTTTTATAATTTATTTTACTTATTTATTATTAGATATAATATTTTATAACAATAAATGACACATAACTACCTATATGAAAGTTGAGGACCTAATATATTTGCGATGCGCTATTAAGACATATTGATCCGCTCCAACTCATATTGCCATACTCTTTCAGGGTCCTGTGTGATGCTTTGTAAATTATAAGATCCTTGGTACATTATATGATGCAATAAATCATTGAATATAAATATTTTTCTAGATACTTCTTTTTCTTTGGGTGCCTCTCAACTACTGGAGGTTGGCCGTCTTCTAAACTCTTCTTTATTCAGGGCAAACCTGAACAGATCTTCAGCTCTTCTTATCCCGGTCCACTGTCGGATGTTGCGGAGCCAGGACAATATTCTTCTACCAACATTCCGTTTGCCTTCAACTTTACCCCTCATAATAGCTCGCAGCAGTTGATACCGGTTGTGCCGTAAAACATGCCCTAAGTACGCAACTTCTCTGTTTGATCTTTCCTGACAAGTTGAGTGTTTTCGAGTCTCATTCGTCCAGCTAATGCGTAGCATGCGATTTATATCCTAAGTAGGACGTTTTCTTTTAAAGAGATCAACTTTTTTCTTTTAAAAAAGAACTCGCCTTTATTAGTTCCACCACATAGCTAAATATGTGCAGTACAGTAGAGAGAGTATGTAAAATAGCATACAGAGTTACCTGGAAATTTACCTTATAAACGCTGTTATTGAGACGAGCGCAGTGAACTGCCGCATAGAACTAAAAGCTTAATGCTATGGCAACACTTCACTTGAAATCATTTCTAAGCCAGAGCGTTTAATATCAGGCGAATTATTGCCACATCCACGCTATAAATTAGTAAATTGAACGAAACAGAAGGAAATGGAAACGCTCTTAGAAAATCACTAGTTTTATTTTTGACTTGGCTTGTCTTGGCTCGGCTGTGAGGGCTGGCGAGGCGAGGCGTTAAGGAACAAATATGTAGTGCAAAAAGCAATTTAAATATATATGTTTCATTGAAAGTTGGCAAGTTGTGAGAGTACATTGAAGTCCCATCACTGTGTTCAATGGGCCGTGCACATTTGACACATAATTTTCGTTCGTCGTTCGTCGTTCGGGAGCGGCGCGTCGTGGCATGGCAATTTTCTACCGCTCACCCCTCCATTACTTCCACCGAGTGGGCGCCAATGGATTTACATTCTAGTTTACAGAAAGGTTCATAAGAATGTATAATGTATGGAATTATAGGGACTTTAACTCAGCTACAAACCGGTAAATGTTGCAATGCAATAAGTAAGAAGTTCTTCTTTGTCCATATGAAAAAATTACGGACTTTGCCGCAGTTTTGACATAAAAATCTTGACGCACTTTCTTCCATTTTGTTTTGTTTTTAAATACCTAGTATAGTAAAAACATTTTATACAATATGTTGAAATATTAGAGAGAAAAATAAATTTCCTCGGACGGGATTTGAACCCGCGTTGTCCGACAATCTGTCGCCATGACCACTAGACCACCGACCTAGACCACGCTCGCCGACCGAGCATCGAATATTAACCCTCTATATGGTTTTAACCGTCTTACGGGGACGGAGCGACATCTATTGAACAGCTTGACAGCACTACCCAACCGAAAGATTTTTTTTTTAAGTTCTTAATTTTCGTATTGATGTCATAACCCTTAATAAATTGTATAATATAATTTTTAAAACGCTAACGCCTGCTTAGCGATACCAAACATTGAAATATTATACAGCAGACGTTATTGCTTTTAAAATTATATTGTTAAAATTTCATACTAGATAGTTTTTTTTATATACTTGACAGAATAATGCTAAACATGTGCCCAGTGATGATGCGGTCGAAGGTGGTGCCCTACTTGATCTAGAATAGAGACCAGCACGGCAATGACGTATCTCAGTTACAAACAAATGTTTTTAGAATGACTTATTCATCTTCGCTAGTCTAAAACTAGGCACTCCTATCTATTTAGTGTTCTACATGAGATGTTCACAGTATAAATAAGTATTTATTTATTTACATGGAAAACCAACAGCTAAACATAATTAGAATAATTACTTAATTAGATACAGAATGCCAATTATAGGTCTTCACGGATAGACTTACAATATAATTAAAATTATAAATGTGAACACTAATGCAAACACCCTGATCTAACTTAACTGCTAACAGAAAATAAAAATTACTAGAAAGTAAAAATAAATTAATTCAGGATGTCAAAAAACTATCGCTTACGGTTATTTTTATGCAATATATTTTTAAATAAATTCCTTTACAATATAATAAGTAAAAAAACACAAATTGTAATAGAATGTCTGTTTCCTTGGATAAGAAACTCTGTTGCCTAAGCACCAAAACACTTAACACGATATAAAAGGTTTGCGGATCTATCGGCGGCGCCCGATCGGCGGAATAATGCGTGCACGAGGTGGAAAATTGCGCGGGTGGCAACACATTCTGTTAAATGCGGGTAGTACGGTGAGCAGAAACATTTTACTTGATCTTTTTTAAAATGCTTATTTACTTTGGTGACTGGTCAATATATTGTCGCCCTCGTGTTTTCGAACGAATCGGGATGTGACGTCAGCAAGGTGCAACAACATCGCAGCAAACTTCACATCAAGGGGCCGTCAACATGGCGGCATCGGGATGGCGACGGATCACGGAACTCACTTTCGCTCGAGCCTTCGTTCCGACAAGTAGTTTCATATTCAAAATAGATAGAAATTAGACTCAATAGTTTTTGGTATTATATATTCATTAATTTTAAAGTAATTTTGTCAGTGCAAATTATAAATTCTGCTGTTCCTTGAATTTCTGTAAACTGTGTTGATTTTCTAATAGTGATAAATAAAGTAACAGCCATATTTATTAATATATTAAAACACATAGTGTTTACATGTAGGGATATAGGCTTTCTGTGAATAAAGACTCGAATGTGATTTACTAACAGTACTTTTTATCTTAAATAATAATTGGAAAATAGTTGCTAAACATACAAATTTTTTTTAAGATACGTTAGGACTAATAATTACAGCGTGTGAAGGTTACTCTGTCGATAATATGTAATTGTACTTTTAGACGTTTATTATCACAATAAATTAATTTGAATTTGAATTTGGATTTGATAATTAGAGCAGTAGAACTCTTTCTGCATGAATTCGTCCGGTGTAGTAACTGCCACCATACTTTTTTTACCGTGAAACAGTTATAATAGTAGTTTATACAACGGTCATATATTAAGGGTTATTTAAACGAGTTTAGGTTTATCGCATGAGATGAAGCCGAGTGCGACAATAGTATTACACGAGTGTTTTAATACCTAATTATATGCCTTTGCATTCACTATTTTATCTCCACTGTTACAGTTGAAATAAAACAGAAGTGGAAAATGAGTTAAGTATTTATTTACCATAATAATTGTTCAAATTATGAATGTTGCAATCATGAAACTGAATAATTATTATGGAGTTGTATTAACACAACAATTAATTGTACAACACATATATTATATACTATCCATATTTTTTTAATAAATATATTTTATTCCAAACTCACAGCCACGGAAAAAAATATGTGGTATGGCGGGAAATTTAGATTCTCATTGCGTATGACTGCGCAGCGCGCGCATCCATAGACAATGCCACTATTTTTCTACATTAAGTCCATGAGCCTATACGCGCCAAAAAATAAAAAAAATATTTTATGATGCAGTTGTTTGAAAATCGATGGAAAATGTTGCACTGTAATGGTTTTTCTTTTTAATTGTTATCCTCGACAAAAAAAGTACGAGCTTATAGAATCTTTTTTGAATTCATATTTGGAATATGATGTTATGAGTGTAGATAAAATTATTTATTATTTATACCTTTCTCTGATGTAAATTCGTAACTAAACGTTTAGACAATTTGAAACAATTCTAATTTCTGCCTATACACAAAAGCTAATCGATAAGATTTGCAAGTATGATATTAAGGCCCACTTGCACGTTCCAGAGTTAGCTTCAATAACTCAGACTCAACTGCTAAAACGGGGTTTTATAATTAATTTATCTTGCACCGTTAAAGGTTAGGAGTAAATCTAAGGTTATTTATTGAAATATTTAACCCAGCAATGTGGGAGGGTTAAGCCTTTAACTAGGGTTAGTGAAGTTTTATGTCGAAAGAAATTGAGGTTACCTACATTCTGTTGTATAATATACTCTTTGGACGAAATGACACGAGACAATACGTATAGAATAAAAACTCGTCAAATTTCATACAACAAAGGATAAACAAGAAAGTCTGTATACATTGTACTGTAGACTGTAGTGCCAAAGAGATAGATATAAGTTTTACTTTTTTTCGATTCATTCATTATTGGTCAGGTTACAATATAAGCGCATAGACAATTCAATGTTCCCATCTAAAGATTACAAATGTCAGTTTAGCAAAACCGCTGATCTTTTATAGTCGTGCAAGGCAAAATGAGAGTTCAAAATTGATATGACTAACGCAAGTTTACAAACTCGTAGACTTATTTATTCAACCCGAGCAAACGTGCAAGTGGGCCTAAGTTTGTTACAATAACCTTCAAGCTGTATCTCCACAGACATTTGATTAGATTTTAGCTTCTACCCAATAACTAACTTAACCAGGGCAATTTGTACAAGATTGCACCGGTCTCCGTAGTAGGGGGCATCGGAGGCATTGGGGGCACTAGAAGGCTAGGGGGGTCACTAAGCAGGTTACCGACTCATCTCTCTTGAAATTGGTTCCGACGGTACAGATACTGTTTGTTAGATATTAGTACTTAGCTAAGTTGTTACCTAAAGTGAGGTTACACCCTATACACTTAGGAGGTAGTTACCTAGTGATAAGTTGAAGTTAGGTATATTTTATCATACAGGTCCTCAACTCTAAAGTTAACTTAAAAGGCTTATCACCATTTAAATAAACTTACTAATCAACAAGTACAATTTAAAAAATGTTTAACCGACTTCCATTCTATTCAGTTATTGGAGTGTAACTCAAAAACTACTTGACCGAATTTGATGAAGTTTAAATAGGACCACACGGAAAAAACCAGCAATACAAAAAAAATGTGAATTGGTTCACCCAGTCGAAAGTTATGAGGTAACAAACATAAAAAAAACAGTCGAATTGAGTATCTCTTCCTTTTTGGAAGTCGGTCGAAAATAGATGAAATTCCTTTTATTAACTAAGAACCTAAGAATAAATTTAGAATTGATTTTAAGACATTTCCATATTCTGTCAAATGGATTTCGTAAAAGCTGGCTACAGGGCTACCGGACAACATACCAATATTCTCCAAGCTTGAATGAATTTAGTACGCTGGAAGAATGAGTAGCACGTTTCATACTGGGTATAAATCATCTTTGATAACACTTTCCCCTTGTTAATGATTTATTTGAATTCATGGTTTTGTTTATTACGGAAAATATTAATACTACAGAAAAGTAAAGAAGAAAGAAGATGAAAGAAGATAGAGCTCATAGATGTGAAATTGACTCTAGTAGGGAGTCCGTATTACCACGCGACTCCCTAATCGAGTCAGGTTGACTTCTGTGAGGCTATTACAACGTAGAACGATGAAGAAAAGAAGCAAGAAAAGAAGAGTGTTTTGAATAAGTAGACTAGATTTTTACCTAAGTTTGAAATACTATTTAATATTTATTGTTTTTGACATGAGCTTCGTGGATATTTCGTATGTTTTTACGAATTTGTTTTTCTGTGTACATAATTACTGAGTATCAATCCAGTACTTAAATATATTAGCATCTATATTTATAAGTGAGAAATTATATAAATTAATAAATAATATTTGTCAATATTGAGTATGGTGTTTGATTATTTTAATACTGATTGAGTAGTTTTGTAATTAATATGTCATATATGGTCATAATTTAATTAATCTTTGACCGTACTCTTTTGTGAACATTAAACATATGTCTTGTTAGTTGTATTTTATTTATTTATTATCAGGAAGACCAACATACATTTTGTATATACGAGTAATAGTTACAAACTGAAATTGGATATACACACAATGGATAAACTTCACCTAAATGCATAATGTCTACCAACCAAAATATATTACACTAATACTACAAAGAGGAAAGATTTGTGCTTTTGTATGTTTGTAACGAAATAAACATACTACAGGATTAACTTCTAAAAGTATTTCACCGCTTTAATGTTACATTATATTTTGCTTCAGCATTATCATCATCCATAACAACGCGGGTGAAACTGCGAAGCGCAGCTAGTATATTACATTATTGTTATTATCAAGGTCAAGCTTATTTCGTACTCAGTAATCATCAAGCCGGTTTAAATCTGCTTAAAGCTTTCTGACGCCTTCAATTGAAATAATAGTATTGAAAACGTTTATGTCTCCAGCAAAGCAAAGTAAAATGCGATAAGCAGGTAGAAAAGTCATTTATAAAAATAGTTACAAATAGAGGATCAATCAATGATCCTTGAAGAACCCCGCAGGGAAGGTAATCCAACCTGAAACATAGTTACTTTCCACTACTCCTGCTTGAATCCTTCTATCTAAATTAGACAAGGACTACCTGAATAAGTCTCCTCTAATTCCAGCATTGTTGATTTTGATAAATAGAGTTCATTGATACATTTTGTCGAAAGCTTTTTTGTAGTCAACCTGACTACCAGTATCCATAGCTTCGGTTACATAGTCGTTCTACAGAACTTAAATGGTAGAAAAAAACCACAAACCCAAAACGCCATCTGCATAAATTTATTTTAATAAGCGCTGAATCAATTTTGATAAAATTTATATGAGACTGAACTATCAAACAAAAAGGGTCATCAAAATCAACACAACAATCGCGTAACAAACAGAAATACAAAAAAATGGACGAAATGGAAACCTACTCCTGTTTTGTTGTCCGTTAAATATTTCCAAAATGTCAACAATGACCAACATAATGACAAACATCAGATGCTCAAGCATCGAAGTGATTATTATTTATTTTTCTCCAAATAATATAACTGTGTAATTACTATTCAGTAATAAATTTGGTTGGTGCCTTTGATTTTGTGAAAAAAATAATATCTCCAATATCCTCATAAATAAAGTCATAAAATTCAACAAAGTATAATAATGTACCTACATCACGATTGCTCAATTACTAAAACCAGATTAATGCGGAAATATAACCACGTAGATTTAAATAAGGCCCTGGCGTATTTCACATTTACTCTCATTAGGTAAATCGGCCGGATTACCGTTCAAATAAATTATAACGCAAACGCCAAAAATAAGGTAAAATGTACGTGTAGACGAAAATGTATCGTAAACAACTGGGGCATGGGGTTTTATCGGGTCATTATGTTTTTTAATAATGCTTTGTACAAAGTTCTATGCTTTATGTTAAATATGTATACTCGTACATTATTTATATTTTGGTGTACTTCTACTTAATTAAATTTTATTGTTATCGTTTTTGGCATTTCTTTAAACTATTTAATACACAATATTATACATACAAAATCTTTACACGCGTAGACGACTTCACTTTTCACTACGCAGTAGTCACAGTAGTATTTAGATTTTTATACATTCCTCTTTTTAATTAGCAATTACTTAATTATTCAAATCAATTCTTATAAACCTAGTAATTTTAATAAATATCATTTTTAATAAACTGTCAACGATAAGAAGATCGCTAACCGTAATCTCTAGAATGCCATGCCTCGCTCTAAACTAATGAGATCTCAAGAGGGCTGCCAGCGGGAAAAATGCTTTTTAAATTAAAATAAATTCATCTTGGTCTCGCTGGCAGCCCCAAGGCTGCATCTAATCAATTCTAGATTAAAATGAAAGAGGATTGCTCTGATACCCACGGATGTAATTTTTTGCACAATTAAGCTTCTTATCAGGAATATTGTCGATCGTTTGACTGGATTGGTTTTTTATTTAATGGTTTAAAGGAATACAACAATGAGTTCTAGCTGTATTGACTGATGAACATACATTATGTATGTTTAAAATATACATAATGTATATTTTAAACTATTGTAAATCAGCAATAAAGGCATATTTTATTTTATTACATCATTTATATTGTCTTTAATAAAAAAAATACATTTGTTACTTGATATACATTTTTAGGACCTTTTTTTCTCTTTATTTTATACAGGATTTATTCTGCAAGAATATGCAACCTTTGTTCATTAATCATTATTAAACTAAATTACAGAAAAAACAATAAACAACAAATCAAGCTTACCCTATGTACTAAGAGTATTTATGACTGCCTGGTACAGATCATACACATTTTTGGCATCTTCAGAATAAGGCTGAGATAATACTCCATTACATCCTACCTTTTAGGGCCTTCCTTAGCACGTAATATTACTTTCACAGTGTAACTGACACTGTACAGAGTAGAGTATGTAATAGAGCACGAACTTGTAGTGTTACCACCAAGAATAATGCCTACACTAATTAATAAAAAAAGGAACTGTAATTATGGTCCTCCATCTCCAAGTGCTCTCCATCAGTTTTCCATAATCTATACTATATAATGTTATAAAGAGGAAATATTTATATGTATGTTTGTAACGAATTTTCTCAAAAAGTACTGGACGGATTTCAAAAATTCTTTCACCATTGTAAAGCTACATTCACCCTGAATAACATAGGCTATATAAGATTCATCATCTACATCATCATCCATCACCGCGCGGGTGAAACCGCGGAGAGCAGCTAGTAATAAATAAGGTAGAAGAACAAGGGATTCCAACGGTGGTGCTGAGAGAAGGTACAGCTCCAAGCTCAGTGTAGAGAGGAGAATTCCATAAAGTCATTGATCGTAGTAAAGACGGAGCAGTACCTACTCAGGGAACCATGAATCGTGGATCGTGACAGGAGTACCCTTACTGTATTATATGAACCTTTATTCCTATCGGATGATTCCATTCCTTGGCCACATGGGCATTAGAACATCCGCTGGAGCGAACTGAGCTAGGTCATACTTTGTGTCTGAAGATTTGATATATTTTTTCGATCCTTTATTTAAGCTAAATATAACTATTGAATATAACTTTATTTATTTCTAGAGTTATTTTTATTTATTTAGTGTAGACGTTATTATTGATGGTAGCGTATTACTGAGAGTTGTAACGGCCGTTACACTTAAACCCGTTAAACATTCTATAGCTAATGAAGGAACGGAACTGCTGATATTAAGTACGTACCTACACATAAAGTTTACATATTGTATTCAATTTGACCAACGCTCTTATATAAAAATGAAACCCCAGAGCAGTGCGCTGAAAGAGCAAACATCATTGTATCTTTGACAACATCCGTGAAACAAATGACGAGATGTCAAGAAACGTTGGAAAAACAACCTTATGTACAAGGGCGATATCTCGTCGATCATTAGAGCTCAGAATCATTAGAGAATCGCACGGTTGGTCACGCTATAACTTGAGAACGGATGGAACAATCTCGCTAATTCTTTTTTGTTGTGTAAATTATTGTCAGGAGAAAGTTCTTATCAAAGAAAAGCAAGAAAAAATGGAAGATAATGGCGAGGCTGAAGGCCGAACCTACTACGCGAACGAAGTGGCGGGCTGTCGCTAGTATATGACTAAAACATTTCCTGACAGCTAAAACATGCCTATTTATTATGGTCTCTTTATTAATATGATGATCCGTGTTAATATCACTATTTATGAATACTGAGTAGTACTGTCTCCTGACAATTAAATATGAAAAACTAACAATTATTACATAACTCTAGGTATAATGGTAAATACTAATATAAAACTCTGCCATGTATTATCCTGGGAATTTAGTATTTACCGAGAAAGTACCCAATTTATTTGATTGTGGCAACACAGAGTCTGGGCGTAGAGCAATCGGAAATCAGTGCTGTGAGGTACCTTGGGGAAATTACTGGCAACATTGAAGGCGGTTCGAAGCGTTGCAGCTCTGTAAAGCGCGGTTTTATGAGCCGGTCGCTTTCCTAAAACCAAGCTTTGAGCCAAATGGATTGGTATCCCTTTGACAAATGTAAAACGTTGACTACAAAGAACTTCGATTACGTCGTTTGGCGTATAACTTAAAGATCACAGAAGACTTTCAAAGCAAACGACCTAAGTATACACTTCTCATGAGATATTTTAATCAAAACGTTTTTAGTATAAGTTTTTAAACTGACATGGCCACTAATGCAAGAATGAACTTTAGAACCGGGGTATTATGTACCATGTATTGTACTTATGTTGAGTTCTCGATATTTGATAACAGTTGCATGCGCCATTTACGTTTTTAGTAGATGCCGATCTTTACCGGTCAACAAGTTAAGCAACACTTGCAGCGGTCAGGAGTTGGTTGGGTGTGTGCTAGTGGTAAATTTTCAACTGAGCGCTTCCGAGGGAACGTGAAGCCGTTGGTCCTGCTGCCTTATTGTCTATCTTTACGGAGAATGGGAACGGGCTTCATTTTGACATTTAAATCCCATTCTGGGCGAAACCCTGCAAGTCTATTGGCTGGAACCACCAATGGGAATGAGAATCAAGTGACATTTCATTCTCATTCAAGTTAGACAATAAGGCGACCGGTTGTTTGTTGTCGACGTCGACGTCGACGAACAACAGTTGTTAGGCTTTGTCAAAAACCTTCGGGTGGCCTGGAAACTTCGCCATGGGTTGGCCACTAACCTATCCACCATTCCGCACTGGGCCTGGATGGTGGATTATGGCCCAACTCCTCTCTCTGAAAGGAAGGCAGCAGTGGGAACAAAATGGGTTGGTTATGGTACTTATAAACCTTTCTCTTGAATCGTTATATCTATTTAAAAAGCCGCCTCAAAACCCGTTGTGTAATATATGGGCAGACAGACAGCGGGGAAGTGGCTTTTATACTATGTAGTGATAGTGATACTGTGGGTCTACCATCAGTTTACAACATTGATACCAATCGATGCTCGCTATCGACTGCCGCATATAAATCTATGAAAAAAGGAACAGTGCCACCTTGCGGTCAATTGTAAAACTAAAATTGACAGCGAGTACGCCAATCACAAGCTTAATAAGTAGGCGAGATCGGGTATCGACTACAGATGACATTTATGTTGCCAACTCATTGTAGAGCTACTGACAATGTTTAACATTGTATAAAACGTGTGATCATAATGATATATTAAGCTGAGGGCAGTGCAATCCATCGATGTGGTTCTTGCTGGTTCCAGCGCCCGAACTGTTGGTGAGGGTGGAAATGTGAGGGAAAATAAATAAAAATAAAATTGTTTTCTTGAAGCTTAACACCATTTTTCCTAAGTTTTATTGTACTTAAAGGGCGGACTTAAGGCGCGGTCCAATACTAATTTTAAAACTATTCACGATGCTTTGTGGTTGAGAAATGCTTATCAGATTGGACGATGACAAAGATGCAATTGAAAACGTGCTAATACTTTTTATATTTAGTTCGTACAATCAAATGGTTAAATTTTAATGATAAAGGAGTCCACAGTTCACTAGTAAATTTCATTGAGAATTCGAATATAATACATTCATTGAAATATATTTGCCCATTATTGAATAGAAGTGCTTTTTCTCACGAAGCACGTAAGAAAAATTGCAAAATTTAGGGAATGTTGCCGATTTTTTTCTATCGAGCAAAGTTTGCTCAATCGTGTATTGGCTCCCATACTTCATAAGAACGTATATTCTATTTATACTACCTTTTTTTTCGCAATTCGGCTATAATGTTTAAGCGTCGAAAATAGTACATTTCATTACAAGTGGGGAAAGGCTGTCATTGCAAAGAGTTCGGAACAAGTTGCAATGACGGTTCCGCACGTGTACTGAGCGACTATTTTTAATACAGTTTCGAAAATATGAAGCAATTTAACAAAATAAACTCGCAAAGAAATATTTCTGGAAAATGGCGCCAACCTTAGAATATAAGCAGATTTTTTTTTCTTCACCCATTCTTGTAGGCAAAGGGAACTATGCCCAAACAGCCAAGTCTTCAGTAAAATTTTTTTATTGATATGAAATGAAAATGAACTGTATTAAAAACTAAGTTTTCGCGGAGTCGAATCATGAAATTTGGTCGTAATCTACACTCATTTCCCTCCAACGTAGGTATGAGTATGAGATTAGGAAATCTGCAAATGATTTCCTAGTGGTCGTCTTGAGGCGCCTTCCGATTGGAGTCAAAATCGGTTTTAGCGTCGTGATCGCCATTCCAAATCAACGTTAGCGCGAAATATAGACCCGTAGACATAGATATAGAAAATAGACCCATGTGTCGTCATGATTACGTCACCAAGAACGCCATATTGCTATTTCAACGACCACGCTACAAACTGACATCGCCGTCAGCAAGTTTTGTTAAATAGTTTTTAATATATAAAAGTTGGAAAGGTAGGAAGCCACTTACCTTTCCAAGTTTTGATTATGTGTGTACATCGAAAATGGAATAAAATTTAATACTTATTGTTTAATTTATACTTACGGAATTTATGAGGTTAACGATTTTTATAGTGAGTTGTAGTTTGTTGCCGTGGTACAATTAGGTTACATTACAAGCTGTGCTAGGTCGTACCAGTGTAGCCGCTGCCAAATCCACGGCATACACACGAGATAGTGACGTCAGGTTGACTTTACTATAGTATAAAGATGCAACAGTATGGAAACTAAGCCTAGTTAAGCGGAAAGAAACTTATACGTGACCACTTTCACCGCGATAACCGCTTAGGGCTCTTGTCGATGCGCATCTTTGTGTGAGTCAGCAGTTTCAAACATTTGTAGGTAGTTTTTGTACTGTTTCTCTATATTTATACTGTGACTTTACTCTACTCTCTGAAGGCCTACTCCCAAAAACGAACTAAAAATATTTCGACGGATTTCACGATTTCTACTGTGACAGTGAAAAAGCACAATGTATTTGTGCTTTTGTCAAGGGTGATGAAATGTAATTAAATATCATAGTATTATCATCATCAGTATTTCATGTTATAGTGATGCTGATATATGAAATCTAAACGTCAAAATGTGTAATTTGTTGAAGTTTAATTTCGTGCAAGTAAACTGACTTTAATATTCTTTTTTAGATATTGAGTGGTACTCATGTCAAATATACATAAGAATATATACAACATTAGGACAAGTCCAAATGTAAAACATATAAGTACATGCTTAAACTACAACAACTGCTTCACAGTAATGGGAGTAAACACTTTATTCATATAGTAGATCAATCAACAACCCATAAAATACCTAAACACAAATATAATTTTCTCAAAATGATATGTTGTCATAACGTCTCTAAAAAGAATCCAGATAGTGAACTCTACCGGAGACTTCTTCACAACTGTCCAGTATGAAATTGGCACAATACGCAAGCCGCGTCATGGCCATTCGTTAAAAGAAAAAAAAACTGTCCAGTGATATGTGGAAACTCCTGTCCAGTAAATAAGTATGTATTTTACTTACCTACTGGAAAGTCGGTCATCCTCTTTAGAACTGCTTAGAAACCATAGTACCAGACACAGATTAGAGTTTAGCCATTATAACATGGTTATAGGAGGGAGCATAAACAGCCATTTTATAGTGTGTGCTTTTATGTTTGTATTTAATCATTTCAGTTTATAAATCACGTTGGATTAAAGCTTTCTATTCTAAAATAACCATGGAAGTCAAAAACAATAATATACATATTTGCATATTAAAACATTTACATAATGTAAAAATAGAACAATGGTCAAAACTCAACGCAAACTTTTTAGTAAAAAAAACGACGACTGGCGGTATTTCATATTCAATTGCGACAATTGTGTTTAATTTACCGCGTGTACATAGATAATCCCAAAAAAATGAGTTCCAGCGAATCTGATTCAGAAAAATAGATGGCACTCCTCCTGATTATAAAAGCTGAGGCCGAATCAGTAATAACTTTGTTTCATTTATGAGAAAAGCATTATACAAGCCTCAACCAGTAAGAAAGCCATCCTGGCCTCGTATATAACCGGTTAACTTAACATGGCGAGGAAGACTTACTTACTGGATTCTGCAGTAATGTACTACAATCATTACGAAGAACCGGTCATTACATTTCATCACGCTTGACTGAATTTGTGCTTTTTCACTTTCACAGTAGAAATTGTGAAATCCGTCAACCGAAACTTCGTGGTTCGTTTTTGAGAGTATAGGCCCTGTCCTAATGTGATATTTAAAACTATTTACTTAGGTACCTTCAATTAATAGTTAAGTTATGATTTACTATTTTATTTTTAATAATAAAGTCAAAGTCAAAGACAAAATCAAAATCATTTATTCAATTTAGGCATCAAAGACGCACTTATGAACGTCAATTTTTCATTATAATGTACTTTAAAGACTACCGCCGCGTTCCAAAATATATAGAGCCTACCGAGAAGAAGCGGCAAGAAACTCGGGGCCATTCTTTTTATATAGATGTTTTCACAATGTTTTTACTTAGGTACTACAAATATTAGCTCCAGTGTGTTGCCTTACAAAAGAGAACATAATAATGGTATCAGTAGGGCAAGACACGCTACACTTTGACATCTTAGTACACGAGTAGGTAGATCCTGGGGTGATCAGTCCCAAGCTGTTTTATCCTCCAAGTAATCCGATACAATCTAATACGAATACAAAAACCACATTCAAACTTCAATTTCAACAGCTTTCATTTAACACCAAAGAATATAATACTATTGCTACATAGGTACTAACATTGCCGATCGTATTAAACACACGCGTTTTACTTCTAAACCAATATGATGTTAACTGCGTAATATTTTCTAAGCATTGCTGAGGACGTGGTATGAGTACTCTTACTTAGTAAATAACATCTAATAAATTTAATTACACTGCACTTACAAAGACCTATGTCTGCAAATACGTAAAACAACTTATGCCTGTTCTACATAATGTTAATCATGTAGGTTTTCAAACATTTCGTCAACAATAAATTTAATAAATGTGAAAGATTTTTTAAAACACAGACATTCTTAGTAAGTAGATATTTTTCAAATATTCCAGAATGCCATTTGGCCTTACTAATGCTGTTCGTTATGAATTGAGTCTTTCCCGCTTTTCTATTATTATAATTACGAGCGTTCATTTAACAGGCAGCACTTAAAATTGCTACAATTTCGATTCTTCCCAGTTTTCATCAGCCAATTAAATTTAAGTGACTGTTCTGCCAATTTCATTGGAATTTCAATCTCTTAAAGTCTTCATTTTAAAGGAAATTTTATTATGACTAAATTTGAAGGGGCGTAAAAATGAAAAACTGTTTTAAAAGCTAACTCTTACACCGTAACCGTTACAGCCGTTTTATTTTCTTCTGTAGTGTTAAAATAATTTAGATGCAAACATTATGTTGTACCTGCGTCCTCATTAAAAAAATAAAAATATGTTCGTGTGACTGTTATCAAGATAATAGATGATTTTTTGTCACCTCTGTTTATACCGTTGGTCACTCTTTGTAATTTAATATGTCCGAGACACATTTTACACCGATACATTTTACATAATCATGTTATTAAAAAAACATATGATAACACTTGACTGTTTATCAAACCATCCTCTATTTAATGGTACAATACGAAAATGTTGACTTTGTTATTGTGTGTTGATATTGTTTGATTAAAAAACAAATAATCTTGTCTAAACAGCAAATACTACATACATTAATTAGCCCAGTATCACATTATTATCCCGTTCTTTCTCCACTTTCCAGTACAAAATCCCGAAGAAGGAGGAGATAGTGGAGCAGCAGCAGGCGGAACCTGATAACCCGCTGATGAGGAAGAAGAAAACACCAGAGGAGCTGGCGGCTGAGGCTGAGCTTGAAGATCAAGATGAATTCACCAGTAAGTTAACAATTTTTAACAATCAAAGTTATAACATAGTTAAAGAAAAAAATACTGAAGCAGAGAAATTACTCTCCAGATGCAAATCGTAAATGATGAATTTCTATAGCCGAGGAATCTGTGGGCGGCCTTCTTGTACACGTGTCCATTTTGGATGGTATCACGGCAGTGGCCAATAATCTACTATTATTGCTTCGAATGCCGTTATGTGAAAGTTCTGATGTCATTAGATTTGAAGGCACTGTATTAAGTGAAGATAGCAAACGAATGAGACACAACACATGGGACAATGCAGAGCAGTGCCGTTTAATAATTAGCGTTCCACGCAATATATTTTTTCTTTGAATCCCAAAAAGTCGCGGGGTGTACCGAGTTATTACATATTTTTAGTCATATAAATATACTAGCTGAACGCCAGCGGCTTCGCTCGCTTGGTCTTGATATAGTGGTGGAAGTGCCGTTTTGGAACCTCGAGGTCATGGGTTTGATCCCCAGGTTGGAGAGTTATTGGGTTTTTCCTAGAAAGAAAGATATTCTAAATAACAGTACGGAGATTGTAACAGTACCCCGTATATGGCAATAGGCTCGCCCCCTGTAACATGATCACATGACCAAAAACATATATGGCGAAACGTAGCCAATGAAAATACCGCTGCTTAACCCATCGAGGATATACCCCATAGGCAAAAGTATCGATTCACTCAATACCGCTAGACTGATGTTATCGTCCTTCGGTTTCACCTCCGTGGTGATGATGATGAAAAGTAGCCTATGTGCTACTCCAGACTATAATCTATCACTGTGCCAAATGTCAACCAGATCTGTTCAGCTTTTCTGGCGTGATTGAATAACAAACATCCATGCATCCATCCATCTAAACTTTCACGTTTATAATATTATTGAGAAAAGTTTTATTTGTAGTTCAATTATTGGTCATAAAGAGATGTAAAGACACCGAAATAATACTTAACTTAATTAAGATTTACATTATATTTTTGAAGTTGTTATTAATGATTATTTTATCTCATACATAAGGTGTAATTTTTTTTTGTTTCAGAACTGAAAAATACCATCGAAACGCAAGTGAACGAACTAAAGTCTCAGATCGAGAGCAAGTGCGTAATGCAGTGAGCGGACGGCCAACATGTACGCCAACATGCTCGCCCCTGCCGCCAACATGTTTATTATATTAATCTGAATACATGATGTAGCTGTGCTAAGTTGTTACGAAGTTTCACAAACCGGTGATTTACCAAATTTACAATTCCCACCCAGAACCCCGTTTTTTAATAACAAAAACTTAGATAAACATGCCCATTCGTTCGGAGATCGTATCATTCGCGCTCAAGAAATTCGTAGGAGGGATTCGAATTTTAAATTTGTTCGGAAAGTAGTTGGCTAGTGGCGCGTTGGTGCTTGTTAATGAGCAATAATATTTTTATACATTCATAAAAAAATAGGGAGAGCGGCCCTCGACAACTGTGGAACACGCACTTACGGACGTACGGTCAAAAAGTCATCGATGTACCCGAGCGGCAAAACGAGTGATTTCTAAACTTAAATACCCAAGTTTTATATGTTGACGCTTGTGATATATTGTTATTTAAGTGTAAAGAACAAATAAATATAAATACAGCTAGAACGGGAACTGTAATTTATTTAAAATGAGGGAATAAAAATGTATTATAAGGAAAATTCTAGCACGCGTGTAGAATCATCGCTCTGTACACTTCTATCGTTCTTCTAACTTTCATTACATTGAAATAACAATGTATTCGATCTTTTTGTATTTGTTTTCATCCAAATTCCACTCGGCTTGGTGTTAAAAGTGTTGTATAAAGTAAATGATGCGCCGATGAAGTGTCGCTTGCTCTCGCTCTTCTCTCTACGTCTGTCGCCTTTGAATCTTTTGCATGCGTGCTTGCGCAGTGTCTACACTGTGTGTCAGTGTTTCTGGTAGGTGTACATACCTGTAACGGACCTAGCCTTAATATCCACATCGAAATTAAATAGTTACATTGTTGTTATTGTCTACTAAGCGGAAGATCCGATCCGCGGTCGTTGTCCATTTCGTTCTTGCATGTCTAATCTAAGATCGATGTTAGAGTATTGTGTGTATTGTAGATAATACCTTATATTCACGTTGTTTTACCGTTCAAGTAAACTTAGTGTAGATGCGGTTTCAAGTCTAATTCGATGTTAACGCTTAGGTATTAATTGTAATGTTAAATAATACACAATTGTGAGCGAATTTTTCGAGCGATTAGGTAAACAACTGTTGATGGGAATCGAGGGAGGCTCAGATGGAAGTAACTAGGACAGTTATTGGACATGCAATGGAACGGAAGAAACATCTGAAGATTATGATTACAGTATAACACACCTTAAGACCTATACGAATAAAGAACATAACACGCCTAAACTGAATTACTCGATTCAAACTTAATCATAATAACTGCACGAACACTAAACTCATCAAGCAATCTTCTTTTGAAAAAGAAGCTCAGAACCAGTAGGAGTAGGTATGGAACGTCATAGATACAGCTAATTGTTCGAACAATTGTGTCCACGTATTAAGCTACAAATGCAAAAGATTTGTTAATCGTCAAAAGCTGTGATATATGAATATATTAATAAAACGCCAGATGCGGAAATGCCGCTCGCGTTGTTTATTCTTCTTGCTTCTTCTTTGACTATCTTTGACATCTTTGACTTTTCTTAAATCTCTCAAATTAATGGTATCTCAGAACACAATCAGCACATCATGTATTTGTAATTTAGATCATTAATACATAGCTTCGCTGATTTACTTTACGATATATTTTAGGTTAATTATATCTTCCTATACGTACACCTTTTCTTATAACGTTCTGACTATTTAAATGTATGTTAATTGCGAAATATTAAAACAACGGCAACCATGCCGCGCTTGCAAAATGATTCGTAAACAAAATTTAAATGGTCAGCATTAAATTACACTATTCTTTATACATAACAAATATCTTGTTGTAAATACGATGATACAGTAATTTCTGATTGTTTATTCAAAGCCACACTATTTTTCTGACATATAAAAATCGATATTTTCTCGCACTTGTACTTGCACACGATGTATATTTTCATAGCTTATTTCAATAGGATGTTTATTTTTCAGCACGCATTACTATCATATTCTACATATTTCAATATATAAAATATTAATTGAAGGGCTATATATAAAAAGTTTCGCCCCGTCCGTTGGCATTTCACTATCTATAATAAATAATAACGTAGGTTATTGTTCACGAGTGTTAACCTAGGTCTTAAACATAGTTCTATGTATGTGCATGGCGTCTTAGCTAATCGTTGTACGTAGCTCGAGAATCACAATAATAGGTAATAAGATCTCAGAATCTTTATAATTTACACGACCAATACGTCATAATAACCGAATCACCCTCACTGAGTGTTAGCTATTTCCATATTAATCTATCCTTAGCCTATCTTCATGATATCTTCAATCTATGTAGAGACTAGCTAAGCCCTTCGTTGTTAACTTTCTTAGAAGTAGTTACATAGATAAATGTTATGTTGGTATTGAGCGCGGTCTTAAATATCAATGTTTTAAGCTAACTGTCACTAATTTTGAAATAAACGATAAAATATATTAATATAAGTCCATCGATGTGTGTAATTTATGTTTATGTTGTATGTTGTTGTGTGCATGATGGTTGGTTTCAGAGGTGGATGGCTCTTGCCGTGTTTCAGTGTCGTTTTCTCATAATTCGTCTATTTTTGTTACTATTTATTGAAATGTATTTAGATGCTTCAGTGAGCTCTCTTCTATAAGCTTTCGGTGTTGAGTGTTTAGTATTCATATTTGTATTTAAAATATAACTGTAACTTGTCGTTGCTTAAAATGCATTTGAAGGAATTTGGGTGATAATCAAATGGTTGGTAACATTTTTGTTTGTGTGTGTTTATTGTATAATGAACAGTATGTTTCATTTAAAGGTTTACACATCGTTTTTGACAGTTTTGTATGTTAAACATTCCTAAAACGTTTTATATGATTTTCTATATTGAAGTATAGTAAATTTGTAAGGAGGTTTATACAAGGTAGAGGTGTAGCTTAGTCATAATAATTGTATGTTGTTTAATAGTCAAGTTGACATTATTACAAGCTTTTTATTTCTACCCGTAGAATAATTTTAAGAGATTCAACATAACTTTTGACCAATTTTTTAGATTTCCAACAAAAGTAATGATATGTATTCCATTGATCTTATGACTCTTTCACTCAGGGTAAATATATATAATAATCAATTAAAATATGTATCCCTTTGTTATTATGTATTTGTTTCGAATGTATTTTTGACTTTTTGGCCTGCGATGGCTTGATCGATCCTTCTTCATGTGATCTTTTTTAATGTTTTTGGTATCTCCCAAAACTTTAGACCTTTCACTGTTGTTATTTCATTAGAGGAGTTGATAATAGTAGACTTTTACACGAATAATTACCTTGTTAAACGTTCAAACGAATAAACTAGCCTATAGTTGCACTAGTTTAGATATAAGGGAATGAATGATGGGTAGGTTGCGGAGTGATATATTTATAATTATATATAGGTATACAGACATAATTTGGATCTTTTCACAATATGGCAACATTTGCTTGTTAGGTATATACATAAATACAAAAATATACAAAACATCATTGACAAAGTATAAAATTCTAACTTTATTCGTCATTAGCCTGTTGATCTGACACTTCATATAAATATATCACTTTCACAATTTGTTGCAAAGACAAACGTCATCGATTGTATAATGAAAACTAGTAACATTTGTTAACTTTACAATTTTGCTTGTTTTACAAAACAACCAAACACATTCACAAGATTTATATTATACCATCGGTGTACTTTGCGCTAGTTCTTATTCTGAAGTTTATATACTTTAACATGAATAAAAAATCTCAGAATAAGTCTAAGGAATAGTTAAATGATACGGAAGAGACAATTTAGAGACAACGACACTACGTACCATACACAAGAGCTTCTTTACACGTAACGATACCAGCACTCATGTTCTCAAAACATATTTATCTATATATTTTGTATTCTTTTCAATGTTTACTCATGGTATAGATTTTGACGCAAAGAACTGACATTAAAGTGCCAGAAACGTAATATTATATTGCACGTTGGTTTGATTTTCTTTTATTTATAAAATCTATACTATGAGAAAAATAATGGCAAACATGTATATTAACGTTGTTTAAATGTTTGTTATTGAATATTGGGGGAATGAATTTATATGATTGAAAAGGCATATTATTCGGCCAATAATTTTGTTGTGAATCAAGAGTGTATAGATTTATTTCCCCACATATTTTGTTTTAGGATAGCTATTATTGGCCAAGAAAAACACATTTTAGTGCGTTAGCTTTTAACATTAGTGACATTATAGTGTTTAATGCAATTTACCGATAAGTGAAACAATGAAACATAACTTGAACGCGGTTCGAATGTTGTATTGTTATATTTAAATAAAGGTTAGTAGTTTATCCACTATGACATTAGAGTTATGGATAAACGAAAGAATATTGTTGAAAAATGTTTTAGGTGATAACGGATTGAGCTTTTGTGAAACCTTGTTGTTAACGATACAGTTTGATTTCGTTTTGCATTTCTGAAATCCCGTCTCTTTTCTCTCAACGGAATTAGTTCCCTACGAATCTGATCTCTTCACACTAGTAAACTAGGCTTGTTCGCTCTCACTTCCTTTGATTACTGTTGCTAAGCATTGTTACAATTTATTTACGATGTCCCTATTAGTTACGTAAAAGGTTTAGAGGTGGCCATTTTCATGTGAATTGTTTGATGTGAAAATGGTTCATCTAACATGTTGTTAAATAATAAAAAACTACATTGTACCACAATGCGTTGTTTCATTTTATGGTTAGTGATGCCCATCTCCCATCATGGTGAGTGATGTACAGGAGATGAGGACGAGCAGTACGCTGTTATACTTTTTACGGTGTTAACTTTCACACAAAAATGATACGATCATTTGCCCTTGATATTATTTAGACTCTATACCAATTAACAAGAAGTGTACCTATTCTGCGAGATTATAGAAAAAACTCTGTAAAGGAATAGAATTATAGAATTCTTCGATAGAATATCGAGGCATAAACGGCTAAGGCGAGGCGAGGAAATTCTACTTACCAGGTCAAAACTCGGCATCAAGGGAAATTCTACATATTAGAAATAAATTGAATGATGAAAAGTTTGCATTACGGGAATTAATGTTTGGTGTCAGACAACTTGGCAAACTAACTGAAGTCGGCATTCAATTATATTATTAAGTTCGTAGAAGGTATCTTGTGTAAGAATCCGTCTCGGTTGCTGCTACGACAGTTTCAAATGATCGGCCTCTAGCGGCAGTAGTGTGCCAGCACTTCTGAATAGAGGATAACGGGGAACATAGTAGTCACATCAGAAATACAGTTAAATGGGAATAATACGTACCGGCTGCACTCACTTGGTATTATGTCGGTTTAGGTCCGACGACGTAACGAACGTGTAAGACGTTCTTTTTCAGGGAGTGTTCACGTTAATAATGTGTGATACTCACGATAGTTTTCAAACACAAATGGGAATAAGATATACGATAATACCTATTGAACGCAATGGAGCTACGGCGAATGGAAACATTTTAATAAATTTGTCCCATTTTACCTTGATTGAATAATGGAACTAGTGAGAATAAAAAGCTCGCAGTAGTTCCATTACGGAACTATGCAATGAATCCGCTGTGATAAGGTGCGAAGGGCAATGTTAAGTGACATTACTGGGCCAATGAAACCCAAATACATATGTTTAGGGGTAATGAGTGCATTGCAATGTTACGTTTTAGCTTAAACGATACCCCTGCAACTGTTACAGGCAGACATGGTGCACGAGACCAGCTCGTCACTTGATAATAAAGTAACAGCTTTAGTAAATGGGCGAGTGGCCGTAGGTACTGGGTCATAATTCAATGTCACCTCTAGCGTACTTGCGAATATTGCTGTATTTTAAAATATGCTTTAAGGACTACCGCATATACTAATGAATCTACTGGCTGAAAACTTATGACCCGAATAAAATGCGGGAGCAAATAGATTTTTCATACCACCTGCTCGAAAATGTCCAATTACATGTCACGCAATATCAACGTAAAGCAAGGCATTAACATCCCCTGGGCTGTAATATTGTATGAAACTTCCATGGGTATAAAGTGATTTGGATTTGGAGCGTTAGCTGTATCAACTCTTAGTACGGAGACAGCATACAGAAAAAAAGAAAGAGGACGTGGTTGTACAATAGGGAGTGTGATGTTGTACACCGCGTTGCTATGGGTTACGCACGGTCCCTCTGCGCATTTAAAAGTTACGTGCTGCGATCAGCCGTGCGATTCTCTGATGATTCGTCGATGCACTCGTCGACGAGCTCACTGATTTCAAATACTTTATGAGATATGGCCCTTGTACAAGATTGTTTTTTCAACGTTTTTTGTCATCTCGACATTTGTTTCACGGATGTTGTCAAAGATGCAGCGATGTTTGCTCTTAGAGTATCGCACGGCTGGTGTTTGGTGTTATTATAACAACTTCCATAAAATGATATAATTTTTAACGTGGTGCATGTAACGGTACAGAAACATTGGGAGCTCCAAAAGCAACTAAATCGTGGTCTACATCTTGTGAGTACTAATTATAACTTAGTTGACAACCGCGAAGGTCTAAAACAGTGTTTTCTATAAAATTTTCCTTCCTAAAATATGTATTACCTATGACATGACATATGATGACTGTAACGGGACTAATGTGTCCAAATTGAAGTATTCATTTATAACTATTAATTTATTTACTGCTTTTTTAAAGTTCTGAGTTTTTATTGTCTCGCAGTAGGTATGAAAAGTAGAGTATGCACCTCGAGGATAAAGCCTGTCTTCGTCTTGGGCGGCTTTTACCCCTCGCTTCACTCAAGACTCTAGATAACTGCCTCGCTTCGCTCTGAAAATAAATTTTATTTAAATTTATTATAACAAAATTAACTCAAGTCTCGGTTACACTCAGAGTTCAATATGCCGTTCGTGACGTAAGACACCGCTTTACTCCCTCGGTGCATAATCTACTATAACCACCAGTAAACTACTACCAAATCCTAACAGTCTAAGTATCGTACTGTTGGCATCTAAACGAATTTTTCTCTGAAGTATCTGTCAGAGCAAAGTCACGGTAGGTGCGTCGGCGAGCAAAGCGAGGAGGAGCGTTAGATTACTGGTGATACATATGACAATGTACAATATACGAGTATACATATGACTACAATAGCACGTGCCGATTGAGCATAATTTAAACTGGTGTTTTAATTTTTAGTGATCACTTAATGTTTATTTGACATTTCTTTGGTTTGGACATTGATAAGATAAACAAAACCCTACAAATATTAGTAAAACCTCTTCTATACTAATGCCTCATGGAGGAACAGTGCTAAGCTCAAAATTATCATGAAGATCTAAGGGTCTTTAAAGAACTTTTCGTGGCACAACTACAAGACAAGACTATATCGCAACCACGGTGAGTTTCACAGAAATACGTAGCCACAGTTGTCATGGCAGTCGTTGCTCATGTCACCAGGTTCGCTTCATCATTGAAACATTGAGTATATTTTTTTATAATTGTTATATTTTCTATTTGACTATTTGCACTGAGATGGTCAGTGGTGATGCAGTCGAGGATGGTTCCACACTAAACCTGTTATGTATTTTAAGCCTGCTTCCTGTACGTACTTCCTTATACTATATAAAAGTACTACTAAGTAGGTACGACATAAAGTAAATGCATGTTACATGTAAACCTTAAATATATTTATTTACAAATAAAATAATCACTGTACAAACTAAAACTAATCTAACAAATGAATCCCATTCCAGAACCTGTTCAAGTTCTTGTTCAGGTCCGACAGCACTCGTACAAGATTATGTACCGTGGCCTTTATGAAGCCCGTTTCATTCGTATTATCTCCATCTACTTTTTTATTTTCCGAGCTAGACACAAAACCTCCTGGTTTTATATCTGCCTGAACGTAGTCATCATTTTCTACTGACAAGTCTTTCAATTGTTTGTTTATTTTTCTTAATATCTTCCACAGTTTAACGTCCTTAGTGTCTATTTCGTTTTCAATAGATAGTTCCACTTCATCTTTATCTACACTTCGACGTCGTCTCACTTTTGATTCCTTCATGCCTTCTTTGATTTCTATGGGATTTTCAGTAGTTTTAACAGGTTTTGATTCAGCTACTATCTTTTGCTTTTTAGTCGTTCTGGGATTGCGTTTAGTAACTTTATTTTGTGAAAATTTGGAACCTAATCGATGCCTGTCGCTTCTGAAGCGTCTAGTTATATTTCGTTTCTTCACTTGTAATAGATCTTTAAGTTTTTCTTTAGGTTTTAGTTCCGGATCAAATTTTCTACTTTTTCTCATTACGAGACCGCGTCCTCTTAGTTTTTTTAGTTTATTGCTGATGCGTTCATCGTCTTCAGTTTGACGTTTCAGACGTTTTTCATCTCTTGTCTTATCTTTAAACAGTTCCTGAACATTATTTAAGTCCCTATTCAGTTCAGTTATTTTGTCCAACAAATGTTTATTATTTATTGCTTCAACAGTGTCACTATCATCTACGAAATCTAAAGAAACATCAGATAATATACTGTAATCTTCGAAATCATTTCCTAAAAGTGATCTTTTTGTTTTAAACCTCTCCTTTTCCTCATTTTCAAGAGTATCAGCTTCTACATATTCCTTGTCTGCTTTATTATTTTCCTCATCGTAGCAAGCATTTATTTTAGTGTTGGCAAGTACCCAGAAGCCGAATGATCTTGCTGGTAGATTAAGAAGTAGGGTTTTGTATGGACGCACTCTCTTGACCACTGGCTTTAAATCCCCTTCGAAGAACATCGGTCGGCCGTTCACTTGAATGTTCCTGCAAATTAAACGTGATATACAGAATAACTGCTATTTAGTAAGCAGTTTTTTACTCTCTCACTCTGAACAGTTAAATGAAGTGCTAAAATTATTTTGGCTGGAGATCATCCTTATTATAATATATATTAAAAATAAATAAGTTATTTTTCTTAAATTTAGTAATGGGCGAGGCGAATATTCTTGGTTTACTTAGGCAGGTTTACCAATGGGTATATTTCTGAATTTCGACAAGTTCAATGCTTCGACAATTCGCTTCCTTCGAAAGAACAGTTCGAAAAGTTATTACATCGACAGAACATATATTCGATAATAATGTTATCCCAAAAATGCTGCGTTATATCCTTATCGAGACGTGGATTAGCATAACTCTAGCGCTTCACCGGCCGCTGCCGCAGCACGCTCCCTACGCTCGCTCGGCTCGCGCGTTGTGTGGTGTTCCTGCCCATGATAAATCCACGTGGAATATACTTTTATATAAACCTCAAGAACTACCTGTGGCATCGGGGTAAAAGTAGCCTTTATTTTAAATTGTTATGTATCTTATTGCTATCTGGAATAGCTAAATTTCATTCTAATACGTGAAGCATTTCAGCCTAAAGAACGATCGTTCGCATTTATAACATTGAGTGTGACCAACATAGAACCTACCCGCTGTTATCATGTCCTAGTATAAATTGCAGGATATCCCCTCCCTCTTCCCGCTTGTCCAGTTTAATGGAGAATCTGGCGGGCTCGTCGTCCATGTTCACCCCGTAGAGAGTCACGGCTCCAGGGACCGCCTTGTGGCGCAGCGATGTGCAGTGCGCGAACAGAATGGCTTGTTCCGGCTCCATATCTACGTGTAGGACTTTGGATCCTACGAGGTTTTTGAAGAGCAGAGCCATGTAGAAGCTCTGAAATACGAGTACACAAAGTAAATGCTTAAACTAAAGCAGGCTAATAAAGGCTATGATTGGCACAAGACCGTAAGTACCTACGTGACTCCTAGATAAACGACAGTTTGTCAGCACATTACAATCTCACTGCAGGGACTTTTAAGATGGAGCATTATTCTCTAGTACACGGGTGCATGCATGCATTCATTATGGACAGTCTAAACTAGACCTCTTCCAGCCCTAGTGTCAGGGTTTACAAACAGCTCGATTGTTTCCGACATTATCTGAAAAGCTAATTTCGAAGCTACTAGGAAGTGTTCCGTTCATAATCTGTCAAAATCTCATCATGCAAATAGTGAGCATACCAAGGTTTGCTTATCTAGTTAAAAAGTTTCGAACGACTTAGCATCTTCATCTTCAATTGCTTCACTATTTGTGTCATAAATAAATTTCTGGTCGTGGCCACTTATGATATACATCAGATAGGAAACTCCATACGGTGCGAATGAGAAAGGGAGAGGGTGTGTCTCCATGCATCGTCATGTCTCTGTCAACCTCATTAGGTAATAAAACGTATGTAGAAGTAAGGTTATCTCACCAACGTAGGCTGATAGATTTCTTCCCCCAGTTCTCTAAAGTGATGCGAAAATCCATTTCTAGCTGCATGCCCCAAACCAGTCAACCAATCAGCAGCTCGGGATAGTTCATCAAGTCCCGAAGACCAGGGAGCTTCTGTCAACCAGAGAGGCGTGTCGCTGTGGCTGAGGAGTTTCAACAGCTTGAGCCGGTCTCGCTCTGACATGCGGTCTAGCTCATGCGTTGAAGAGTTACTAAAACATACAATAAAATGTTAAAGTAAAAGCAGTTAAAACTTTTCTTTTCAGCCGTATGTCTGGTGAAGAATAAATGGCTGAATATGAAGAAATTAGATTATGTAACGACACAATCCCGGAAATTAATCCGATAATAATAAACTAGCAACTTGAAGTCAGTGTTTGAGACTTTGTCTGACTGCCTTGATCAGCCCTTGACCTCACTAATACACTTGTCGTCTGTCACTGGACTCTAGCTCCCTTGGCTGGGCACTTAACCGACCTGTTCGATTAGTAAATAATAAGTTGGGCAGTTTAAACTAGTAGTTCAACGAGCAGTAGACCTCACAAGTACAGTATTATTGGCACCTTGGCAATGTTTCGCAGTCTGAGTTATAAAAATCGTCCAATTTTTAAACTTCACATTCTAAAATCCTCTTTAAGGGTAAGCGACTAGTGTGAGTACAAAATTTTATCAAAATCTGTCGGTAAATAGCGCCGCAGCAAAATTCCCCGTTTTAGGCAAAAGTACACCACCCAATAATCCCAAAAAAAAATTGTGAACAGTAGAACATGCATACCAAGTTTCGTCAAGATTGGTTGAAAAATGCGACCTTTACAGGAGGATCAACATACAACCTTACAAACATACTGACAGATGTAAGTCAATTTGGCCAGTTAAAGCAGAGACGCTTCACTCGCTTCGTCAATTAATATCTGCTTTGCATTGCCTGCTAGCACTAGACTTGGTTATAATAACCAGAACTGAGTGCTAAATGCACTTAGCATTTAGCACTCAGTTCTGGTAACCAAGGTACGTGTAGTGTCCAAGATGAGAAGATGGGCAAAACGTATTGTTATTAAAATCACATATCTCTCTAGTATATATAGGTATACTTACGCGTTCAACAAAATAGCATCCATCATATCATTGGACAGTGTGACGTAATCCTTGAAGTCACTCTTGGAGTCAGCCTGGAGACAGTTGGTGACGTCACCGCCCACAACCTTCCACTTCCCCGCCCGGCCAGGAGCGAAGGTCTCGATGATCACACGTAAGGTTTCCAGGTCATTCAGGTATTCTTCTATTGACTGATTTTTGCACTCTGAGTATAGATCAACACACACCATGATTAATATGCGATAAAATATCTGTATATATAAAAATGAACCCCTATTTCTCCTGGTCACGATAAAACTATATGTATGTAAGTATGTATATCAGTCATCAGGTTACCATAGTACAGGCTCTGCCTAGTTTGGGATCTGAACATCGCGTGTGGAAGTTGTCAATTAAAAAAAAAAACGAGAATGGATGGAACAATCCCGCTATCTCTTTTTTGTTGTGTTAATAATTGTCAGGAGATGGTTCTTATGAAAGAAAAAAAACCAAGAAAAGATGCCTACTACTTGTACGAAGTTGCGGGCAGTCGCTAGTATTCAATAAAGAATTACCATCTGTATTATTCCTCTGTGAGTGTAAACAGTTAATGAATTTCCCCTTTAGTATCTAATGCGAATCGTATAGGAGGCAAGGAAACAAACGCCAGGAAGTCAGTGTCTTGCACTAGAAACCATCTTGGTTTATACCACCGCACGCTCATGTAGGTATTGCTGTTTTGAAGGGAACATGAAGCAAGCGTAAGCGGACAATTAAATATCAGGAAACTGTAGTCAATTTATAGCACACAGGGATAATGCTGAGTAAATTTCTATTTGTAAAAAGAAATGAATATTTTTCTCGTGCCTAAATTACGTCTTACGTCCAAAGTCACTTATAAAGTTTTCATACCACCTGCTCGAAAATGACTAATTACATATCACGCAATACCAACGTAAAGAAACGAAACTCCCTTGAGTGTAAAGTAATTTGGATTTGGAACACCCTCGCTGCGTTCAGGGAACAAATCTAGAGTCCCCGTTACACTCAGGGTTCAATATACCGCCCATGACGTAAGACACTGCTTTTTTTTTTTTTTTTTATTTAAATGACAAGGCGGGCAATTCGTGCACTTCATGTACTAGGCTTGCCCATGTCGGTTGCAGTGGCACCCAAAGCTTAGATTTGTAGTTTTGTGCAGCACAGTACTGCGCGCATCACCTCATGACAATGATTTTTGAGTCTCTTTTGCAGTTCTATAATACAGTACTTCAACATAGTAATCTTGCGCACTATTGCCTCGCAGTAGAATGTCTGGCATAGAGGTGGTACCAACTAAGGCGGCTGCTAGCACATGAGACCTTCCTAGTTGTCGGATTTCTTGGCCTCTAACGTATCGCATCCCGAAGTACAGTAAATATTCTATTCAGTCCCGGCAACTAGACATTTAATAAATATATAATAATGCAGTAGATACCATATCCCAGCTGCCAGTAGATATCCCCAATGCCGGCCTTCTCAGCTACGGTCAGGATGTGCAGGGCCGTGTTGGGGTCCCACATTCCAGAGGCCATCTTCTCTTCGTTGTTCAGCGCAAACACCAGGTCGAAGCCGACTGATTTGGCCCATTGGACGAACTTCCTCCAGTCTTTGTGGTTTACCTGAAATAAGATTTTTATTGTATATTTTAAAGCACTAAGCACTATCCGTCCCCATACGATGGTTGCTCGGATGGGTGCCTCGGGGGCCTAGTGGTCATGGCGTTTGACGTGGATTGTCGGAACAAGCGGATTCGAATCCCATCAGAGGACGAGTAATTAATTTCTCTAAAATTGCACACTTGAGATGTTTACACTATTTTTATACTGTAAGTGAACAAAGCAAGACATGTGTCTAATAGTGAGCGTTCCGATTGCACATCACGGTTTCACGTATAACATTCTATGTATATTGCCGCACCATAGAAATTATATTGCAAATATCTTGAGGACACTGCACTCAACTGCTCATCAATATAAAACTCCGAAATGCAATTTACCTACTGAAACTCCCTCAAAACAAAATCAATTTATATCATTTATTTGTCATTAAGTCGGAGAGAAGAGAGAAGAGTCGGTCAAATAAATTACTCTTTAATGTCTCTAAATAAAAGGTAGTCTCCTTCTCCCGATCTCAAAAGCCCCTAACCCTACAATACACATTGGATGGGTCCTGGAGAGGGTGAATTCTGTCCGAGATCTTGGAGTTATCTTCGATAGTGAGCTGAACTTTCGTCAGCATATTATTTCAATATGTAAAGAAGCTAGCAAGGTATTTGGTTTTATAATGAGGAAAACCTCACAATTTCAAGAAGTAAAGATTGCCATCATGCTCTTTAATGCATTTGTTCGCAGTAAGCTGGAGTTCGGTGCTATAGTTTGGGATCAGAGTGAGGCTATGTACAGTTTGATTATTGAGAGGCTGCAGCGTAAATTCGCCAGGTATGTCTATAAACGTATGTACGGATACTATCCATACCTTTATGCATCACTTTTTGTCTCAGGAATGATCGGAGTAAATACATTAGAGTACACGCGTAAATTGCTATTAGTCATTCACTATTGCCAAATACTGCGCAATAGAGTCAATAATCCAACCGTGTTGGGTAATATTGGTTTATTTGTGCCAAATAACTACTCGTGCATTCGCACAAGGAGTCGACGTCGTCATCAACTGTTCACATGTCCCGTTTCACGTTCCATCCACGGCAGGAACGCGCCCACGCGTAGGCTGTTGACTATTCTCAATCAATTTACGCACAAATTCCAGCATGTCGACATTTTCAATGACGGTATGAATACAATTGTATTTAGTTTAAGCCTATTTATAACATGTTACCTAAATAGTTAGCGTTTTGGTCTATACTGTAAGCTTCATCATCATCATCTCAGCCGTAGGACGTCCACTGCTGAACGTACACCTCCCCCATGATTTTCCAAAAGGACCGGTTGGAAGCGGTCTGCATTAAGCTTACTATATCATTTAATATATAAATAAAATGTGGTGGATTGGAATCGATAACTGGTCATTATAATGCAGGAAAAATTAAATTTTTATTTTTATGAATCCATATTCATTGCTCCGCAGCTAAAACAATTGCGCGACTAAACGATGGCGGGCCCGGGCGGGGCATCGTCCTCACGTTGTACCTATTCTAAGCGGCTAAATAAGTCTCGCGTATTTACTGCTGTTTATTCTGCGATGTAGCGGTGCGTCGGGTTGTGCGTTCAGTCGCACTATGGCTCTAAGCCGTGGAGCGGCGAATATAATAATAAATAGATATCTCATTTTTCTTTGCTTTTCATGACCAGTTCTCGATTCCTAGCCACTCCGTTCAATATTGTGCACTAATTAACAAATACCTTATATATCAGCTGATAGAGATAGCCACCAATATATAAAAAGGCAACAACTTTGATGAATTACCTCAATCTTCTCATGATTCCTCTTAAACCGACTTTCAAAAGCTTCCACACTGTCCACCTCTACCTCCCGCAACTCCGCAGACATATATTCGGAGAACTTATCCTGGAAGTGGACCTTCCCCAGCTCATCATCAGGTCCAAGATCATCGATGGTTATAGTCGCGTTGTGGAAAGAGAGGAAAGCGGTAGACGGACCAGCTATGCGGATGAAGGCTGGAGAGAGAGAAGACGCCATACAGATGCATTCTTTGCTGAAATAGATATTATTTATGAATGTCTCATACATCAAAATAATATGCTAGCATTTATTATGTGATTAAGAAACGGTACAAGCACGTTGCCCTGCTAATCTTAAATAGTAACCTCTACCTAAAACAGATGCATTTCCTCACCAGTGACGAACTGTACTGCGCACGTAACTCTGAGACTTCCAGTTTCTGGAACGTTTCTCAAAGCTTGATCAGCTTATAGACGGAATACTGAGCGTTGATTGGTCACATATCGCGTCATAGAATACTATTGACCAGTGAGCGTTTAGTATTTAGTTGGTGAACTAATCAAGGCTTTGGCAAACGTTCTAGAAACTAGGGTTTAGTCTCATGTGCCTGTAGGACGGACGAACACCTTCACAAAGAGTTCTACTACTCTTAAGTCACTGACCACAACCACTTTGCCAATAATTGTATGTTATAGGTATCCCGATCCTGTAGTGGTATACTTCTAGTATTACAGAGTCCGCGTGGGGCAGTACCACAACTTTGCCAGTTATTCAACCGTGAAGCAGTAGTGTGCAAACGTTACTGTGTCCCGTTGAAGGTAATGTTTCCTGGTGGTAATGCAGCGCTCGTAGCGGAGCTCGACTTGGCGGTCTTAACCGATTAACAAGTTAAACAACACTTACTGTGGTCAGGACTTGGATGGGTGATCGCTAGTGGTATTATTCAACTGAACACTTCCGTGCTTCGGAGGACACTTTAAGCAGTCGGTCCCGGTTGTTTGTCTTAGGACAACAGTCGTTAGGCTATGTCGAAGGCCTTCCGGCGGCCTGAAAACTTCGATATGGTTTGACCACTAGCCTATCCACCAAGCTGCAATGGGCCCGCGTAGTGGATTATGGCCCAACTCCTTTCTTTGAGAGAAAGGCTCAAGCCCCAACAGTGGGACCAAATGGGCTGATTATGAAAAAAAAATAATGAATGGTTCCAGCGAAATTACTGAGCAAGATAATCTAAAATCTTATATCTCAGGGTGATCAATGTAGTGAACTTCCTTGCAGCGTGTTGAACTGTTGTAGTTTCAAACGGTGAATAGTACAGAACTGTTGTGGACAAGCGTGACGCTTAACAACAGACGAGCGTCTAGCTCGTCACGTCACAAGCATAGCATTAGTAGCAAATTAAGTTGTTGAACACACGGACACATACAAGAGAATTCATCTCAAAGAGAGAAGGTCTAGGCTATAATCCTCCACTATCCACTAAATACTGCTCAAAGAATAGGGCAGCGGTCAGTCACAGTGGTGGAGTTTTCGGACTGTGTGTATGCCTCCGTGGCGAATGGAAATAAGAAATCCCATAAAATAGTGCATTGTAAATAACTTGATTAAAACTTTCGTAAGTATTACACATTTTAATGTTATTTGACGGTTTAACTTACGCGGTAGGTATAGTCGACTATCTCGACCGGTTTCGTGAACGTCCGGGCCACTTCTTCATGGAGTATTACTCCATGAAGAAATATTTGAAAAACAACCTCAGCTTTCCTATTGCTTCTTTACGCTAGCGAATCTACTTATTTGGAACACGGCAGTAGAGTTTTTTATATTCATTGAATAGTGAGTTATGTTTGTAAGTGCATCCTTGACACCTAAAACCTATTCAGTAAGTAGTACGAGTAGTAACCAATATGTTATTTTGATTTTAAAAGCACTTAGATAATATAAATACTACATGCGCCCACGGCACCAATACGGCTCGACATATGACGGGAAAATAACAGGAGTAAAACAATATGCTACTGTATTAATTCAGAACATTTTTAGTTAATGTCTTATTCCCGGACAAATTACATTTGATGCAGCATTTTCAACTGACCTCCAAAAGGAAGAGAATCTCAAGTCGATGCGTATATTTTCCTACCGACTTCCAAAAAAAAGAGGCATCAAGGACAAGTCGACTGTATTTTTTTTTTGTTATCTCATAACTTTCGACTGGGTGAACCGATTCTCAAAATTCTTTTTTTGTTTAAAGTTGTCAGCAATTTTATCAAATTTGGTCCAGTAGTTTTTGAGATACACTCCAATAACTGAATAGAATGGAAGTCGGTATTATTTTTTTTAAATTTTACTTGTTTTATTTTATGTATGACCACGCGTAACTTTTTACATAGTAGTTTTTAATAATTATTTTATTGTTTCGTATCGTATTTATATTGTTATTTAGTATTTTTATTGACGGCGAATGACAATCGATCCCGTAAGGGTCACTAAAACGGATAATCGTTTTTTTTTTAAGAATATAACCGACTTTAAAACTAAAAAGTGTGAAATAACTTGTCGAAGTCGATACCATGCGCTTAATTTGTGACAATAGGTACTTCTGAACTATCATGGTACCGACTTCAACAAGTTATTTCACACTTTTTAGTGTTGAAGTCGGTTCCATAATTTGGGGAGAAAAAATGTTGTTTATGTACAAAAACATTACCTATATTTTGCCATTTGTAATAACAGCTTGACTTTGACGTCATAAATACGTAGCTACATCATTTGTAAACATCTTATTGTTGTAGTGTAGTGACGATTATTGTGTTATCAATGCACTTATATGGCCTTGTACAAGTTCAACATAAACACACTTGTACTTATGTACATGCTACCCTATCAGTACACGAACATCTACGATTACGTGTTCTATTTGTACAATCAAAAGATTAAATAATTATTAAAATCTATTTATCATAATAAAGGTATTGATTATTTTAATGGTTCAACTATAGTTAGTACTCACGACATGTAGACCATGATTTAATAGATGTGCTAGATGGCCCGTGAACATGGTGCATGTAACTACGCCGAAATATTTGGACCTCCAAAAGCAACTAAATCGTGATCTACATTCCGTGAATACTAATTATAACTTAGTTAACAACCGCGAAAGTCTAAACTAATACATCATAAACTAATTTACGAAACTAATTCAATACACGAAAATACATAGAAACTACAATATTTAACCTAGATTTGTTGTAAGTATGTGTAAAGTCACACATAAATAATAATCAGCTTATATAAAGAGAGAATAGCCGGTCTCAGACCAGCGTCACTGTAGCTCAGTTGGCTACGAAGCCGGCAACCCAGAGCTTTGAATCCTGTCCGGGGATGTGGGCCTAGCACGAATAACTGCGTAAAGGTGCTACTTGATAGCCGGCTACACGTAGCAACAGCAAACGACGCGTCGTCGCTTCTGATCGCCGCGACATGTCGTCGCGTCATGTCGCTGCAGTCATGAATTGGAACCCGACTGCAGACGACAACTGCAGATGGCATCAACCATTTGAAAAGCAATACGAAAGGTTTACTTTAAAAGCGTTTCAGTTGTTTTACTACGTAGATTGGTACTCGCGAGCGGCACTACTGATCTGCGGTCGGACGACAGTGTGTCGTCTGCCGCTCGACGACGTGACGCTAGCTTCGTGTCGCTAACTACGAATGGTTTATTTCATAGAAATACATAGAAACACTACACTACTGTCGCTGGGACACGCCGTTTGCTGCGGCTTCATGTAGCCGGCTACCAACTTGCACCTTTAGTGTAACGTAACGTGTCGTTCCCGTGAAACCGTACAAACTGTAATTATTCTAGGGCAACTGTGACACAGATAACCCATAGTTTGTACGCCGACGCTTATGCTTGACGCATTGACGCTTAAACAAATACTTTTTCGGAAATTGTTTGTGCTACGGCATCTGTTAACATATTTAACTATTATAATCAGTGCCCGCCGGGAGCTCGCAGACGCCACTGCGCAGTCGCCCTGAGGATGAGCATCGGACATGCTCGGAACCCGGCGAGACGTATTCGATCCCTAACGTGTTCTGCCGTTTAATAATAATAGTTAAATATGTGTCAAACTCACGAGAATTTCAATACAACAAAATAATCTGTTAACATTTCTGTCTAATCTGAAGAAGTTTAAGTTTTTTATTGTGTCTGAGAGTATAAATAACAGGATCACGCAAAAACTTAACAATAAGTACCTAGTATTACATTGACTTATCAAATTAAAAAACTCTGAAATTTGTAACTGTCATATTGCAATTTTTTTAGTCGGAACTAATTTGAAACACTCAAAATGCATAATAAATCAGCAAATTCATTAAAGATCAAATATTTTGGTTTATATATATATATGTGTGTGTTTTATATTAATTATAAATTAACGTTTAACAAGTATAACGACTAATCAAGCCCGTAAATGACATAATTAAATATCACTCACCTTCGATACTTCTCACTGCTCGAAAACAGATACTTGGGGTCAATAGTGAAACTTAAAAACCGACTGTCGATCAAATTAACATGATTCTCAGTTTCAATCTTCACACTGTATGTATCTCCACAAACTAAGGTCAAAATAAAACTTAGAAAAACATTAAGTGATATTATGTAAGACATTTTGTGCGATAGTAAGAATTAAACGCATAGGTCGATGTCAGAAGGCTTTTATTGCTGAGGTTTCAGGAAGTTATGTATGTCGTAGTGACTTTGTGCAATTGGTTGTTTAAAAGAATGACTAGCGTAAATTAGTTAGTAGTTAGTTATTAGGTTATGTTCTACTTTGTGGTTTTATGGTTAACATTATAGGTCTTCCTATAAACGGTGCTTAAATTTAGGTAAATACAATCATTGAATATTACCCACAACAATTGTGCTGTGCGCAGTTCTTAATTACGTGAGAGTTTATATATAAGGCCTATATTCCGACATAAGCATCAAATATATAGGTGTAGTTCAAACAAAACTAAAATGTATGTTTTAGGTATGTAACTTTTGTAAAGTTGTGATGACGGGGGGACGAGATGAGTACGCCGAGAGCCATGTACAATGTGATGTAACAGCATCTTCACTTGCCTACCCGCATTCCTTGACATAAGTACAAGGCTGAATTACCCACAACACCCCTCTTAAAATTAATACCTCGTAGAAATTAAAATAAACAACATTACTATTACAATTCATTACTTGACTTTATATCAAATAAAATATACTGCTATATAAGTGTCGCTTTGTCGCCTTGAGAACCTCATCCATTTGGAAGGCGATTGAAAATGAGCGAATGAAACTAAAAAATGAAATGAATGAAAAAAAAAAACATCAAATAATTTTGTGACGTACAGTTTTGTAGTTTTTTTAATAGATTTTATTTAAAATCCCAGTAGCTGGTTCCGATTATTTGTGTTAGCACCGGAGTGGTGCTACTTCTAATGGAGGCACACGGGTGGCTTGAAAACTCCGACACTGGCTGGCCACCAGCATGCCTATCAAGCTGATCCAAAACTAATAAGATCCAAAATTATTCCAAAGTAACCATAATGATGTGAAAAGGTTACAAGCAGGTAGGCTAACAAACGTACTTAGGTATACCATATCTATAAGAATAATTGACCGAGCGAGCGAAGCGTCTCTGCTTTAACTGGCCAATTTGAGTCTAATTTGTCCGTATGTTTGTTAGGTTATATATTGGTCCTCCTATACAGGTCGCATTTTTCAACCAATCGTGACATAACTTGGTATGCATGTTCAAGTATTTAATTTTTTTGTCCTTGACGATTTTATAGTGAGGCGCGGGGTACTTTTCTTAAAGAAAGGGGAAGTTTCATCATCAGCCCACATTCCACTGCTGGACATAGGCCTAAAGTTCGCCACAGAGCTGCCTTCCGCAGGTCGTCTCTCCACCTGGCCGCAGGGCACCCTACACTTCGTTTGCCTAAACGTAGTCTCCGCTCAAGAACTCGTCTACTCCAACGGTTATCGGTTCTTCGTGAAATGTGGCCAGCCCACTGCCACTTCAGCTTGCTTCTTCATTGAGCTATGTCGACAACATAGATTCTCTGTTGGATAGCTTTACTAAGAATCTAATCCTTCAGGGAAACCCCGAGCATAGCTCTCTCCATAACTCGCTGAGCGACCTTAAATTTGTGGACTAGTCCCAAAGTGAGTGTCCAGGTTTCAGCTCTCTCCATAACTCGCTGAGCGACCTTAAATTTGTGGACTAGTCCCAAAGTGAGTGTCCAGGTTTCAGCTCTCTCCATAACTCGCTGAGCGACCTTAAATTTGTGGACTAGTCCCAAAGTGAGTGTCCAGGTTTCAGCTCTCTCCATAACTCGCTGAGCGACCTTAAATTTGTGGACTAGTCCCAAAGTGAGTGTCCAGGTTTCAGCTCTCTCCATAACTCGCTGAGCGACCTTAAATTTGTGGACTAGTCCCAAAGTGAGTGTCCAGGTTTCAGCTCGAAGAAAGCTTCACGAAGGAAGTTTGCTGCGGCGCTATTTACCGACCTAGTTTCATAAAATTTGGTACTTATAGGTACCTGACTTTAAAGAGGAAATACGAATATGAGCAAAATCGGTCGAGTGGTTGCAGATAATAAGTTGTGAAGTTTAAAAACTGGACGATTTTGATATCAGACTGCGAATCTACGAAGAAATAATGTCAGGAAGCATAATTCAGAACAAATTCCACAAAAAAGTGGTCCATCAAACCAAAACGACGTATGATTCCGAATACGAATTACTTCCGAGGTTACAAATAGACATGTTTGGTGATTGGTTGAAATTTCAGAAGGAAAGCAGGGATTGGTCCACGCGCGTGCTGCAACGTCTACTATGACGGCTGAGTCATAGCGGCGTGGACGATGTTATTGATTTAGCACGACTTTTATTGGGTCATTTTTTAAGGCAGTTACTCTTCCTGATATTATTTCTTCGTAGCTGCGAATAATTGTCGCTGATATGACTGTGCTCGCGAGAACTAACTTTTTGATGAATTAGTTAATTACTAAATTATTAAGTTTTGTGTGCCTAAATAAATAAATTCTCTTGCTATAGCTATATATAGATAGTACCTAGAATATACCGATAATAGTCAATATCGCATACGTCTGATTAGCGGAACTCTATGCAACATAGGTAGCTATAGGAATGTACTACGTACTACTACGTGCTTACTGACACTTATCCTGCGAACGCTGCAAAACAGAAGAATGCGTGTTTTGGATTGTGTTTGCACGTTTGTTATATAATAACTAGCTTATCAACAATTTGTCACGTTTATTAAATGATCAAAATTATTTGATCTATACCTTCGCTAAACACACCACAGATTGGTACAAATATTGAACTAATCATTATGATAAAGTTCATATTCGTGTGCTGCACAACGTGGTGGTTACACGTTTTTTCTTCTAATGTAGTTATTATGCAATAGGAATCTTATTTTTATTGGCATATAAGTGTTCTTTGTAGTATTACTACCGATGGCCCGTAGTTTCCCCCGCATGGCCTACGTATGAGTTATGAATCCATAGACCTAAAATATTTTAGGCCCGTAAGAATACCTCTGGAAAGGGGGCTATAGCTCCCGTTGGACTCCGGGTGGACCGTTTAGATGGGTCAGTATGGGCAAGTCTAAACTATAAGACATACAAAGATCTCTTTTTAGGAACTATGCCATCATATTCAGGCACAAGAAAAACCGCATTCGTAGATTTAAAAAATACTTCTAGGTACTCAGTTCGGCAATTAAACCCGTAGTGCAAGTACCGAACTTACCGATCGATAAATTTGAGTCTGTAATTCGTCATACTTCGAAATAACTGGCTATATCGATCTTGTGTCGATCATTGCAAGTAAGTAACAAAATTAAGCGATCGGTAGACAAATTCGATAAGCTTTTACGATTATAACGATAACCCTAGCATGGAACTGTTAAAATACATTTGAGATCGTGTATTTAATCTATTTTAACGATTGTTTTGTCAGCTTTGAAAATGACCCCGATATAGCTTATCGACAGGCGACGGGAATGGGGATATTGTTTAGTTGCGTTTGATGTTACTAATATTATAAACGCAAAAGTTTGTATTTATGGATGAATGGATGTTTGTTTTTCTCTTACGTTCAAACGGCTGGCCCAATTTTGATGAAATTTCGCATGTAGGTAGATGGGGCGCTGAATTAACACATAATAATAAGAATAATTTTCATCAATATCGTCGTCATCCATCACCATGCGGGTGTAACCGCGGGACGCAGCTAGTATTCAATAAAAATAGACTTCGGTCATTTTTTGATCGTAGAAAAGCGAAATGCTCGTAGAAATCTTCAAATAATAGAAGGACGCATTGTGGAATGCAAACAATTCGTAATAATCGATATACTGTCGACAATTTGAAGATCGTATATTAAGTCGTCGATATGACTTCCATACTTGCTAGGGGCAATACGATTTTTATCTATCTTAGCGACTCGACAAATTTAACGACTATTATGGTACTTGCACTGCCGGTCGTATTGAAGAAAATGACATAACTTATTTATATTTCGTCATCGATTGTGTAGGTCATAATGAGTAAATGTTAATACGTAACACGATATTTAGATAGATCTATAAAAAGATGATTCTTTATATTTCATATCTTTGAAACATTTTATTGCCTCAAAGTAAATGGCTGCTTGTAGGTCTTCTAGGTCTACCATGAGTTTACAACATTGATACCAATCGATGCTCGATATCGACTGCCGCGACAAAATGTATGAAAAAAAGAACAGTGCCACCTCGCGGTCAACTGTAGAACTAAAATTGACAGCGAGTACGCCAATCACAAGCTTAATAGGTAGGCGACATCGAGTATCGACTATAGATGACATTTATGTTTCCAACTCTGCAGATCATGAGTCTGCCTGATTCCGAATCAAGACTACGATTGATTGAATAGGCACCGAGAGAAGAAGAACTCGATTACTTGCGCAAGGTCATCTCTGCGTACTACTTACTTTGAATGACACTAAAAGAAATGGCGCGTATCTCACGTTCGTGTGATTGAGGCCATCTGTGGCAATTACCCGAAACTATGTTTTAGTTTGTTACATCGGCGTAAGATGTCAATACTAGGCAGTATCAGCAGTTTATGAAATATTTATAGTAGGAGCACTTACCCGGCAGGCGCACTTCGCCCCCCTAACCTTATTCGATATTGCTCATTGCTTCTTATCTTCAGATATTGTTTTTTTTACGTAGACGGGAGTCCTACGTTTTTTTGACATTCATATAGGTACTCCTAAAACATGAAATTTAATATTTGTCATCCATGAACCAGGTTGCCAGGTTGAATGATTAGTTACGATTTTTTTTATAATTCTGTTCTTTTCGGACCCTCATTGAATAGTTGGTCCGTCCTGTAGTTGGATTACCAAAATGAACATTAAAACTAGCATGTTTCTAAAAATTACACGTTAGTTTCGTATTCTCTTAATCTGTTTCACGCATGCTTTGTCATTCACTTTCATAATGATGTAATCAAGGAATATTTTACTCTGGATGTAATAAACATCAATATTAAGTATGTAAGTAGGTACCTACTACCTTTCAAGTAATTGTGCCCTACTTTGAATATGGGTACTTACCTACTTACGTACTGAAAGACGGTTCAATTGATTTGAGATTTATTTGCGTAATTTTTTTATAGTAAGTACCAATATGTAAACAGATTTAGATTTTTATAAATTTCATAATTGAGCTTAAGTTTCGTTTTCCAAAGCGGATTCCGTCAAGAAGAAGTGCATTATTTTTCGTAGATTTATTCATAGAGAATATTTGTATACTGGAGAGATTTATTTTCCAATTACTTACAGAAGTACCTATGTATTAAAAGTAAATTACACAGATAGATAGACGACGTAACGGTATAATTTGGAAAAAATCTGCAAAGAGAATATAACGCTACGCTGGTAGTAGTGGGCTCAAGGCTGCCAGTACCAGCCCTGTCTATCAGTACAATTTTCTATTCGGTATACTAAATTCAACATGTGATGGCGGGAAAAAAGCCCAACACTGGCGATCGTTGATTTTGTTTATTTTTCCTAGATTTATGTTAAAGATGTATATTACTATGGTAAATAAATAAATAAACAAATGTTACTTCAAGTTTCAACATTAACCGTTAACTGGGGCTTCACCATAAGCTCATAAAGCAGAACTTCTAGAAAACTGCCCGGCTTAGCCGTACCATAACAACATTAAAACAGGTCTACTATTCAAAAACCGCAGAAAAATCGTTCACCTGTATTTTTTTACATTCCTGTTTATCAGATTACAAATTTCTAGACGCATCTGCAATGTTGGTTAGTTAATAAATTGTTAGAAAGCCAGATACAACATTATCCGATCACCTATAATTTTGTAGAAAACAATGATCAAACAGGTTAAATGAGCGTCATTCATAGGTGTCATGGTATGAATTAACTGTAAACTTCCAAGTTTTAAGAACTGCATGGTTTTTACAAAGTTGATAGTTAGGCCTTTGGCCCCGGTTCGTTATGGTGCACGAGTGTAGGCAAAGTGAACAGAATCATGAAACGTTATTTGTATGTTACCTCGTTATCCTCTTTTAAAATCTTTTAGTAATCGATCCACCTCGTTACTAGAACGAGATTTAGACTAGACTGGACAGTGACTATGATAGACTTATTATGTGACTGTGATGTGACTTAACTCTTTCATCATCATCATCATTATCAGCCATCATTATCACTGCTGAACATATGCCTCCCCATAGAACGCCACTTGGACCGGCTACTCGCTTCCTGCATCCAGCGATTCCCCGCGGTTTTTATGAGGTCGTCGGTCCACCTAGCGGGGGGGCCGGCCTACATTACGCCTTCCGGTGCGTGATCGCCACTCGAGAAACTTTCTTCCCCATCGGTTATCAGTTCTGCGAGCGATGTGAATGCAATTTTTGACCCACGTCCGGAGCATGGTTGTTTGTGATCGTTATTTGACAGCTATGTATTTGACAGCATAATCAGGCTATTTTAGGTCTTATGCTCAGTTGAGCGTTCGAATAGGGTATGGGCAAAAGTGGCTAAAATAACGTTTTTGAGCTTTCCGAACGCTTTAACAAAAGAGGCATCAATGACAACGCCACCAATGCCCTCATGAGCTAAACGAACGCACCTTTGGTGTATGTTTATCGTTTTATTACAATGAGGAATGGCAAATGTACAAACGTACAAGTCTCTTTATACAAAGTAAAAAAAAAGATAATTGACATTTGGTTTAGGTTGTTGGTCGTAAGGTAAACTCAAAATTACTGATAATTATTACTTCAGGATTTGTTGAGTTATCTTTGCAATTCGCTAATAACCAGATTCGTAATCTCCAAATCTCCAATGTGCACTCAGCCAGTACAGTTGAATATAATCAAGAACTTGTGAATACTTGAATTATGTGAAATGAGTGACCGTTGTTTACCTCCGTACATTGAGTCTATTTAATGTGAATAATGGAAGAGAACAGTGATAAAAACGAAGAACAAGCAAATCAGAAAAAGGAACTACCATCCAATTTGCAGAAAATATGCCTAGTGTGTGGCGATAAGGCGTTAGGTTACAACTTCAACGCAATCTCTTGTGAAAGTTGTAAGGCATTTTTTCGTAGAAATGCATTAGCTAGTAAGGAATTCAAGTGTCCGTTCACAAATAACTGTGTTATAACAGTGGTTACGCGTAGGTTCTGTCAGAAATGTCGTTTGGAAAAGTGCTTATCTATAGGTATGGTGAAAGAGTTTATTATGTCAGAAGAAGACAAAGCAGAGAAGAGACGAAAGATAGAAGAAAACAGAGCGAAAAAACGTCAGCATTGTGATACTGAAGACACAGTTACTAGCTCGAAGAACTTTAAAAGAGACAATGAAGTGACTAATGGCTATGTTCCTCTACAGGAACCGGTGAGTCAGTATGAGACGTTCAATAGCACAAGTTGCAGTCCGAGCAGTACAACTGTGCAGTCCCCACAAAGTGCTGACTATGACACTTCTCTTCCACCCTACAACTACCCTCCGATGCCCATACAGAGTACAGAACCAGCATACCCTATGAAAGTCTATCCAATTGATGAAAAGTCAGTCATAAACAGAGCCGTATATGACCATAGGATGATAGAGTCATACAATGTGTATGATAATCCTGATAGCAATATGTATTTGGAGTCTCCCAAACAGAATAGCATAAGGTAAATAATCCTACATTATATGTATTTACTGTAAAATTAATGACTAAGTTAAACAGGCATGTCTTCACCAGTTGCTCTCAGTGTCGGGAAAATTTTCCCATTACATTTGAGTGTCTAGCTGCAGTAGGTACATAGACTGTTTGGCCTTTTAAAATGTGCATCAGAAATCCAGCACCTAAATCTTATGTAAATTATTATAATGTTCAGATGCTCATACCTCAGCAGTATTTCCAGTGAGCAGTCCATCTTAGTCATTGTCAATGATAAAATAGGGGAAATTGCCAGACCAATGATATTAAAAAAAACTATTAAACTTGGTAACAAGCACAGGTGCCATACCATGCATAACCAAGAGCTTCTGAGAGACAAAGCAACTATTGTAGATGTGTTGTGCTTAACATCAGGTGAATGATTCGGCCCTATAATATTATATAGGATATTAAGGAGTTGGGATGGCTTAGGTACCTAAAAGCTGTCTGAGGAAATGCACAAAACACCCTTAGGGGGATGTCAGAGCAGGACTTAGCGCCCCCAATCCCAATAAGAAGACTTGGCCCTCATCTCACTTAATATAATGTAAGCTAAGTTACACTTTAGGATAAAACCCTTAAGCAAATTTGCATGGCCAGTATTCAATTTTGGTACAACAAACTTTACAGAGTCATAGACTAGAATTTCAAAGAAATAACCTACATATAATACAATGTCAAAGCTCTTACTAAAGAGTTTATGATATTTAGCGAAAACTTAAACAATGTACTATTCACCCGCTCTGCAAACTCGTGACAAAGCTAGCACAAGTATTAGTGTCACCTCCCACAAATGTTTATGTAGCCTAAACACTCAATTGGTCTAACAATGCAGATCACTTAGTAGCTATTTTAAAATGCGTAGTAAACCGGTATCATACGAGTCCCACTCGACAATTGGGTGAACAATGAGGAGAATGAGTACTGTTTGTGATCAACTGTTACTACAAACATACTAGCTGTGTCTAGAACAGAAAATTAAAGATAGGAATAGGTTGTTGCTGGGAAGAATTACCAATACCTATATCACCATTACCGTCCATGTGTATTTTGATACTCCTCTGCGAATGGGTTGTCTTCAAGAGATTGCTCTGTGCGATAAAACCGCCCATTGTTATGCCTAGTTTTTATCATTGTTCTTCTATATTAAGTCATTAATGTGATGTCTAAATAAAATGTTATCTATCTATCTATATTCAGGATCGGCAATTTTGCATCTCAGCAGGGAAATTTTCTCTAGATACTATGATTATTTTCTCATTGTCTCCTCAAACTAGACTGCATCTATCCTACACCTATTTTTCAAATAAAAAATGTGTGCCCTTTATGTATCAAAAAACCGGCCAAGTGCGAGTCGAACTCGTGCACGAAGTGTACCTATAAATTTCCCATACAACATGATTTTTTGCAGTCTTTATGGAAACCTTTGTGCGCTTGGCTGGGTCTTTAGTATTTTGTTGTTATAGTGGCAAGAGAAATACATCATCTGTGAAAACTTCAACTGTCTAACTATCACGGTTCATGAGATACAGCCTGGTGACGAACAGACAGTGAAGTCTTAGTAATAGAGTCCCGTTTTTACCCTTTGTGTACGGAACCCTAAAAATGATTACTATAATGATCTAAGATAATCACTTGATAAAAAGGACCTTACTCTGACACTTAAATGTATCTTAAACAGACATTGTATCTTAGAAATAGAATAGAATGGGGTTTATTTATGGCAAGATTTATTATTTATGGCATACAAAAATATTGATTTATGGCATACAAAAACATTTCGTAGTTCAACACATAAATCCAAACAATAATTACAAAACACAATAAAATAAATGATTCTTGCAGCCCTCTGCCACAAATCGGCTCCAACTCAACATAGTGCTGATTGTACATAACCAGCGTTGGTCTTCCATTTAGGCCGGTAGGTGACGTCATGCATGGTTACACTTACTATAATATCTACAACAAACAATTTGCAAAACACACCTAGTAGACTTGAATTAAGTGGCACTTGATATGTTTATCATATAAGCTAATCATTACTATCTAATTCTAAACATGATAGTATTTTAGCAAAATCAAGAAATTAGACCGAAATAACCTTCAAGACTCCATTCCTGGTATGATTCAAAACTTAAATGAATCACTAATTGAGTCTTTATTCCTGATGACATCATGCCTCCAGTCAAAGTCTAAAATAACATGGTTTACTCAATAAAATAGGCAGGTTAATTATTTATGTTAGGTACATCATCATTGATCTGGCAAATGACTTGGATGAATGAAGTGACTCAACAGGTAGGTAAAAACAGTTCACCACTAATATGTCCATATTAGTGGTGAACTTTAATTTAAAACAGTAATCATTGAAAACCCGCTATCTCTTACTTTCACACTTCATTTATATAATAAAATTCCAAAACACATTCCAGAGCTACTGAAATTAATTTATAAATGAATTGATGTACCCACACTACATTGAAATAGACACATCAGCAAAACTGCTGCTCGTCTATAATTAAATAAATAAATAAATAAATTTGTAACATTTAAAAAATCTGGCTATGAGGTGAAGACATATATTATGCTTGAAATATTCAATTTAAGTACTTATGTCAAGCAAGTGCCCAAATAAAATATGCAATTTAAATAGTACGTACATTGTAATAAATATATTGAATAGAATTACCCTAGTTTCTTACTGCTTCTTTTCAAATGCTGCACTTTTTGTTTTAGAACCCAGAACTAAACCTATTAACCCTTTGCGTACCATTGACTTAAATTTACGTGCGTTTCATCGTACTATTGACTTAAATATATGTGCGTTTCATTCATAAGTAAACTATCGCATTAGTATCTCACTGTAATGATAGTCGTAAGTTTTGGATAGTAAATAAATAAATCTTTTGTTTTAAATATCACAGTATAGGAAGGTTTAAAGGTACACTCAAGGAAGGAAGGAATTGCTCAGTGTGAAAACAAGTAGGCAAATGTACTTTATTTAACAGGTGGTATTGTATCAGCATGTCAGCATCACTCACAATTTTTTTATTGTCATGGAGGAGGATCGGAGGATCATATCAGCGTTAGTTTTTGTGATGTTGCTGGTCTTTAAACAAATAATAAAATATGAATAATTTTCACTTAAGCTCAACAATTACTATAGACTCATGTTCTTAGGCCTCTGGTTCATAATTATTAAAGTGAAGTTGATAAGTCTTCTGATGTATTAAGCTTTTTTTTATTATTATTATTGCGGAACAACAGCTACATTATACATGTTAAATAAAGATGTTACATATATACTCGTATATAGGGTTGCCATTTCTAAAATTTGGCAACCAGCACAAGACGCGTGAAAACTCCGGGTTTTAGAGCCCAGAACCTGGACATGTTAACAGGGTTTTTAAACATAGTCAGTGCAATAAAAAATGTCCTTTATACTTATTTTTTATTACTTTATAAAAAAAAAAATACCTCAGTGCTTCAAGACAAGAGTCTTCGACCAATGTGTGTTACCAGTGATGACTTATGGCACTGAAACGTGATCTCTTACTATGGGCCTCATAGAAAAGCTCAAAGTCGCACAACGAGCTATGGAGAGGGCTATGCTCGGGGTTTCTCTACGTGATCGAATCAGAAATGAGGAGATCCGTAGAAGAACGAAAGTCACCGACATAGCCCAGAAGATTAGCCAGTTGAAGTGGCAGTGGGCAGGGCACATAGCACGCAGAACATATGGCCGATGGGGCCGAAAGGTTCTGGAGTGGAGACCACGGACCGGCAAGCGCAGCGTAGGTCGTCCACCGACACGGTAGACAGACGACCTGATGAAGGTCGCAGGACGACGTTGGATGCAGGCCGCTTCCAACCGTTCCTTTTGGAAAATCATGGGGGAGGCCTATGTTCAGCAGTGGACGTCCTACGGCTGAGATGATGATGATGATGATACTTATTTATTTTCGGACATTAAAATATAATTTAGTCAGCTTTTATTATCTTTCTAAATGTACCTAACAGAACAGAATCTGATTACTTATACTTACTTACAAATTGTGTTAATAATCAGTCAGTTTTTTTAAATATTAATTTGCATTATATAGACTTTATTTTTAAACCCGAGCTACAAATGAAACCCCGCCCGGACGCTCCCCGGATGCCCTCTAAACTAGGACAAATCCAGGGAAACCCGGATGGACGGCAACCCTACATATATACAGTATTAAGTAATAATGTAGCCAACGGCGTTGTTCACATATAAATATCTAACATATTACAGTAAAAATATTCTACTAGAGAACCACAAAAAAGATTTCAAGATATATTATGACAAATTCATGACATAATAAAGTTACAATAATGTGTAGCGTTACAATTACAGTTGAAATAAAAACATCTATAAATCAGTATGGGCAAGGTCTTCTTCCGAAAGCAATAGTATTAACAATGTTTTAAAATTGTAAAAAGAACATGCAGATATATTAATTGTATCAAAAGATTTATTTCTTATAGTATTACTTTTTAAAGCACTAACGCCTGCTTTAGCGATCTCAAATATTTAAATTTATAGAGAGAAAAATTCCATCCTCGGACGGGATTCGAACCCGCGTCTTCTGACTCTCCGTGTCAGACGCCATTGACCAACTAGGCCACCGAGGTTCAGGTCCGAGCATTGAATTTTTACTCTATTTGACTAACCCTCTTGTGGTTTAAAAGATTTATTGTAAGACTACAATTTTTTCTTCGAATTTCTTCTGCCACCTAAACTTATTCAACATAATTCTTATGAATCAAAGCATTGCTTTAAGCCCTTGGCACACAAATGTTCCATTTATACTCTAGTCCACTCTATGTTCTATACAGTAAGAATAAATATATCTCTGGCTTATGAAGGATGACCTACAGTTTTCACAATTATATTACTCATTTTATTTATATATATTTTCAGGTCAATATTAACAAACGGAGATACCAGAGAGGCCATGTACTACAAGGAGACCAAACCACAGCATGTCTGCGAAGAGATACCATCCACCAGTAACAACCCTGACGTTAACAAAGCCAGAGATATCCTACAAGATGTGGAGAGGTACTTTTATTTATTATTTTATTATTATAAGCCTTCTGATAGATATTTCACAATTGTTTAGTTATTTCGTTGGTTGTAAAGCTCTCTGCACACCATGCAATTTCGAATGCAACATATTGTAACAATCTGCTGTGATCCAGCAAATTGTATCGTATGTAGGCGTGTTGTGACTCCCTTCCAACATGTTGGACGTCGTTTCGTACGTCCTAGCACCCAGCAGATTGTTACAGCAAATTGTAAGCCGCGTTGTAACGTGAGTAGTGCGGTTGTATGCAATCTGGGCTCAGTCGCGATCGCGCCGCCGCCCGTGGCTAGGGTCACTGTGAATTTTATTAAATGAAATATGTAAATGGATGCATCATTTATACTACAGAAAAAAATATATTGATAAGAATTTCAGAAATCTATTAATGATTTGCCACATTTGTGGAATAATAAAATAGTTATGGCGTATTTTTACTTATCTTAGCAGCTGATGTTTTTTTCTTTGGGAAAATAATTGACACGCCATTGTTCCTTCTTTTCCGAAATTATCTAGACTAGAAATAATGATTTCAATGATTATATAACATAATAATAGGTATTATATATTGTAGTATCACTGTGCATCTATTAATGTTCAAAGTAAAAATTAATGTTTATTGTCTCTCAGTCTCAGTAGGTATAGTTCAGCGAAGGCAATTGCAAGACCCGTTTTTTTTTATATTTGGACAGCATTTGAGCCATTTTCATTCACGTGTGCACGCTGTGGCGATCCAACGCGGAATGAAATTGTAATCGCCGCTGCAACGTGTGTAGAGTACGTACAACTGCGACAACAGCAGATTGCTACAGCATGTTGCGTTCGGAATTGCATCGTATGTAGAGGGCTTTATATTTGTGTATCTCTTGCATGAGTGCACCAGGATGACTGCGAATAGAGGGGGATGGCATGACATCATGAGGCGCATTACATCTGCCTCCACCACAACTACATGACGACCACGACCGCTCTGTCAAGAGCGAAAAGACTGAGAAGAAGAATATCTGTGTGCTTTATTATAGCAAAGGCGTCCTCCAACTGACTCCACTTTTCTCTTTCCCTGGCTAGTGATGTCCAAGTACCGCCCGCCACTGCCTTGATTTCGTCGACCCGTCGCCTACCATCCATCCAACCCATCGAGTGGTCTGCCTTGTTTTCTTTTCCTGTTGCCTGTACCAGTACATCACTAATTTCGACCACTTGTCTATTCCTCTCCTCTGATAGCTAACAATAACTATTATAATATAATATTGGACAAGATCAACATGAGGTCTTCAGGTCCCAAACTAGGCAGAGCCTGTACTATGGTAACCTGATGACTTATATACATATACACACCCAGACACAACTCAAACAGACATTTTGACACTCAATTATTTGTGTGCATGAACATGCACACAAGTGTTTGACCTGTCCGGGGATCGAACCCGGGACCAGCTGCTCAAAAGGCAGGGGTGCTACCAACTGCGCCAACCGGCCTGTCCTAACTGTAACTATGTAACTGTGTAAGTATTATAATATATTAGATACATTTTTTATGCAAGTGACTAACAAGACGGGTTGACTGGCTTGACCATAACAGTGTGACCCAGATGTTTAAACTATAATGTTCTGTGCAGGACTACACTGTGCTCGTCACCCTAAGACATATCTGTTTAGTCTCTGTTGCCTAGTAGTGTCACTTACTACATACCCCTTCAACCTTAACACTGCTACAATATCATGGCAACTAGGGTCATCAGCTTAAACAACTAAACTGTTTTACCGACGCTAAAGTTACTTGACGATAGATGGCGTCGTTAAGCTACACTAAACCAAGTTTGGTTTGAAGTTAGACCTAGAAAACAAATAGTTTACATACAATCAAATCTTGGTCGTCCTTGTGCTATTGAATTTAATCGCGCAAAGAAATTCCAAGCATATCCTCTCCGTGGCACGTGAGACTTGAAGATTATTAAAAAGGTCCCATTTAAGTTGTAGCAATAATTGTTTTCTTTCCAGGATAGAACCAAACTCAATGGAGTCGATATTATGTGAAGCCATAAAGCTGGAGTTTGAGGCGTACACCTCGGTCAACCCGTGCAGCGGCTCCTCGCGGGAACTGAATGAGGTAATATTGTCAAATGCATTGTTTGTCATACTTACAATTTTATAAAAATGGCTAAAATTTCAGGTTTTCGCCTTATACCTAACATAAACATAATCAGATCATTATGTTCCCACTGCTGGGACACAAGCCTTCCTCTTAGACAGAGGAGTTGGCCACAATTCACCAAGCGGGCCCAGTGCGACTTGTTGGATAACCTAATTGCCAACCCATGTCGAAGTTCTCAGGCCGCCCTAAGGCCTTCGATATAGCCTAACGACTGTTGTCTTAAGACAAACAACCGGGACCGACGGCTTAACGTGCCCTCCGAATCACGGAAGTGCTCAATAATGCCACTAGCGGTCACCTATCCAACTCCTGACCGGAGCAAGTGTTGCTTAACTTGTTGATCGGTTACGATCGCCCAGTCAAGCTCCGCTGTGAGCGCATCGAGTGGCTTGTATGCAGAATTGCATTAAAAATATACTTCCATAAGTTTAGGTACACATTTGTAGCAATTTGTTTTGATTTGTTTCTATATTATGTTTTGGTCAAGCTGTTGTTGAGTTGATACTTACTATTTCGGCATTGCTAGCGGGGCTTCTATAGCTTCATTGGCAAAGCGACGACGAACGGTATTTAACTTCTTTCAGCAAATTCAATTTGTATCTTTACTGTTAACCGTCTTCGAAAAAGGAAGGAGGTTCTCAATTTGTCGGGTATGTTTTGTTGTTGTTACGATATAACTCTGGTTTTGAAGCCTCTTTTTTTGTATGGTAGGTTCTATAATACTTCAGAAGTCTCATATATTTTTTTTTATAGAAATTAATTGACACTTGAACAAAATCAATAATTACAAACAAATATACATCAATCATCATATATATATATCCGTCGCCGTGAGACGGTTAAATCAGATAGAGAGTTAAAATGATCGGACCTCGAGCCCCGGTGGCCTAGATGGTCATGGCGTCTGAGTCAGAAGACGCGGGTTCGAATCCCGTTCCTTCTTAATTTCAATGAGAGAATGAGATTGCTAAAGAGGGCGTTAGTGTTATAAAAAAGTAGTACGATAAATATTATAGTCTAGAAGTCAATTATTATCATTTGCCTAAAAGTGAACTTGATATTTCGTTCCGCAGGTGGAGCGAGCGAAACTGAACGAGCTGATAGTAGCGAATAAGTCGTTAAACGCGCCGATCGATGATGACATGTCGATGTTGGTCGGTGATGCGGCTAATTCCGCTGGGTTCAAGGTACATTTGTTTATATTTCTTCATTTATTTAGTAACCAACTTCAAAAAAGGAGAGGTTATTATATTCGACTGTATGAATTGTTTTTGTATGCTCACCGATTTCTCCTCCGTTTGAGGACTAGTTATTTTTTGGTCCTATTTAAATTTCACCAAATTCGGTGCAGCAGTTTTTGAGCTACACTCCAATAGCTGAAAAGTGTTTCGCCTATTTTGATTATATATCATCATTGACGGCGAATGACAATAGATCCCGTAATTAGCAAGGGTCACCAAAGAGTGGAACCAACTTCAACACCAAATAGAGTGATATTACTTGTCGAAGTCGGTACCATGCGCACAATATTGTGATAAAAGGCACCTACCTACTTTTGAACTATCATGGTACCGACTTCAACAAGTTATTTCACACTTTTTGGTGTTAAAGTCCACAATAATAGATATAATACTCAAATAAAAACTTCACACTGCTCCATGACAGATTATATTGACATCGTGAAAACTGACTAAGATATGTGATGGCGATAGGCTCGCCCTTGGTTACACTAGATAGGTACCTAGTTCTTATCATGTTCTGTGATGATGATCAAGATGAGTGCTGAGATGTGGTCTGCACTACGTTCCTGTAAGCACCGTCAACGCTCTGTCGCGCCCCGGATTGCCGTTCCCTTTGGTTCCAATTATAATGCCGACCCAAATGGAACGCTCGCGCGGTCACGAAATACGCAGGAAAAGCGAACAAATCCTATACTTAGTTGATGACCTTCGATCCACGAGCGTTGTGGTCGCGACGTCGTCGTTTTCGGTGACGTCATAGATGACGTATCTAGCTCGCTCATGATGATTGTGGGCTTGTAAGGGAACGGGTGTGCGAACGAGGCGAGTGATTTCGGTTCTTAAAGGAACACGACCTAGATAGGTAGACCTTCTCATGTTCTGCGGTGCAACCACATGTTCTGCAATGCACTATGTGGTAAGTTTATGGTAAACTCCCCGGCTGCCCATGTCAGTTGCTGGGGCATCCAGAAGTCCCTGACATTTCCCTTGGCACTGCACTATGCACTATTTTATCGCTTGTGAAACATTCCGTACCAAGTGGACGGCTTTTTGTCCACTATGCGAATAAAATGTTAGCAATATTTCATTATCTCCTTAGATTGCTATTACACTATATCTAATACTGTTTTTTTTATTATTACCGATACCGTACACGAAAAAAAAAATTTATACGTCAAAGTTAACTGACAATAATTTTGTAAACCATAACTCGTCAAAACTTAATTTATTTTACTTACGGTGAGTTCGCTTAGCTTTTAGGGCATCCCCCCCGAAGGGTTCCCACATTGACGTGGCGGGGGGGCTCAGTAGCCGTGGCTTGGATCACCACGGTGAAACCAAGAGGAACCCAGGGTGTGCGCTGGCCGGCTCAGGCAGGGCCGCTCCTATGGGCTTTGGCCGCCAAGTCCACATAGGAGTGGCGGGGTCCGGGCGCTTTGGCGCAGACTCGAGGAGGTGGGGCCCGGGCGCTTTGGCGCAGAATCGAGAAGGGGGCCCGGGCACTTTGGTGCAGGCTCGAGAAGGTGGGGTCCGGGCGCTCGGCGCAGACTCGAGGAGGTGGGGTCGCGGGGGGGTTATCCCCTGTGGCTGACGTAGCAGGCGGTGCGGCTACGTATCCGACACAATCTGTCCCGCATCCCCGCCAAAAGCGGCAGTGACGGAACACCTCGGGATTTTGGTGGGTATACGGACTCCCACATAACCACCTACCTCCCCGTGGTAGGTGGTATCCATAAAGGATTTCCCCTGGACAAAAAAAAAGACAAAAAAAAAAGCTTTTAGGGCATTGATGGCGTTGTAATTAACGGCTCTTTTGTTAAAGTGTTCGTAAAGCTCAAAAACGTTATTTTTGCCACTTATGCCACTTTTGCCCATACCCTATTCGAACGCTCAACCGAGCATAAGAACTACAATCGCATGATTATGCTGTCAAATACATAGCTGTCAAAAAACGATCACAAACAACAACAATGCTCCGGACGTGGGTCAAAAATTCCTCTTTTTTAGCTTTCCGAACGCTGAACAAAACGAGACATGAATGCTATTCTCATATAAGTGAAATATTTTCTTATGAGAAATAAAGATATCTCAAACCACATGAATTACATTTTCACCCACAGATTCCCAATTCGAACGCCCCTTGTGAGCGTTTCTAGTGTTATTTCCGCTAAAACGCTCAAGGGGTCTATTCGAGCGCACTATAAGTTAACAATGTTTATTACTTGTGGTTGCGTTTAATAGCACTGTTATTTGAGATTACATAATTTAAAAAAAAAACTGTTAAAATAAATCAACTTTTTCGACAAATGTCTATTATCGCTTGGCAGTGACTTGGATTATTTTTCTTATTTTTTCCATAACGGGTATACCTTGGCCTCTCGCCCAGGCCCAGGTCTATCTCCACCAGGTTGTCGTTGAGTTTCGGGACACCCAGTATATAGAATGCCCCTGCCGATACCTTCAGGAGTGTACAAGTGTGAGGTTATATCATTTCACAATTTTCCAGGAAGGCGAAGGAGATGTGGACCCCCGACTCACTGCGATAGTGAACCTAACTGCAGTGGCAATAAGGAGGTTCATCAAAATGGCCAAGAAAATAAACGCCTTTAAGAACATGTGCGAAGAAGATCAGGTACTTCCTACATACAGTATACATAACTATGAATTTTATAAAGCAACTTAATGCCGATCCAATAAGGTGTAAATTAGATCGGGATGGTTTTCTTTGTGAGATAGTCATAGAAATAGTCAAACGAATTTATGTGTGTACAATATCATGGGTTGATAAATTGAGCTGTATGTGCTTACTATAAGGTCCACATCTGACTGAAGATTACGGGATAGCAATACATAGAATTAGGTGTTCAATTGAACAGCTTAATATCGGTCCAATAAGGTCTAAAATAGATTGTGATGGACGCAGGTGGCAAATTAAATACGTAGAAAATCATGAGTTCCACAACCAAACCATGAGTGAGAGACCATCTTCATCCTACAGAAACGTGCTATTCGAAAAAATATACGAAATGGGTCCCCTTGAACCTTTGAAATATTTATTTAAAGAAATCAATATGTTAACGTTGCCTTCCTTATATGTATTTGAAAATATAATGTATGTTCGTAAAAATTTACATAAATATAAGTTAAATAGTGATCACCACACTTTTAATACCAGAAATACAAATAGGATAGCTGTACCTAGTTTTAGACTTGCGAAGACTAATAAGTCATTCCTAGGAAATTGTGTGCGTTTTTACAATAAAATACCAAAACACATAACTGAGCTCACAGAGGGCAAATTCAAGTTGACTGTAAAAAACGGTTTTAATAAAAAAAGCTTACTATAAAGTTCGACATTATATAGAAGATAAAGATGCTCCACTTCTGGCAAGCTGTCACTCTGCCACCCATAAAATGTAATATTTGTAGTACCTGAATAGAAACATTGTAAACATCTATATAAAAAGAATGACCCCGAGTTTCTTGCCGCTTCTTCTCGGTAGGTTCTATATATTTTGGAACGTGGCGGTAGTCTTTAAAGTAAATTATAATGAATAATTGATTTGAATTCATAAGTGCGTCTTTGATGCCTAAATTGAATAAATAATTTTGAATTTGACTGAAAATAATTTAAAGTTATATGATTATTAACGGGATATTTACCGTGGTAAGGTTGTGGAATGAGCTCCCGATATTTCGGCGCAGTTACATGCACCATGTTCACGGGAAGACTGAAGAATGCGGGTGGTTGGTCAAAAAGTTTAAAAGTTAGGTGCAGACATAACGATCTACCCTCTTTCTTAGTCTTTTGCTACGGTTATCACTGGAACTCTAACTCGATCCTAAGTCCCGACAAAACACACTCCCTGTATCACTGCGTATAGTATTTTGAACACATTTTGAACGCGGACTTTTATTTTTAAAACAACCTAATACTGGATTCCACGCACTGGCGAGTTGAAAACCATCACCTCGATTGAAATTCTGGCATTTCGAGATTTCAATAGTTTCCTTTACTAGCCTTGGTAAATATCCCGTTAATAATCATATAACTTTAGAGAACAACCGTGATAGTTTAAAACAGTGAAAATAATTTGTCACTAATTGCGCCCCGCGACTTCTACCGCGTGGTGACGTATGAAATTAAAGTATCGTATGTCCTTCCCGGGACATAGTCTATATCCATGACAAATTTCATCACGATCCGTTCAGCATTTAAGTTGTGAAAGGGTCACAAACAAACTTTCCCGTTTCCATTATTATGACAAGGTTGCATACTAAAGTAAATGCTAAAATAAGTGATGACATAACCCTATCAAAATTGGACGTATCTTTTTACATTTGTATTAGGTTGTTGTCACGGGATTTTAATTTTTACAGCATAATAGAACCTTCACAGTTCAGACTTGTGTGCGAATGTCATTTCTATACAACTTCACTTTTGCAATTAAAACGAAAAATTGTCGTGTTCTCATTGCTTGAGCAAAGGAAATGGTGACTATTACTCCGCTAAGAATTCTAGCATTTGATAGTAATTACTTTTACTTGTTTATAAATACGGCTGAAATTTAGAATACTTAATAGAACAAGAGAAAATGGACTCCGTGGGACATTTAGACAAATAGCGACTCTGGCAATTACGCAATAAAGTTCGATTGAGGTTGCAAATTGTCGATTCGTTTTGTTATTTCGAACAATACATGATTTGTTGCAGATAGCATTACTAAAAGGCGGCAGTATAGAAATGATGGTCCTAAGAAGTACAATGAATTATGACGGCACGCAGGACCAATGGAAGGTATATACATTTATATTTATATATAGTGTTTAGATATCGTGCCAACCTCTCGCCTTGAGCCCATAGCAACCGTTCCGACCACGGATTCAGGAAGCGAGGGGAGCATCGTAAATATCGGCGCGTCAGTATTTGTTTTTAAAAGTTATTTATTTATCATAATACAAACGATAGAATATACACTAGACACGGTCAAGTACATATTAAAATTAGATTAACTAAAATGGCTTGTCAGACTACACGCGCCTCTTTAAGCCTTTTACATACATACATAAAATCACGCCTCTTTCCCGTAGGGGTAGGCAGAGACCACGGATTTCCACTTACTACGATCCTGACATATCTCTTTCGCTTCATCTATACTCATCAATCCTTTCATACATAAGCGTCGGTTTAGGGTACTTTTGACCTGGCCTTTTTTCAGAACGTCTTCAATCTGATTTCGGAACGTTCGCCTAGGTCTTCCCCTTCCAACACTTCCGTTTACTTGTCCCTTTAAATTAAGCCTTTTAAATAAATAAAATATTTATATCAAACTAACACACTTTATAAAACTTAAAAATTATTAATAAATAGCCTTAATTCTTTAAGCATTTTTATAAATGCGCATATTTTTGAATCTTACTTAAACACACTACTTACGAGAATGATATATAATATATATATAGGACAACATCCATACCATGACTGATATACATACTTATATAATGATGTTAAACACTTATATACATATAAATACCCAGACACAGCTCAAACAGACATGTTCATGCACACAAATGTTTGACCTGTCCGGGCATCGAACCCGGGGCCAGTGGCTCAGAAGGCAGGGGTGCTACCAACTGCGCCAACCGGCCTGCTGTCCAGAATGATCTCGTTGTGTAAAATAATAACTCATAGCTTATCTACTTATTTTAAATAAGTAGCACCATCGGCGCGCCAGTGTGTAGCATATTCCTTTCGCTATCCATTGCTGGTGTTATGAAATTGTTTACAACTCAACAAACAAATGCCGCAATGTAGTATTGCGTATAACGATACTCTCAGCGCGCATCGTCGCGTAGTGCGGCCGCCGCTGCCTGCAGTTATTAGCGTCCATTGGTTGATTTGTCAGTGTGCATTGTAATGAGTGTATTATTTTATGAGTTCATTGTTTCATTAGTAGGCGTGAAGTGCAGTGGGGTTGTGTAATTGAAAAGCTGCGACATGCGAATCTGTAGCATAAATATCACGCGCCATATCCCCCCTCTTCCTAAATCCGTTGTTCAGACCTATTGCCCGGGTTAGACGCTTTACCAACTAAGACCTTAAGGCCGGTCCCAATAATCTATCTATCGTCGGTTTACCTTACTAGAGATAGATATTTGACACTATTTGTATGGACGTTATGTCACATTTCTATCTGTAGTAAGGTAAACCGTGGATAGATAGATTATTGGGATCCCCTTTAGTGTATATGTATTAAGTTATGAATTCTCTACAGCAAGAGTGGCATGGAGGCATAAATTACATAATTGATATTTTACTTAGACCCATTTAAAAAACATGGAGTAGCAATCTAATCTTAAATTCTCTAACAATGCACTTTTTAAACTTTCACGGTTGTTTTCAATAAACATATTGCTACTTACGGGATGAAAACCGTGGTATTTATTTCTAATGAGCTCCCGATATTTCGACACTGTTGCGAGCGCCATGATCGCGGGACGACTGGAGAATGCGTGGGTTATGCGAATTAACATTAAGTGCAGACATATCTGTCCCTCTTTCTTTGTCTTTTGCTACGCGCACTGTTGGAAATACGTTTTTCTACGTTGGAATTGCGATCGAGTTCCATATCCGTACGTAACAATGTGTTTATTGAAAACAATGGGTATGTGAGTCCTTTAAACGTATTTATCGAAATCAAATATGTTTCACACACATGCACGAACACCCCCTCTCTCTCTCTCTCTCTCACACACACACACACACACACACACAAGAAGAGCGTTTGGTTCGCTGTAATAAAATCATCATCATCATCAGCCTGTAGCAGTCCACTGCTGGACATAGGCCTCTCCAATTGCACGCCACTTAGGTCTATCTTGGGCTTCTCGCATCCAGTTTTTGCCAGGCGTCTTGCGCAGATCGTCACTCCACCGTGCCTCAGGACGTCCTACACTACGTTTGCCGAGACGCGGTCTCCACTCTAGAACTCGTTTACCCCAACGGTTGTCGGTTCTACGGCTAATATGGCCAGCCCACTGCCACTTCAGCTTGCTGATCCGGTGGGCTATGTCGATGACCTTGGTTCTCTGACGGATCACTTCATTTCTGATGCGATCCCTCAGAGAAACACTGAGCATAGCCCTTTCCATAGCCCGCTGAGCGACTTTGAGCTTGTGGACCATTCGAGCCGTCAGTGTCCACGTTTCGGCTCCGTATGTCATGATGGGTAGGACGCACTGATTGAAGACTTTCATCTTCAGGCACTGTGGAATCGGCGAAGTAAGGACTCGATGTAGTTTCCCAAACGCTGCCCAGCCCAGCCGAATTCTTCTATTCACCTCGTTCTCAAAGTTGTTTTTTCCCAACTGCAATGTCTGCCCGAGGTACACATATTTTTGAACAACTTCGAGAACGGCGCCGTGTATCGCAATCGGTTCCGGTAGAACATGTTCGTTGAACATGACCTTGGTTTTGTCCAAGTTCATCCGTAGGCCGATGCGTATAGAAGAGTCAGCCAGGTCATTCAGCATCTGTTGCAGGTCCTGTAGCGTCTCTGCCACGATGACGATATCGTCAGCAAATCGCAAGTGAGAGATGTATTCGCCGTTGATATTAATGCCACGTCCTTTCCAGTTCAGCGTCTTGAACATATCCTCCATTGCATTTGAAAACAATTTCGGGGAAATAACGTCCCCTTGTCTCACTCCTCGATGCAACGGTATGGGACTTGTTTGCTGATTCTGTACTTGGACGGACATGGTGGCGGTTTCGTAAAGACATCTCATCACTTGGATGTATCGCCAATCTATCTGGCAACGCTGCAGGGACTCCAGAACAGACCAGATTTCAACCGAGTCAAAGGCCTTCTCATAGTCCACGAATGCTAGACACAGGGGCTGATTATACTCTTCGGTCTTCTGTATAATCTGCCGCACTGTGTGAATGTGGTCTATGGTGCCGTATCCGCTCCGAAACCCAGCCTGTTCCGGTGGTTGGAATTCGTCGAGTCTACGCGCAAGACGGTTCGTGATCACTCTTGAAAACAGCTTATAGACGTGGCTTAGAAGGGATATGGGTCGATAGTTCTTCAGCAGGGTCTTATCTCCTTTTTTGAAGAACAGGACGACCACACTCCTACTCCACGCCTCTGGAGTTCTCCCTTCGAACAGGACAGCGTTAAAAAGCTTCTGGAGCTCCCTCAGTACGGGTTTACCTCCTGCTTTTAGTAGCTCTGTTGTAACGCCATCCTCTCCAGGGGCTTTTCCATTTTTAAGCTGTCTAAGAGCAATCCCGATTTCGCCGATACTGACTTCTGGCAAGTCTTCGGTGAAATGGCGTGTTAACGTGGCTCTAGGATCATTTTCGGGATCAGGTCGAGATGCATGCGATGCGTATAATCGGCCATAGAAGTCCTCCACTTCTGAAAGGACTGCCGGCTTCGAAGCAACGACTTCTCCACTAGCTGTGGTCAACTTCGTCAGGTGGCTTCTTCCAAGAGATTGTACGAACACCTTTGACCCTCGATTCTGCTCCATCGCTCTTTCGATCGAAAGAGTATTGAAGCACCGGAGGTCGTGTCGTACGTTCTTGTTGATCTCTCGGTTTAGAGTCCGCTTTTCTGACGAAGTGATGGGTGGGTTTTCACGTCGTTCCTTCATTAGCCCCAAAGTCTCTTCTGAAAGCTTGGACTTCTTGCCCTTACGCTGCATGTAACAAAATCTCGTACCTTCTTCCCTGAGGACCCGAGTCACATTTTCGAGGTTCTGGTTTACGTCTGTGGTGGTTTCCACGGCAGCGAATTGGTTCTCCAGGTTTAACTGGAATGTTTCAGATCCTGCAATGGTTTGGAGCAGTGTTGGTCGGAGCCTGGACTTCATCAGACGGACACGTTGCGCCTTGAAGTTGATATTCAGAGAGCCTCGGACAAGTCGGTGATCGCTACCGGTATTGAACCTGTTGATCACGGAGACATCTCTAAATATGTGCCTTTTATTCGTCATGATGAAGTCAATCTCATTTTTAGTCCTAGTGTCGGGGCTTAGCCACGTCCACTTCCTTTGGGGCTGTTTCTTAAAGAAGGAGTTCATGAAGAAGAGCCCCTCCCGTTCGAGGAAGTTGACGAGCATTTGCCCCCTATGGTTTCTGCTTCCAAAGCCATGGCATCCTACTACCGATTCGCTGAAATTCTGTACTCCCACTTTAGCGTTAAAGTCCCCCATGACACCACCTTGAGGCTATACCTCTCGGTGAGCTTCACAATAAGGTACGCTACCCTGTTCGACACACTGGACACTTCCACAACGTTGTCAGAAAGGGACTTGTTTACCAGAAACCCAACGCCACCTTGGGATTGTTGGTCTCCCTCTCGGAAGTACATAAGGTGGCCCGATTCTAGAGTTAAGGTGTCCTCCCCCTCTCTTCGGACTTCACTCAACCCCAGTATGTGCCACCTAATTTTCCCAAGTTCCACCTCGAGTTGCGCCAGATGCGAGTCAAGCCTTAGCGTGCGTCCGTTATACGTCGCCAGGGTCAGTTGTTTGTGGTGGCCTCCCGTAGCCCGGATATTCTTAGCACCCCTCGCCCCGCCGTTACCATGGTCGCCACCATGACCAGGAATAGCGGGACCCGCCGGGAACTAGGGGCCGTGGCTTTTTGTTGTCCTGCATTGGAGGAGATTGCCCGTAATCGCCACGCTGGGCAGGCGGGTTGGTGATCGCAGGGCGTAGCTTCTCGCACCGGTGACGCTGCTGCCCGTCACCGGTCTGTTGCATTTAGCGACGCCTGTTGGGATGGGTATACCGCCATCGGTCGGTTGTCAGAGCCTCGTTCGTCGATCAGCAGGATGTACCGCGTGCAGGTGAGGTTGACTTGGGTCAAAAGATGTTGGCTCGCCCCTTACATCCCAGTAATAAAATAATTAAAGTTAAAATACTTAGTGTCACTTTATGCCGTTTACAGATACAAAATAGCTTCAATAGATAATTTACTACAACTAAATTACCGCTACCGCGCGCATTTTTTAAATGCCGGGGTTTTTGCGTACACTTGTTTGTAAATTTAATTATCGTAGGACGCTCGCCCGGTTAAATTAAAGTAAATTTACGAATAGGGCCTCATGCCGCGTGAGTCAGAAATATATCAGCATTTGTACTTCTACGAACGCTGTACGAAAGAGCAATTTCAATTTCACCGGCAGGAGCCCGAGCAAATCAACTGAAACGTTTTCAGCTGTTATATTTGCCAATTATAGCCACCAAATGAAAAATACAGTTACCAGATGAAAAATCAAAAGTCCGGAGAAAAGCCCGATGTCATTAGAATTTATTAGAAAAACACTGAGATTTTGTCGCAGTTTGAGAATTATCTCGCAAACATACTAAATAAAATTTACCGCATCACCCCTCGCCGCTTTAGTTTGTGTAATTTTATGTAAAGAGATGTCCTGTGATTTGCAAACTTTAGCCGCAATCCTGAGAAGAGTCCAAAAATTCTGAAATATCTGGATAAATCCTGAGACTTCAGGATTTTTGCATATGGCAACCCTAATCCGAACTCACTTTTGCATATTATATACACACACACATCAATCGTTATAGTATACATAAACATATTTGATATCCATTTCAGATTCCGCACAATAAAAACTTCGCCGGCATACGGACAGACGTTCTCAAACTCGCCAAAGGCAATATCTACCGTTCGCACGAGTCGTTCATTCGTTCCTTTGAACCCAAATGGCGCGCGGATGAACATATCATTCTCATCATGTCCGCCATCTTGTTGTTCACTCCGGACCGACATCGGGTCGTGCATAAAGATGTTATTAAATTGGAACAGGTCAGTACTTGATTAGCATCTTCTTTAAAGTTTTTAACCGACTTCAAAAAAGGAGGAAGCATATTTTATATCTGTGTTCGCGGATAGATAGATAAATCTTTATTTGACCACTATAATAAGATATAAAAGAGAAAAACATACGATAGAAAAAATATAACATAGTTGTACAAAAGGCGGTCTTTTTTGGCCGTTTTCTTCCAGACAACCTTTGGGTAGATAGAATACTATTTTCAGAGACGGTGGTGAATAGTATCAGCGTTAGTATAGACAATAATGAATATGTACCTTAACTGATTAAAATATATATATATATATATATATGTAATACATATTATACATCAATACCTACATAATATAATATAGTAACATACTGCCTAATTAAAATAAAATAGACTCAATACACATATATAGATAGAGTGCAGATGGCGCAGCCGTCGCGGAAACAAGTAGTTCAACGCATATTAATTGTTAAAAATATTTCTAATAAGTATTATGTGAAAAATTTGTAGTAAAAGTGAAAATCAATGTGTAAATATTACGTGAGAGTGTTTGTGGCTATGTACATAGAGTGAAATTAAAAATAATATCGAACACATATGTTGACATAGAAAGTGGCAAAGCATAATCAAAAACAATTACAAATGCTAACAAAGTGATATTTCAGTGTTGTTATTATTGACGCGTCTCTTTTGACAAAACATACAACCTTAAAGACTAATAATTATGAAACCAACAAAAATGCATCGTAGTAATATTGACATTTGAATTCCAACAGTTTTTAGTTGTCATCGTTTAACAGTGTAACATTCTATACGTGTCTCAGTTGATTATAGTGACATCTAGTTTGCCGACTTAGCATTCATTCTTGCTATGAGTGACAACTGACATATTTCGGCTCTTGTTCACATGTACGAGTAGCGCAGCGGTAACGCAGTGCGCCTTGTGATCTGAAGGTGCAGACCTCAAGTTCTTCGGGCATCATATTTGTTTTGTATCGTTAAACTTTTCCTTAACATAAAAATGAACTTCTTTGAAAATATCACATTCCGTAGAAGAAGGACTCATTTAGATTCATACAGTCAAACTGTGGATGATTCATCTTCGGAAACATTAGATAAGACAACCACTAGCTTACCTAACATATCGGACGATGATTTGGATAGGTATAGAAAATTGAGTGAGCACATAGAAGCATTACAATTAAAGCTCAAAAGTGCACATAACGAGATAGAGGCATTGTCCCTAGAAAATAATAACCTTAAACATAGAAATGAAGAGCTATTATTTAAAAACGAATTACTTGGAAAAATCACAAATAGCCCTATTAAGAGACAGACACCTGCGAAAAAAATGTTGAATACACAGACCACATTCCATAATAAAGTACCAACTCAACCAACTAGCACAAAGCCAACATCACGCAACTCAACAATAGTTACATCGGATAGAGTCCAGTATGACACGACACATAAATTAAAGCTTTACAGTTCTAGCAAGGTACATCCACCACAGAAAATATGTATGTTAAGTTGTAATAAACACAACAATATCCTTTCAATAACAGGAAGAACGTTTAAACAGTCGGAATTTTGTCATTATCTGACGCCCAATGGCAATTTAACACAAATGATCCGAGGATTGGACAATAAATTGGGTAAATTTACAAAGAATGATTACTGTTTGATATTAGTGGGAGAAGAGGATTTTAAAACAACAAATAGTTATTTTAATATGATTGTCGAAATAAGAGAGGTATTACAAAAATTCAAAACACAAATATTATCATCTGCCTTCCTACATTAAAATGTGGAATTAAAACTACTATGTACAATTGGAGGGTTGAAGCTTTTAATAGCTTATTATACATGGATGCATTGACACATAAATATGCACATGTATATGATCCTAATGATAACCTGAAGTTTAATCGCCCGTTTTTATATCACAAATATTATGGTACAGTTAATGACAAAGGATTTTCAATAGTATTCCAAAATCTACACAACTATATAATGAATCTTCAATGTTTGAAAAGTAATATTGATGTCAAATATAATGCAACAGACAGCGGACATCATAATGAGTCAACCTTTTTTCGTTACCCAGAATCTCCACATTCTACACCAGAATATAGCCGGACTGATTAATAAGGCTGACAGACTTACAGTTTGCCTACAAGATTTGATGGACAGAAATATCAATGTGGACGTGATATGTATAACTGAACATTTTATGATGGCTGGCTATGAAATGTACTTGAATATTCCAAATTACTCATTGGCTGCAAATTTTAGCAGAGCTAATAGGAAAAGAGGAGGAGCGTGCATTCTGGTGCGTAATGGACACCAATGGAGAGAACTGAAAGAAGTCGCTGAGCTGACATTGCCAAATGTATTCGAGTGTTGTGCCATTGAACTAACAACTTACAAAATTTTAATTGTGACTATATATAGAATACCAAAAGTTCAATAGAAAAAGGAATATTACAATATTTTCTTTAATAAATTAGAAAAGGTCCTTCAACTTGCTACTAAAAGGAAGTTTGAAAATATTATTATTGCTGGAGATTTTAATATCGATATTTTAAAACCTAATAATATTACATTGGAATTCGAATGTACACTTCTCCAATACAATTTGAAATTGGCATTAAAACAACCTACTAGAGCTGTACATCAAACTTGTATTGACAACTTTGCGTACAATTATAAGAACAAAAATAAATGTACTACTGAAGTAATCGAGTACGCCTTGTCGGACCACACTGCACAGTTACTAAAGTTTCCAGTTAAAAAACACTTGGTACTAACATATTGGCGGAAAAAACGACGTGATTACTGTCTAGAAAACATAGATAAATTTAAAATATATTTAAGTGCTTTACAATTTGATGAAATGTATAGCCTAACTGACCCTAATAGAGCGTATGACATTTTTATGACTAATTTTAAGTTACTTTATAACTTGTGTTTTCCAATAAAGCTTATCACAATAAGAGTTACCAAAAAACCAAAATGGGTATCACGCGGCATTAAAATATGCAGTAAAAAGAAAAGAAGTCTCTTGTGGAAATTAAGGATAAATCCTAATGAAACAAATAAAATGACTTTTAAAAATTATTCTAAATTATTTAAAAAAATTATAAATCTCACAAAACGTGCACAAAATAATTATAATATAAAAACAAGTGACAATAAATCAAAAACGGTATGGCAAATAATTAATAGAACCAGGTTCAATATACCCAGGCAATCAGTCACTAAGATAAAGCAAGCAGATGAAAATATCACAGACCCTTACAGGATAGCAAATGCGTTTAATGACTATTTTGTAGACAAAATAACTTTGAATCCAAGTAGTGCCTCCAAAAATGTTACTTCTCACATTAACCACAATAGAAATTCAATGTTTATGGCCCCATGTGTACCTAAAGACATTGAGAAAATTATAAAATCATTAAGAAACAGTTGCAGTGTTGGCCATGACGGTATCGCTACTAAGGTAATTAAGTCGGTTGGACACATCCTGGCCTCTCACCTAAGTTTTCTGATAAATTTAAGTATTTCAAGCGGCACGTTTCCTCAAGCTTTAAAAACTACAATCATTAAACCAGTGTTTAAAAAAGAAAATAGAGAATTGATGCAATATTACAGACCTATAGCCCTTTTGTCAGTAATTTCGAAAGTATTTGAGAAATACATATACGAAAAAATATATACATATTTTGAGAGACATAATATGTTCTGTAAGGAACAAAAAGGTTTCCGTAGAAACAAAAACATAAATATGGCAATTTATGAATTTGTTAAGATGTATCTTTTAAGCGTCGATAAAACCTCTCCTATATGCGCTGTCTTCTGCGATATGACACAAGCTTTCGATTACGTACATCACAAAATTTTACTACAAAAACTCGAAGCTTATGGGATTCGGGGGAATGTATTAGCCCTCATTCAATCGTACCTGTCTGGTAGAAAGCAAAGAACAGAAATATCCCAGATTAATTTTAAAACCAAGCGTGACGATTTATTTACTTCGCGGGAGCGTAACATCATCCACAGAGTCCCGCAAGGAAGTGTTTTAGGGCCGCTTTTATTTATTATTTATATTAATGACTTGCTAAATGCAGTCACCCACCCCATGACTCTGTTTGCAGATGACAGTACTATAACAATAGCTTGTAATAAAATTGACACGTATGAAAATGATATAAATAATACTTTGACTTCTGTAATATCTTGGCTAAATAATAATAATTTAAAAATTAATTTGACGAAGACAAATATAATGCATTTCAGCCAACGTTTTGATAATTCATCTGACTTAACACTTAGCTACGAAAATAATATAATAAATGCAGTAGACAACGCTAAATTTTTAGGAATAGTTATAGATAAGAAGTTTAATTGGAAATCACATATAGAAGAGCTTAGTAGAAGAGTTAGTAATTTGGCGTACGCTTTATATAAACTCTCTGCAACATTGAATATGGATGCATTACTTGACGCCTACTATGGCCTAGTTGAGTCTGTCCTGAGATATGGAATAATATTTTGGGGAAACTCAACTAACAAAGAAGTTATTTTTTTAATGCAAAAACGCTGTATTAGGGCCATGTTTGGGCTTCAAACACCTGATAGTTGCAAGCCATATTTTGTGATGCATAGAATTTTAACACTTCCGTCATTGTATATATTAGAGATAGCTTTGTTTGTTAAGAATAATCCAGATTTCTTTCCAAAATTATCCGACAATGTAGAAAGAAGCCGACGTGACCATAACATTCTTTGTAATCCGACAGGCAAAACCGCTCTTCTGCGAAAAAATGTAATCGATATGGCACCACGCATTTATAATAAAATCCCTAAGCCGCTTAGGCAACTCAATGTTAATGCATTTAAAATTAATTTAAAAAAATTGTTAAATGTTATTATAATATTCAGGACTTTTTTAATGATAAATTTTGATTCAATATGATGACATAAGTTTAATTTTGTTTTTAGTCAAAATGTTTAATAATAATAATTATAATTTTAGTATTCACAAGAATGACCGGTTGCTCCATCTCAGAAAATTGTACGCCTGCAAAGGCAAAACATGGTGGAACAGAATGTTAAATTCAACAACTATGTGCATATCATTTAGTTATGTATCATCTACCCATGTTTTATGCAATAAATTTATCTTATCTTATATATGTATATATACTAATACATTAACGGCCTTATTAATAAACTTGGCTTACACCGAGTAGTTAAAACATCTATCTGTCAATTTTTCGCTTGCAGTAAATGTCACGCGTGAAAGCAAGACAAAGCAAGTTACACCTAATATAGGTTTACGCAACGTTTATTAATAAAGGCCATAAACTACAAGCCTAATTTAATACAAGAACATATATAATAATTGTTTATAATAAGTGTCAAAAATAGAAGCGGATGCCTTCGTCGTTTATGAACTGATTTGAATGATTCCTTTATTTGTTTGGTAGAGTACACTTCCGATGTGGTCCCATTTAAACTTCTAATGCAGTCAAGCATTTTTTGAGTTGCACTTCGATAACTGAAAAGTGTACCGCTTATTTTGGTGATATCAGCATTGACGGTGTTTGAATGACAATCGATCCCGTAAGTAGCAAGGGTCACTAAAAAGGGTGCAAATAAATGTTTTACCAAAAAATGGAACCGACTTCAACACTAAAAAGTATGCAATAACTTGTCGAAGGCGGTACCATGAGCACAATATTGTGATAATAGGTACTTTTGAACTATCATGGTACCGACTTCAATGAGTTATTTCACACTTTTTGGTGTTAAAGTCAAAAGTCAATTTTAGTTAGAGGGTAGATCGTTTCGTCTGCTCGTAAAAAATCCCCCACCCGCAATTCTTTAGTACATTCGTGATCATGGCGCTTGGAACAGGCAAGAAATATCGGAAACTCAACCCAAATATACATGGTATACAAATATCCCGTTAATGATGGGAACATTTCTGAACTTTCTTTGTTCGCAATACCTCCGGATTCTGAAGTAAAAAAAACTTTCGGGTTGTTAAAGCTTTTCAAGCTATTCAACAGATGTCGCTCCATCCCCATACGACGGTTTAAATCAGATCGTGTTAAATTGACGGATCATCTCGGCGTCCTAGTGGTCATGGCGTCTGACACGGATTGTCAAAAGACGCGGGGTCGTATCCCATCCTAGGATGTGTATTTTTATAGTATTACTTTTTAAAGCAATAACGCCTGTTTTAACGATCGCAAACATTGAATTTAACTCTCTATATGATTTAACCGTGTTACGGGGACGGAGCGACATCTATTGAACAGCCCTGACAGTACCATCCAACCGAAAGAAGCATTATTTAGAAATACTTTAACTTTCGTATTGACATCGAGTTTTAGTGTGAGAGACATTAGTCAGATAGAGACTTTAATTTCGATATTCGGACCCGAACCTCGGTGGCCTAGTTGGTCGAAGGCGTCTGACATGGAGAGTCAGAAGACGCGGGTTAAAATCCCGTCCGAGGATGTGAATTTTTCTCTCTATAAATTTCGATATGTATTATTCTCAAAAATTACTAAATTTTTCCAACATGACGTTTAAATATTTTTTTCCAGAATTCGTACTACTACCTCCTCCGGCGCTACCTCGAAAGCGTGTACCCAGGTTGCGAAGCGAAATCCACCTTCTTGAAGCTAATCCAGAAAATTCTAGAACTGCGGAAACTGGCAGAAGAAGTAACCGGCGTGTATCTGGACGTGAACCCCATAGAGCCCCTGCTCATGGAGATATTCGACTTGAAGCATCACGCTGCATGACCGAGCACACGGGACTTCATTAGTGTTTATATTAGGTACGTGAGTTAGACATTACATTGGTACTACGAATAAATATTATATTATTTATTACGAATAATTACTTGTAATATATTATTTATTCGTAGCATAGGTATATGTTTTTGCATTTCATGTAAAAAAGGTATATTAATATTATTTTATACTAGCCATTATTTCAGCAATAATAATTATTGCTGTCAATGCAATATGCGTCCGTTGTTGTATTCCTTTTATGCATATTTTATGCTTGTAATACTTATATATCTGCGTAAATATTATTCTTTATCATGTTAACATTAACTGAGTTCTTTATTATGATTTTATTTAGTACTTGAAATTGATAATTTGAAATATACACCGCGCTAAACGTGTCGAAACGTGGCAATTGACGACACAGTACTTCAATACCGCCATGACATGTTTCAAACGCGAGCGAAATTATTATTATAATATATAATGATATAAATACACGTGTCAACTGTACTGCAATTTCAAAATATTTTTACAACATGATTTTTAAAGCAGATAACGAAGCATTTTTTTTTCAATTTTAAGGAGATAAATTACATTCTGCGACTTTTCAAAATTATAAAAGAGTTTCGAAATCAATAATATAGTGTTTCTAAACACTCTTTGGTTGGATAAAACTTTTCAAGTCATCGATAGATGTCGTTCCCTCGCCATAGAGAGATAAATTCGATGCCAGGGCGGATGCCTCGACGACCTATCTGATAAGGGAGTCTGAAATGAATTGCCAGAAGACGCAAGTTTGAATACCGTCTCAGAATTTTTGTTTCCCGCTCAATGCAAAATATAAAATGTGCTGAAATTTTTTCACTTATGAACCATTCAAAAAAAGTTAAACTGAAATTTTATACATGTCGATTTATATGCATTATATTTCATAACATTAAACTTAAAAGAAAATTGTAAGGTTTTGTATATGTACTTCCTAATTGTATACCAAGTGCAACAGTTACGTATAGTGTACGTCAATTGTGTTTGTTCTATATCGCAGCACTTTTTTGGCTACGTGTACAATGGCGGAGATAATTGATAAGGATGACCACCAGTGATGAATGGTGAAAAAACCAGCAGTGCAAGTACCGTAATAGTCGAGTCGCTAAGATCGATAAAAAATCGTATCGCCCAAGTATGGAAGTCATATCCACGACTTATACGATCGTCAAATTGTCGACAGTATATCGATTATTACGAATTGTTTGCATTCCACAATGCGTCCTTCTATCATTTGAAGATTTCTACGAGCATTTCGCTCTCCTACGATCAAAAGAAGGCTGAAGTCTATTTTTCTATTGAATACTAGCTGCGCCCTGCGGTTACACTCGCATGGTGACGATGACGATGTTGATGAAAATTATATGTGTTAATTCAGCGCCCCATCTACCTCCATATCAAATTTCATTAAAATTAGGCCGGCCGTTTGAGCGTAAGAGAATAACAAACATCCATTCATCCATAAATACAAACTTTCGCGTTTATAATATGAGTAACATCAAACGCAACTAAACAATATCCCCATTCCCGTCGCCTGTCGATAAGCTATTTCGGGGTCATTTTCAAAGCTGACAAAACAATCGCTAAAATAGATTAAATAGACGATCTCAAATGTATTTTAACAGTTCCATGCTAGGGTTATCGTTATAATCGTAAAAGCTTATCGTATTTGTCTACCGTTCGCTTAATTTTGTTACTTACTTGCAATGATCGACAAAAAAGATATAGCCAGTTTTTTCGAAGTATGACGAATTCATGACTCAAATTGATCGTAAGTTCGGTACTTGCACTGCAGGTTTGTTTTCGAAGGGGCTAATTGCTGTTTAGATGAATATATTTATACCTAATACCTGAATAGAATATAATATACATAATGCCTCTACCGGTATTTACAGCATCACCGGATGGGGCCAGTTCATAGAAATGATGTATTCTAACGGACAGTTTCTGGTACGGTACAAACATCACAAAACCTGGTTCTGATTTAACCTGGTTAGGTATAAACATACATGTAATGTTTTGAAACTTGTTTGACATAATTAATCTCACAACTTGTTTTGTTGAGGTACAGAAAACTGTAGAGGTCACGGTAAGATCTACATAAGGGAATAGGCAAAAAGTTTAGTAAACAAATAATTGCAATTAGAAAATGATAAATGAGATAATTATATCCCTCATGAGCGAATCATCTAAAAAACAAAAGGTCAAAGTAGCTTAATACCTAAAACGCATAATATCTGATTTGTAAATTACCTAAACCGCTTTAGGTCTTAGTAGCAAAATACTTGAAATGCGTTGTGTCTGCTTTGCTAATTACCTCAATCATAATATGGCTATATAGCAGTATGCCTAAAATGCATAATTACAATTTATCAAATTACCCACACCGCATTATGTCGTAGGAGTCGTCTAATAATCAAGTGATGTATTTTACCAACTATTTAACCTGGTGAGGTTTAGATTAACCTGTTTTTCTGTGGAGTCGTCTAATAATCAAGTGATGTATTTTACAAACTATTTAACCCTACCTGGTGAGGTTTAGATTAACCTGTTTTTCTGTGGAGTCGTCTAATAATCAAGTGATGTATTTTACAAACTATTTAACCCTACCTGGTGAGGTTTAGATTAACCTGTTTTTCTGTGGAGTCGTCTAATAATCAAGTGATGTATTTTACAAACTATTTAACCCTACCTGGTGAGGTTTAGATTAACCTGTTTTTCTGTGGAGTCGTCTAATAATCAAGTGATGTATTTTACAAACTATTTAACCCTACCTGGTGAGGTTTAGATTAACCTGATTTTCTGTGGAGTCGTCTAATAATCAAGTGATGTATTTTACAAACTATTTAACCCTACCTGGTGAGGTTTAGATTAACCTGTTTTTCTGTGGAGTCGTCTAATAATCAAGTGATGTATTTTACAAACTATTTAACCCTACCTGGTGAGGTTTAGATTAACCTGTTTTTCTGTGGAGTCGTCTAATAATCAAGTGATGTATTTTACCAACTATTTAACCCTACCTGGTGAGGTTTAGATTAACCTGTTTTTCTATGGAGTCGTCTAATAATCAAGTGATGTATTTTACTAACTATTTAACCATACCTGGTGAGGTTTAGATTAACCTGTTTTTCTGTGGTGTCGTCTAATAATCAAGTGATGTATTTTACCAACTATTTAACCCTACCTGGTGAGGTTTATATTAACCTGTTTTTCTGTGGAGTCTTCTAATAATCAAGTGATGTATTTTACCAATATTTAACCCTACCTGGTGAGGTATAGATTAACCTGTTTTTCGGTTGGTAATAGTATAGTATTTGAAACACACTTCAATGGATCCTTAACTGTAAAACTGCAGTTTTAGTACAGTATAGGCAACATGCGTTTTAATGTAAGAGAAATTGACTATAAAGGCAAATTGCGTTTTAGACACTATACAACTTAACCAAGAAATAGTAACATCTATATTTTGTGAATCATGTCGCGTATCTAATCTGGTGATAACATATATGATATAGTTTTATGTAACAATGTTTTGTCACACGCCCCAATAAGATATGATAGGGGATAGTAGAAACGATTATTGTGAGTAATGCTTGGCCGTATTGTGATTAAACTCAATATACATTTACATCTATGTGTCACAAATAATCAAGTCGGTGACTCATCGATTTGATATGTCAAAGAAATTTTTTCTGAGCATTACTCTTTAAATATAATTAAAATGATAAGACAGCTATGAGAAGGCTGATAATGGATGGAACTCTTACAATTGATTGCACATTCATATATTAGAATGCCGTCCTTGTTTTTGATCTTTGGTTAATTTATTATATGGCATCACTCGTTTTTCATTATCAAATAGGCATAATAAACAGAATAAATGGCTGTTTGTCTGAAACGGCGTACGTTTGAATAATGTAGAGTTTCCACCAGCAATTTTTTCGGGTTAGCTTCAAAATTGCCTGTAGATTTCCCCTTTAAATGGAAATTTGAGACTTTTAGTCGCATAATCCCCTTTGGAGCTGTCTCAAATACCCCTTTAACCACACACATATCAGTTAAAAGTAGGGTGATTTCAACGAAATAACCTTGATCACGAACAAAGCAAAAAGAAATAGTACGTTACGTAAGGCAGATAACATTTATATACCCAAAGCCCCCACTAATTATGGCAAAAAAACATGCTTTGAGCCAAATAATATAACAAACTTCCAACAGAAATCAAAACTTTTTAAATTTTTAATGTATTCAAATCAAAACTTAAAAAACATGTTATTGACAAACTCTAAAGCCGGCCCTGGCTTTAGGCAAACGGAACGTACGATTCCGGTTAACACATACGATGTACGTATACAAATATCTCGAACTACCCTCAAAACTGAAACAAATTGCATAATTCTAACTTTTACCTACACAAGCAAAACTGCCTTCTTAATATTATCGTTTAGGTTATAATTCAGCAAAGTTGGATGCCTACTAAATTTGGCTCTGATATGTGAATAGTGTTGTGCTTACGATCATACATATTAAGCTATTGCATAGCTTCTATCGCGGGACTTGAGCGTGGAGACCGAATCCAGAAATTCCGTAACGAAAATAACCTAACACCCCCCACTCCGACTCCATCTATCGATGAATAGTAGAACTTTTAATGACTTTTGAAATATCACGCTTGTCTCTTTAGTTCAGCAACTCGCCTCTAGATGGCATTGGTTAAATAATTATAATTGCATAAGTTGATTTGGCATCTATCGATGAATAGCAGAACGTTTAATGACTTTTTGAAATATCACGCTTGTCTCTTTAGTTCAGCAACTCGCCTCTAGATGGCATTCGTTAAATAATTATAATTGCATAAGTTGATAAAAACAGCTATGCAATAGCGTTACCGCGGCAGTTTCCTAGTGCCACACGTCTTTTTTTATATTATTAAGCTTATTTTTCGCTCACCGTTTGTATATTAGCTAATGTTAAAATTGTATTTCTCATAAAGTGAAATGTTATGTCTTTTGAGAAAATAAACTTCTATAACCACAAATCTATTGCCAAATATGGCGAATCGCGAGTCAACGGGTTAAAGAGGATATCTAGAGGGGATTTTGACACTAATCCATATTCTATCAATTTGAGCGTTATTAACATTTTGTTGTCTATTGTATATCCGATGTTTTTCTATCGAATTACCTTAAACACTTGGTCGCCATTATATTTTTGGTTTTAGATTTTGACTATAAAAACTGGATTTTATTTGACTTTTGACAACGACACCTGCTTGATAAACTCAGTATATTTATGTTATATGATTGTTAGAAGCAATAACGCCTGTAGTAGCAAGTAGAAAGCCTGAACAGTCAATTTCAAATCCTCGCCATGTTGCGGTAAAATAAGGAACTAATTTTGCCTTTTTTCTGAGCAGTCAAGGTCGCGGACCTATTCTGGTGTTGCCCCAGTTACATATTTGTGCCAACATTATACCTTTGTAACTTTTATAGTAAAAATTGTTGTATATACAACTTGTTATTTTTCTAATTGAGTTTAACATTATTTTATTGTAATTTTAAACTGAACATATCAAATGTATGAATGTTAATATGATATGTATATTGTAGTTATTATTTTAAACTCTATTTTATAAATGTATAAAGATTATCTTTAATTATGTATATAACATTAATTGTAAATATAAACTGATTTGTACTGTGCAGGGGATTTATTCGCTATGAAAATTTCAAAAATGGCACGCGATCATCAAGAAATAATAGTAAATATGGATTCCACCATCATTCCTTGCAGATATCGTAACGCGCTGTGTTACGTGTATGAAACGTCATAGCTAATAAACCCACAGTTATATTGTGCAGTAATGAAATAGTTTTATAAATAAAGCCTAAAGGTATGTTATAATTTACCGATCATAAAATTGTGCTATTTTTAATATTAATATACAAATAATGTATATACGTATGTATTAATTATTATAATATTAAATGTATTTAGTTGCTAATACAAATATGTTACTTATGGTGCACTGGCACGAGATATTCTTTCTGCAATAATTGCCAAAAACACCCATGCCCGTTTTCACCAACATTTTAGGTAACACTTAAGCTGCTCGTAGCAGTACAAAAATATCAACTAACTTGGCTTAGGTGTTACCTAAAGTGTTGGTGAAAACGGGCATCAATGCAATAAGTTATGTCAAGTGTAGGTCAACTGTGTTGCTCCACGTTGCAATAACTTTTGGCAACAACGCCGGTTGACACAGTTGGCCCCTGTTTTCTGAGCTGCTGGTCCATTTGTGTGCATGAGAATGTCTTCTCTGTCTGGGTGTGTATCTGTATACAGGATGGAACTTTGTAATGCTACCTGAAGCGAAACTACTCTTAATACTGTAGATTTAAAATGTCACTCAAAGAAAACATTCCTTCATTTTTGAAAAGAAAGAAAACTGCATTCGAAGATTTTCGACGATTCGCTTGTCACATCCGGGAATCGAACCGACTAAAATCTGTAAAATTATACCCTGTAGGCATTTTTATTGCATCGATCGTTAGGGCCAATTATAAGGATGCAATCTCTCTAACAAACTTGATCAAATAAATGAAAGGAAAACTAATAAAACTAAATGATGTCAATTATTTACAAAAAATAGTGAACTATTTACTATTTTTGATTAACTAACATTCCATATTTAAACTACCTCATTCACGCAGTTATGTCGCGTTTAAGAACTGAGTCTGCATCACTAATACGTGCAAATTGCAATCGTCTTATCTAAATAGTAATTCGTCATTTTAATGGATAAATTACGTCAATGATAATTATTAATTACTAACATAACACATGGATCTTGGAGTTAAAATGCTTTAAGTCGACCCATTGAATTTCATCTCAGCGGCAGGACGTCCACTGCTGAACATAGACCTCCCCTACAGATTTCCAGGGTGACCGATCTTGTGCGGCCTGCATCCAACGGTAACCTGTGTCATCTTTCCGCCTAGTGGGGGCATTAAATTTATATTACCTACCGCGTAAGTTAAACCGTCAAATAACATTAAAATTAAATTTATAAGTCCAGATTTCATGATTTTCCTTTCATTTAATTGATCAAGTATGTTAGAGAGATTGCATCCCTATATTTGACTCTAACGATCGATGGAATAAAAGTAGAGGGTGTAATTTTACAGATTTTAGTCGGTTCGATTCCCGGGTGTGGCGAGCGAATCTTTGAATGCGGTTTTCTTTCTTTTTAAAAATAAAGGAATGTTTTCTTTGAGTGACATTTTAAATCTACAGCATTAAAAGGGAAAATAGTAAATTTTGCCAAAATTATTGCCACCTTCAGGTGGCATTACAAAATTTTACCCTGTATATACAAGTACGTATATAAGTCATCAGGTTACCATAGAACAGGCTCTGCCTAGTTTGGGACCTGAGGAGCTCGTGTGTGGGATAAAGTATAATAGCATAGTATAAAGATGCAACAGTATGGAAACTAAGCCTAGTTAAGCGGAAATAAACTTATACGTGACCACTCGTGGTTGACGCGGCCTCACTACTGACAGCACCGCGACAACCTCTTAATGCTCTCGTCGATGCGCGTGTTTGTGTGAGTGGGCTGTTTCGAACGTTTGTAGGTAGTTTCGTTACTGTTTCTCTATATTTATACTGTGATAATAGTATGGGACAACATCCAAAGTCCAATATTTTTAATAATATTGGAGTCTAATGGCGAAGGAATTTTTCATATTGGTCCATTAGTTTCGAAGCCTATTCCATTCAGACAAACAAATCTTTGCTCCTTATAATATTAAGTATAAAAATAAGTTATGACAATTATTGTCGAATGACTTACTCGTGTAAGCGCTCCGTTAAGGTATCTTTACTGAAAGCAATATTATAATGGGAACTGCAGACGGTGGTGGTCCGTGACAGGAAGCGGTCTGCTTACAAGCAATGTCATACAAACAAGGCTTAGGTTTCAACATACAATACTATACCTATTGCACGTGGACCGGCCTAGATTAATGTTTTTTTCGAAGCTGGCTCTGCTAGATTACTAAATCTATGAGTATAGTGGAAACGAGTGGAGATTTTTTTTTTGTTTTTAACCTATGCATATACAGGGTGGATTTTTGAGACGGGACAGTAAGGGCAGGTACCTTAACCGTTGTAGTTACAGGAAAACAACAAATTTGGCTAATTTAAAAGTTTGACTTCTTTACCGAAATGTATGGCATTTTTTTAGCGAGTTCTAACATTTCTAGTACTCAAACCTCAGTCGGTCCAGTAGAGACTTTTGAGCCTTATAAGAAACAGGATCTATTGGCAACAAAAAAGTGTTTGTGTAAAATGACCATTTTCTTGCTGACTGTATATTTTTTCCAAAATCTGTAAATGCACCTTAAACATTTATGGATAGTCTCCTAAAAAAGTTTTCCTGTAACCATAACGGTTAAGGTGTCCGCCCTTACTGTCCCGTCTCAAACATTCACCCTGTGGTTCTTAGTAAGGGGTTTTTTTGACCCAGTCATTCCCCGCTGCACCACCAAGCCGGTACTGCTTTGGCAGCTGGCACAGCTCAGACCTACATACCAAGTTTCTTAGCTATTGAACTACGCTATCGCAACTCCACTGTATGAAAATTGTCGTCTTTGACAGTTTCCGTTGTCTGCTCGCTATTTGGGTTCAATTCCAGCGGCTTGCTATTAAACTCCACTGTATGAAAATTGTCGTCTTTGACAGTTTCCGTTGTCTGCTCGCTATTTGGGTTCAATTCCAGCGGCTTGCTATTAACAGTTTTTGACATAATTGGTATGCTGTAAACTATTGCGTTGCTACAGTGGCGTACATTAGTATCCAGCAGGCCTAGACAAAAGATGCTTCTGTTATCGTTAACGCCAAACGACAACTCCAAAATGTATGACGTTGACATTACCTGTGGAAAAGTCACGTGACGTCGCGCTAAGTTCGTAGACACATTTTTGTCTGTAGCGTGTGCGGAAACACGCCTGTTTGAATTTTGTCGAGACCTGCTGGTCCTTAGTTAGTTACCGTGATATTTTTATATATTTGATAGAGGTTTTTAGAGAACAAAATGTTTAAAAATGTATTTATTTTTTGCGTTTTAGCTAGAAAACCACTGTGTTGCAGTTTTGATATATAGAAGTTTTCAATCTTATGTGAGTGGCAACATTCGCAAGCCTTAGCGCAATCATACGACAGCGATGCAATTCCTCTACAACTGCGATTGATAACTAGATCTAACAGAATACCGAATTTGACATTAAGAGCAGCTCAATCGCAGAACTGTCGCAGTAGTATGACGATTGCTCAATAGCTAAGAGAATTGGGACCCAGATCTGTTTCGGTGTTGTTTTCTAGTCAAATGTAATTTTGACCGCAGTCACTTTGTCACATCTAAAATCCATTTACAATAAGTAAGTAACAAAACTCCATCCGCGTACAAACAAAATTAATTCGGAACCCTATAGATGAGTTGAATGTGTATGAAATAATATTTAGTAGTGCAGTGGGTAACGGTAGGCATGATTCTAAATGCCATACGACACTATCAACTGGTAGCGCTGCGGGGAATAAAAATCGCCATCCACTCCGCTGCACTACCAGTAGGACAGCGGGGAATGACTTTTTTTGCTATAAAACCATATTATTGTTATGATTAATGCTTGATGGATAGAAGTGTTCAATCTAATATTAATGCCACCATTCGCAAGCCGTAGCAGTCATGCGACATCGATGCGATTGCTATACAACTGCTATTGGGGGCTAGATTTACCAGACTACCGATAGTGAAATTAAATGCAGTTCAATCGCAGTAGTGTGGCGTTTGCTCAATAGCTAAGAGACTTGGGCCCCCGATATTCACCATTCCTAGAAAGCGAACGTTTTTGAACGAATGAGCCGTAAATTGAATAATGAAATACTATACGGAGAATATTTCCGGTAAATATTACGCGAGTCCTAGCCGGTTTTAAAGCGTAATAATGAAATACTACTTTGTAAAAATAACAATGCAATCTGCAAGATATGAAGCGATGGTAGCCCCAGGGGTGACAAGGATCGCCTGTTGATGAGACGACCATGGTGTCGATTCCTACCACGGGCTTTCGGTGAATTTAACATGTTGATGAAACCTACAGCATAATGATAGGGCACTTTTGGTCCCTCCTGGCTAGCTGCCACCCTCAAGTTTGTGCATCTGTCGCTGCACACCTAACAGTGTGTTCCGGCAGCTGTCCTTGAGAGCCATGAGCTATTAGCTCTAGTGTGGTCACCACCTGTGGCATCATCTTCGACCGCATCATCACTTACCATCAAGTGAGATTATGGTATAAAATTAATCTATCTAGTGTAAAAATCACTGGCTCTAACCCTACCTACTTTGTAGTTGTATTGTACACATAGATTTATACATACAGCTCAGTCAATAACAAATTATTAAAGCGAGAATTAACTCTAAAAACGGGATATTTACAAAGTATTGTATTTATGGCATGCAACTGTGTCCAAATATCGAGAGCTCACAATAATTAAAATACATGGTAAATACCCCGTTTCTAAAGTTCATTCTTGCATTAATGACCATGCCGGTGTCAAAACTGAAATGATTGAGGTATTTTATCACGTTTTTAAAGTTCATTCTTGCGTTAGTGACCATGCCAGTGTAAAAACCTAAATGATTGAGGTATTTTATCCCGTTTCCAAAGCTTTTCTTGCGTTAGTGACCATGCCAGTGTAAAAACTTAAATGATTGATGTATTTTATCCCGTTTCTAAAGTAAATTCTTGCGTTAGTGGCCATGCCAGTGTAAAAACTTAAATGATTGAGGTATTTTATCCCGTTTCTAAAGTTAATTCTTGCGTTAGTGGCCATGCCAGTGTAAAAACTTAAATGATTGAGGTATTTTATCCCGTTTCTAAAGTTAATTCTTGCGTTAGTGGCCATGCCAGTGTAAAAACTTAAATGATTGAGGTATTTTATCCCGTTTCTAAAGTTAATTCTTGCGTTAGTGGCCATGCCAGTGTAAAAACTTAAATGATTGAGGTATTTTATCCCGTTTCTAAAGTTAATTCTTGCGTTAGTGGCCATGCCAGTGTAAAAACTTAAATGATTGAGGTATTTTATCCCGTTTCTAAAGTTAATTCTTGCGTTAGTGGCCATGCCAGTGTAAAAACTTAAATGATTGAGGTATTTTATCCCGTTTCTAAAGTTAATTCTTGCGTTAGTGGCCATGCCAGTGTAAAAACTTAAATTATTGAGGTATTTTATCCCGTTTCTAAAGTTAATTCTTGCGTTAGTGGCCATGCCAGTGTAAAAACTTAAATTATTGAGGTATTTTATCCCGTTTCTAAAGTTAATTCTTGCGTTAGTGGCCATGCCAGTGTAAAAACTTAAATGATTGAGGTATTTTATCCCGTTTCTAAAGTTAATTCTTGCGTTAGTGGCCATGCCAGTGTAAAAACTTAAATTATTGAGGTATTTTATAAGTCAAATAATGTTATATATTATTGTTAAGCAAACTATATTTATAAGCAATGTTTATACAATAACTGTCAATGTTTATAGAAGAAAAACCTGTAAATAATCTAAATTATAAAAGAAAGCATGTTGTTATATGAAATATTTTTATATTTAGTTTTTTAAAGTATAAGTGCAATAATGTAATATTATAAGTGAACAAAATATATTATAGTTTGTTATATATTGAGTAGTTTTTTTCGACTCCTATCTCTTATAGTTTCTAACTAGAACAAAAACTTTCTGAGAGACCGTTATCACTAAGGTTAAACACAAATTAAAATAAAACAATGAGGTTCTTCCATGAAAGATCGATAAAATAAAAACAGAACCGCTGGTAGTTCATACACAATAACAATAATTGACCTACTGTATTTTAAAGTTACTCTATAGTACCTGTTACAAGGACCAAGTTCGCAATTTCCTTCTATCGCATACGTACGAGTTTAACAAAAACCAAACCAAAATTTTCTTCTTGAAAAAACAAGCTGCCGGGCCGCAGAGGAAACGTGCGGAATTGAAAAATTCGATAAAATGTCATTACAAACTTAATTATCTTAATTAAATATCTAGTATCAGGCCTCGCTTAAGTTTTAATATCATCAGGGCTATTAAGTATCTTACTAAGGCTACGTTCCGGTAAGCACCGAAATCATTTGCGGCGTTCGCACACCCACTCCCTTATAAGCCCACGATCATCGTGTAAAGCTCGTACGCCATTGATCACCGAAAACGCTCACGTCGTGACCACAACGCTCGCGGATCGAAGGTGAGTTTTCGCGGTCTTTGCGAGCTGTCACTGTCAAAGCATAAAATAAGGATAGGATTCTTTCGATTTATGACAGAAAATTTGGCGCCCATTTCGCTCGCGACCGCGTAACTGTTCCGTTTGGGTTGAACATTGCAAGCATTGGTCCATAGCAGAACGACAATCCGGGGCGTGACAGTTGTGAGCGTTGACGGCGCTTGCCGGAAAGTACCCAAAGAAATGTTGATTGAAATCTTGAAAACCCGGCACTGTCAGTTATGGCAACTCCAGAAATGTAAGTAGGCAAGTTATGCTATAACACATTCTCCCCATATAGATGAAGTATGCAAAATATTGCAAGTGAGAATTATGCATTACTTAAATTAAAGCCATAGATAGACGGTTATGGCAATGTATTATTACATTCATTCATTGGGTAAGTATGCAATTACTGTATGGGAAAATAATAATATTGATAAAGTTCTTAAAACTCAAAAGAGGGTTATTAGAATTATATTTGACCTCCGAAAACGCACCTCAGTCAGATAATACTTTAAAAGAAACAATATAATAACCGTAATCTCGTTATACAGGGTCACTGGTAATCAATTAGCATCCTGTTAAGGGAATATTCTGTACATCAAAACAAACAACTTTTGTTCTACAACTTTTTCCAAAACTAAACAAATTTCAAAAAGTTTTTGTGATTCTCTCTTACACTTCGTAACTCTACATCGCGTCCACTGCATTCATCTACGTGTAGCCATGCATGTAGTTAACAGCGCGTCGTAGCGTAGCACAGCTACGACGACTTTGACACACCGCGTCTCAACCTCAACCCCTTTCTTACGCTGGCGCCGGCGCCGCCCGCCCGCCGCCGGCCGGGGCTTGTCGGCATAGTGTTAATTATGTTTAGACCGGTAAAATTCAATTAAACCGGTATGGAAAAAATAAAAACAATTTTTGAAAGTCATAGAACAAAAGATGTTTGTTTTGATGTACAGAATATGCTCTTAAAAGGATGCTAATTGATTCCTAGTACCCCTGTATACAATAGTCTTATGGAGGTACATCAAGAATGATACAGAATGACCAAAAACATCCGAGTGCATATTTTTCTTGCGGACTTCAATCAGGGAATTTTTAATAAAATCGTAATGTTTAACAAGCTGCCTGTAACACTCACAAAATCGTATAAAATTAATTTCTAAAAGAAACTTAATACATTTTTTGAATCACATCCATTATACTTATTCTACAAATGAATTCATGGAGATGCGGATAACAGAACGTTCATTCCTGTAGAAGTTATAGGATATACCGACTGCTGAGGCTAAATTTTAATTTTATTATGAAAACTATATAACGTGGTTTGTACACATTTTTAATATGAACTCGGTGGGAGGCGAGACGCAACCGCGAGCGTTCTGCACTCTTCTTGAAAAAGACCACCGGATGTGGTTGAAATTATAGTCGGAAAGATCTGAATTACATGAGTAAATCCCGTTTCTAAATTATAATGACTAAATAATACTTGTTATATACGTAAGATTTTCTCTTTGTTATTACTTCCATTGACATTTAATTTTAAGTAAAACAATACATATGAATACAAAGAGAATGTAATATGTATGTGGTATGTGAATGTTAAAAATTAGTTTAAGTATAATTATTTTACTTTTTCTTGTGTAGTTACAAATTTAATTTTGACCTACCTAATATAACACACAATGTCATAAGGCTATTAAAGTATTCTATTCTATTCATAGAGCCGCCATGTTTTTTAGATTTCAATCAACATTTGTTATCGACCGAGATACAGTAAGTTTTGATTGAACCCATCAGAGGGCGTAACATGAATAATTTGAGAACAAGTATTCGTATTGTATATGAGTTTATCTATGCCGCAGTTGCGCTAGATAATAGTTTGTGACTAACCCGCTTGCTTTCCATCAACGCAACGACACGAGTTACACTCACACAAATTGGCATGCAGACCTACTGGAAATCAGGAGCCTTACTATCAGCTTTTAAAGCAGGACTTAAAACTGTCCGGCTTAATCGTACCATGACAACGTTAAAGCAGGACTACTATTCAAGAACCGCATAAAAACCGTTCACCTGTTTTTTGTATGGACTGACGTTAACATGACGCTCTAAACCCTCTCAGTTTCTCAGCATACAAATGTCAAGCCGTCTGCAATGTTGCATTCAACCAGTTTACCTAAACGAGTGTCATGGTATGATTTCATTCAAAACTGTTTATGTCAGGTTTAAGAACTGCACGGAACTTGGACGGTTTTACAAAGCTGATAGTAAGAATTAGAAGTCCCTCGTGGTGGTAGTTACAGGACAAATTGGGGTCTACGAGAAAACCATTTAAGTACCAATCCAGGGACACGCGTAGATACAAATACAAGTTATGATGCCATACTCGTATTTACGAAGAGAAGACGCGGAGCGTAGCCCGGTGGGTGCAGAATCTTACGTCTGATACTGTTCTATACAAGTAAGTTTAATGCTACATATCAACGTATAACGTACATCACGTACATAAACGTTACATCTGCATGACCGATAATATACTTCGCCTCAACGATGTTATATATAAACGGAGGTAGATACGCCTTCTGCGCTTGGCATGGCGACATCAGCAATAGCTAATTGTCTCGAGTCAACTTAGTTCCAGCTTGTCCGGCAACTACGCAGCGCGTATTCAACATTTAGGAAAAAATGCTTTGGGTGTTCAGAAACTGCAGACCATATACTGGGACGAGTGTAAAAAAACAAGAATGATGTATCTTTCCATTTGTAAGTATTGTTCTACTACGAGTATATTATCTATCAAAAATGGAAAATCTAAATTGTATTTTAATCTAAATTAACTCCTGACCCACGAGAACGACACAAGTAGCGAGCGACAGAGAGAACGAGGCTGTCATTGGCGGTCGAATCGTCGGCCATAGGCGAACGTTGTTAATATGTTGATCCCTTTCTGACAACTAGGATTCATATATCTTTGTGTTCTTTTAATCTTGTCAGTGTAGTTCATGTCGTTGTGCGAGTTGTGTACTATAGCTATAGGTGGGTTTGTTTAAACTTCATATTCAAGGAGTAAAACGTCTCTATAGTTAATCTCATTGCTTCGCCATATAAATTTACCGCACGCTGTACGACACGCGCCGCGCAACGCTCCGCGTTGTCGTGCACGAGTCCTTATAGATTAAATGTATTGTAAGAAATAAGAACGTTCAGTCATAATTTTCAAAAACACATCTTCATTAGGTATAAGCAATGTCATAATCATTAACAATAATCAACAACAAAAATTATTAAAATAACAATAACAGAAATTAACTCCTAAAAAACATAAAAAAACAATCGGCTATTTTGAGCGAACAAGACTAATATAATGCAATCCTAAATAATTAGATATACATTTATTATATAGGTACCTATTTAAGACTAGTTTACAAAGAATGAAAAGCCCTTACTACCTAGGTACATAATCTTTGCCATCTTTATCTGCTTCACGCAGTTTGTTTCAGCTGGTCGGTCTTCAATGATCATTTTTTTTTTCAGTAAATTAAAATCATAAGAAAAATAATTTCTCCTAATTAGGTGCTAGAAGCCGCACGAACAAAAATGAAGAGCGATTAACTTCATGGATACAACATAAAATAATAAATGCACCTACCTTAACGCAATAAATCCGAATATATGCTAGCACCGAATTTATTATTTAAGTACTTTCATTCTTATCTTCAATACCTAAAGCAAGCTTCATTTCCAAGGAATAGTTCACCTTGACACGGTCAAAGTCTCCTTTCCCTGCATCATTTTCTTTCTCATCTTTATCATCACCTTTTTCGACGTCATCGGTGACATCTTCATAACAATCTTCGAATATCTCATCACCACCTGATTCATTTATTTTAGCATCATCATCCGCAAGTGATTCGTATAGATTAGAATTGTTGGCACCTTCAATTCTTTCAGGTTTAGAATCAGCGTTTATGTCCAAATCTTCAGCAATTTTCTTTATATTTTCGTCTCTCTCAGTATTATTCTCAGTCAATGTTTCTTCTAGAGATACCTCTTGATCGGGAGTTAAGGTCGTTTCGTGGTCGTCTGCGTTCGTCTCTCGGTTGTCAGTTGTTAGTCGATTGTTGGAGATCGGAACAAACTCGCCGGCCCGCCATCTTTGTTCAGCTATATCCATGTGAACTTCTAAAATGCGAGACACTTCTGGAAGCTGTAAAGACACAGAAACATAATTTATGAAAAGTGCGGCACAGTGAGTATGTTTTGTTGAGGCTTTCCATGTAGTTACAGCGCGCGTTGCAAAACACAGACAAAGAGGGTAGACTAAAATGGTTGCTCCCAATATTAAGGTTTCATTTACCCGCAATCTCCAGGTGTCCCGTGATCATGGCGCTTGCAACAGTAACGTTCTACTATGTAAGCTTAGGCACCATGTTACATAAGGGTAGGTAAGTGCATGTATAAGTATATTTGTTTTTAGAGAAACAATTCTAATAAAAGTTAATCCAGTTAAAGTTGTTATGTGGAGGCTACTTACAGTATATTCATTCTCCAGTTGATCAGAGATGTGCTCTATAATAGAGTTGGTCCTGTTGTCGATATTGCCACTGTGGCTAGAAATGGCATCGTACTGGCGGAACATTTCTCGCTCCTCGTACTGCAGAGTGCGGTCTAATATCTCCGTTGCTACGGATTGCTCTATGGCCGCGTTTTCGGTGGGATTTTCACGGTTTACACCTGAAAATTAATAAAGTTTGTAAAGGTACTTATGTATATATTCGCGTTCATTCATAATGTCCAATACAACAATCAAAATTTCATAGACATGGCTTTATAGAAGACTACAATACAACTTTTATATCTCGTAATTTGATTATTTTACTTAATTTTTTAACGGTCTTCATAGATTGTACCTTGTGAAGGGAACCTATCATCTTCGTACGAGTTGATAGTGTTGATGATTGATTGCTTCGCCTCACTTCGGTCTACGTTTGCCATCATAGTGTCGTAAGCCGAAAATGTAGCTCCTGCTGAAAGAGATAAAAACACGAAACATAAAGAAACTACACCACAAACATTAATATCACGTCTGTATAGACCAGTAAAAATTGAATTTAATCTCTCACTAAATTTCCGATCAAAATTTTTTTTATACGGTCTGTGGTAGGTTTGGTTCATTGACCCCGGTTTTCTTTATCTAAAAACGAACCGTTAGCTTAGGACTCGTTACTTTTTGAAAGTTGTCTCATACAAAAAGTGTCAAAAAGTAACGAGTCGTAGGTAAAACGGTATGTTTTTAGATATAGAAAACCATCGTAAATGGGTCATAAATCGTAAACTGTAACTTTTACAAAAATGATTACAGTAAATAAAAGATGAGAAATTTTATATCTCTCGAGATCTCGAGAAATATCGGCCAAAAACTTATTTAATAATCGCTTTTGAAGCTCCACGTGGATCTGTCAGCATTTTGTGATTTTATGCTTAGTAAGTGACTCTAAACATTAAAAAAAAAATTTGAATCTACAATTCTCTCGAGTGGCGACCACGCACCGGAAGACGATGTGTAGGCCGGCCAGTCGCTAGGTGAACTGACGACCTCGTCACAACCGCGGGGAATCGCTGGATGCAGGAAGCGAGTAGCCGTTCCAAGTGGCGTTCTATGGGGGAGGCATATGTTCAGTAGTGGACGTCTTCCGGCTGCTAATGATGATGATGGCTACAATTTTATTTAGTGCGAAGATGACCAAAAAAACGCTATTTTTACTGGCCTATATAGTACCGCAAACTGCCGCGGCTTGTCATTGAGGCAGTATCATTTATTATGTTGATTACATGTGCCAACTTCTCTTCGTCTATTTCCAAAGTTTGACTTAACCAAAGACCATCTCTATGAATTCCTACTGGATAATTTGCTAAATTTGACAGAGGCCGTCTTACCTCTGCTGGTGAGGTTAGAAGTAGAAGGCATCGTGACTTGTACGTCATCGTCAGAGCTTGATGAATCGCTTGATATGTTTATTATTTCGGCTTCGGTTGATGCTGAAACAATAAAAGGTAAGCTCTCAAGCATATTCCTACATACATACATACATACATAAAATCACGCCTCTTTCCCGTAGGGGTAGGCAGAGACCACCGATTTCCACTTACTACGATCCTGACATATCTCTTTCGCTTCATCTATACTCATCAATCCTTTCATACATAAGCGTCGGTTTAGGGTACTTTTGACCTGGCCTTTTTTCAGAACGTCTTCAATCTGATTTCGGAACGTTCGCCTAGGTCTTCCCCTTCCAACACTTCCGTTTACTTGTCCCATGTATACCTGTTTAGTCATTCTCATTTCATTCATTCTCTCCACATGTCCAAACCATCTTAACATGCCTTTCTCGATTTTTGTCACTACACCCTCATTCACACTACATCGTTCCCTTATCACACTATTCCTTATCCTGTCACTCCGCTTCACTCCAATCATGCTCCTCAATGCTCTCATCTCCACAGCATTTATTCTACTTTCATGCTTTTTCTGCCACACCCAACTTTCACTACCATACATCAGTGTCGGAACCAACACTCCCCCATGAACAGCCAGACGAGCCTTTTTAGACACCTTCTGACTGTTCATAAAAGCGTGCAATGCTCCGTTTACCATGTTTCCAGCGTTCACTCTCCTTTCTATATCACTTTCACACTCACCATCTTTTGTAAACATGGATCCCAAGTATACAAACTCTTTCACTTGTTCCACTTTTTCACCCCCAATCACAATATTGCAATCGGTCACTCTATCATCTCGTTCAAACACCATCACTTTCGTCTTACTTACATTTATTTTCATTCCCTTTCTTTCTAAAGCCTCTTGCATAACATTTACCATCTCCTGCAACTCTTTTACCGACGACGCAAGTATCACTTGGTCATCAGCGTAGAGAAGACATTTGATGAGTAACTCGTTCATTCTTAATCCACATTCACTGTCTTTCAGGTTTGTCAAACAGTTATCCATGAATAAGTTTAACAGCCACGGTGACGCTACACATCCTTGTCTAACACCTTTTTCGATGTTAAACCAATCAGTGTATGTCCCATTTATCCTAACGCAAGCACTGGAATCCTTATAGAGGGATTTCAGCGCTTGGATCAGGTTACTATTCAGCCCATGCATAGACAACGCTGACCACAGTTCATGCCTACTCACCCTATCATAAGCCTTTTCTAAATCTACGAAAGCGCAATAGACCTTTTGGCTTTTCGCCAAGCATTTTTCGGCTATACCTACATAAAAAAAGACCTGATCCGTACATCCCATTCCCTTTCTAAACCCTGCTTGTGCATCCCACACTTTCTCATCTGTATCTTTTATCACTCGTTCAATCAATACTTATAATATGGAATATATGGAATGCCAAGCATATTCCTGTTATAGTTCTAATATCAGGTACTCACTTCCCTGTCGTAGATTGCGCAATGGTTTTCCCATGACGTAACAAAGAGAAAAAAAGGGTTAATTTTAGAGGCCGCATCGCTCCCTTCTATATTTTTCTCCGAAATACTAACGTAGTCAGTTCAGCACCACAATATGCGAACACAAACAGGTGGACTCCAACCGTTTCTTGGTGTCCACTCGATTACTCATTGGAAAAATCCGTGCCAAGAAATGGCCTAGCCGTGTAGGGTTACTGTGCATGTGCTAACCTTTTGTGCTCCGAGTTGATCCATGTACCACATTGTCAGACCTTCCTGTTTTTATCACAGCACCATCATCATGCTGCTCAGATGTGCCAATGGTAGTTCTTCTGCCACGAACGTTTGATTTAATCAAAGGAGCAGCTCTGTTACTTCCTTCTGCATAACAGCTAAACCTGGCAGAAGCTGTCTTAGGTCTGCGAGTGAGTTTTGTAGTTCTTGGTATTGTGACTTGTACATCGTCTTCGGAGCTGGATGAAGCGCTAGATATGTTGATTGTTTCTGTTTCGCTCGTTGATGCTGAAATCATTTTAATAATGTCATTTCATAGATGAGATAGCTTCTCTTATCATATGCCTGCCATACCATACATGCTACTTATGTAGCCTAATACTATTTTATTCTTACCATTTCCTCTTTCATTGGCGACCGTATCATTTACATCCATGTCATCCCTATTGTCGCTTACAATTCATCCATCATTTTGTAGTTCTACCTCTTCCATACTGTCTATCGTCTTCAGTCTCGTTTCGCTTTCATGCTTATAATTCTAACTAATATTATAAATGCAAAAGTGAGTTTGTTTGTTTGTTAACATTCACGCATAAACGGATCGTAATGAAATTTGGCACTTTTCTGTCACTGGTGCTATGTCCTATCATCTTCATCTCAGCCATAGGACGTCTACTGCTGAACATAGGCCTCCACCATAAATTTCCAAAAGAACTGGTTGGAAGCGACCTGCATCCAACGTCGTCCTGCTACCTTTGTCAAGTCGTCAGTCCACCTTGTCAGTGGACGACCTACGCTGCGTTTGCCGGTCCGTGGTCTCCACTCCAGAACCTTCCCATCGGCCATCTGTTCTGCGTGCTATGTGCCCTGCCCCCTGCCACTTCAACTGGCTAATCTCATGGGCTATGTCGGTGGCTATCGTTCGTCTACGGATCTCCTCGTTTCTGATTCGATCACGTAGAGAAACTCCGAGCATAGTCCTCTCTATAGCTCTCTATAGACTTTGAGCTTATGAGGCCTATAGTTAGAGACCACGTTTCAGTGCCATATGTCATCACTGGTAACACATATTGATGTGCACACACATATCTTATACATATTCTTAATATACATGAGAGGTATTATATTTAGTAAAGTTATTTATGTAAAATTTTACATAAGATCTTACGTGCAAAATCAATCTTTTCCTCTCCGATTTCGTAATGGACCTCAGCAGCCGTTGCATTCGTCGAAGATTCGTTGTCCAAGTACTGGAATAGTACTGCACCGGGCACGTGAGTCAGCTTCACTTTCTCTGCATCTATAAATATTAATATATGACCGACACCGTGCTCAGAGAAATATATCTACGAGTTTACTTAAACGGTATTTAAATTAATATATTAATAGTATTTAAATACATAACGCCATTTAACTACAAGTCTACACGATTAGGGGCGTGCTGATTTGACTCAGACTAATTTAATAATAGTGATTAGGTAATATTTCTAGCTACATATACTTTAGAAAACATAATATCTAGCTACATTTTTGTTTCATTATCATCATCATCTCAGCCGTAGGACGTCCACTGCTAAACATAAGCCTCCTCCACAAATTTCCAAAAGGACCAGTTGGAAGCATAGCAGTTCTCTAAAAAAATTTAAACTCAAAAATATATTACGGCCGAGCGGATTTGAACCATGCGCCTTTAGGACACTCAAACTAACTGCGTTACACCTGCGCCACAGTCATGTTACACAAACAGTCGAAATTCCGTATCACAACGTGATCTACGGCTCACTGTTTATACCATCTATATAATATCTATGGTATGTATATACCATCCACACTGATGACGTGAATTAAACTCGAATAAGCTTGAAGTTGAGAAGTAAATACTGCCCAGCGCAATAAGATTATTCATATTAAATTAATATATTGATAATTTTGAAATTACTAGTGTTAATTCGTGAATATTTTATATTATGTTTTAATCCTGGCGTTTCGCACACTTTCGTGCTAACATGATCACGGGTAGATTTCACTTTAGGTACCTTTATGAATCGCAAAAGTCTAAAAGAAATCATTAATATTAAATATATCAACTAAATGGCAAAAATAGCTCGAGGACGACTATAGACTAATTATGGGCAACTTCCACAGGTTCCGGGCTAAATAGAACGTTGAATATGTTGTTAATCTCATGACTGGGTTCATTCTGAGACCAAGACGCGTGTAGAATTTGCGATGCCATCTATTGGCCGTTGGTCCAGACGCATCGCAGCCGAAGGTAAAGCTCGGTTGGGCACGAACTCTGACTGGGATTTGTTTGCGGATGACTCCTTGAGACATTCATATGATAATATCATAGTTTGTTCTTGGTTAGTTTTTCTTTTTTACGTCATTAAGTGAGAAGTTGTGCCTAATGTTAAGTACTGCGTACTCGTCCCTGACTGAACTGTAGTTTCGCGTGGCGCTGCATTGCACAGAACATCCAGCACCGCGGTGGTACCGACCAAGACGTCCTCTTGCACAAGAGGCTTACCTACTAATTTGCTTTAAATATCATAAAATAACCATAACTGCATTGTTAAAATTGTATATACTCGTTTTGTTGGTGGTCAAAAATTATCGATATCCTACTAATATTATAAACGCAAATGTTTGTGAGTATGGATGTGTGGATCTTTGTTACTCATTAACGCACAAACGGCGCGGGCATTTTGATGAAATTTGGTATGGAGGTAGATGAAGCGCTGGATTAACACATAGGGTACTTTTCATCATCCATCACCACGCGGGTGAAAATGCTTAATATGCTTGGGCACAGCATATACAAAATAATAAGATCTTCTAAATTAAATAATTATGTCAAAGTTTGTGTCAGTTTCTGATAGCTTAGTCAAAATCCAACTTAATTTGACAGCTCGATAAACTAGACGTGCTCGGCGACCGTCAAGGGTGATGAAATGTAGTGACAGTTTTTTCCGTGGTGATTAATTTTATATTTGTATGTATGTATACGTATAAATAAAATGGGCAAAATCACGGATAATTCTTATACACAAAAAGGGAGATCCAACCGATATAAATAACTACCGACCTATTAGTCTATTACCAACACTGTATAAGCTATTTGCAATGTGCCTGGAGAAGAGAATAGAGCCAACTATAGAAAAGAACCAACCAGTGGAACTTGCAGGTTTTCGCCAAGGGTACTCAACGACTGACCACATACACACCTTAGAACAAATAATAGAAAAATATGTTGAATATAAGAAAAACCTATACATAGCATATGTCGACTACGCGAAAGCATTCGATTCCATTTCACATAAGAGTATCTGGGACGCATTAGAGCATCAGAATCTTCCGTACATACATATTAACATTCTCAAGGATATATATAGAAAAAGTACCAGCCGGGTTAAATTAGATAGACTAGGCCCAGAATTTAATATCCGTCGAGGTGTGAAGCAAGGAGACCCACTATCCCCGAAAATTTTCATAGCTGTTTTACAAAATATAATGAAAGACCTAGACTGGAGCAAATAAGGAATAACCATAGAAGGAAAAAACCTTAGTAACCTACGATTTGCTGACGATATAGTCCTTTTCGCTAAGACATTAAAACAACTAGAGGAAATGCTGACAGAACTAAGCGCTGCTAGCGAAAATATAGGCCTACAACTTAATACCTCAAAAACAAAGGTAGCTACTAATGGCATGAAGAATCCCATACTAATAAACCAAACACCTATTGAATACGTAGAGAGCTATATCTACCTCGGAAAACAAATATCATTACAAAACACAAGACACCTAGATGAAATAGACAGGAGAATCAACATGACCTTGAAAAAATACTGGAGCTACAAAGAAATATTAAAATCAAAACTTTCAATTAAACTAAAGAAAAAAGTGATGGATTCTAGTCTATTGCCCTGTTTATCGTACGGTGCCCAAACCCGGATCTTTAACAAAAACACCTTGTCAAAAATACGTACCTGCCAACGGGCTATGGAAAGGAGCATCCTTGGCATAAAGACCATCCATAAAGTCAATAGTAAAAAAATCAGAGACAAAACCAAAGTGATAGACGCATTACAACACGCACAGCGTCTAAAGTGAAAATGGGCAGGACACATCTCTTCTTCTTCGGAAGAAAGATGGTCAAAACGAGTAACAAAATGGACAGGTCCGAGAGGCAAAAGACAAAGAAGTAGACCAAAAGCTCGCTGGGTAGACGACATACTTCAATTGGCAGGAAGAGACTGGATAAAAACAGCTAACGACAGGGAAAAATGGGGGCAACTGGAGGAGGCCTATACCCGAAAGGGGCCATGACATATACATATATCGATCTGATATATGTACTTGTTAAACATAGTTTTTTATATATTTTTGTAATGTCATGGAAATAAAAAGGCTTATTATTATTATATTATTATGTACGTAAGTACTGTATATTATTAGTAGTGTTTACTGATTGACATACTAAGTATTCAAAATTACTCATATGTGTAATACTATTATAGCAATTGCGTTTGAACATGTACAGATTTTATGACATTTTGGTATACAGGTAGATGTGGCCTTGGAGAAGATAATAAGCTAAGTACTCGAAATACTAATCCTGCGCAGACATAGTGGTAACCCTTACTGCAGTTGGTAATGCACTGTCTTCGAAGCGACAAGTACCAGGTTCGACCCGTGGCTGGGGCAAATATTTGTGCGATCAGCAGAAATGTTTTTGAATATTATGATGTATTAAGTAAGTGCGGGGGTGTGTGTGTGTGCCAACGTTTAAATAAAACCTAGGTAAATAATGAGCCCAAAAAAAACAGATATATGCCGAAATTATTTCTTAGTAGTATATTTTCGAGTAAAGCTATCTCACCCGGTTTCTCCCCACCAGTGAGCTGGCTAAGTGCGATCCTGTCGAACGCGTTGTCAGTTCTATACGTCGTGTGTTGACTCTTCTCCGTGACCTCGTGTGCTGGTGTTCGTTCCTCCGCCTGATGGAACTCGTCCATGATCTTCTTATCGTAGTGTTTCTGCATAACATTAAAGGTTTTAGTAAACATTAATGTTCTAGATAACCATGCTCAACTTTCGACCACAAGACCGGTTTTATTTAATCAATGTGTCAGTGATTTTAAATCCTTATGCGGGTCGTGGAATACCCAGACAATAATTGTCTGGGGTTTCCACGCAACACTTATTACAATTTTTTTAATTTAATAATAATAATAATACCGCAGGGGCGGCTTTGTGGCGAGCCGTCGGTGAGTGGCGACACCGTGGACCCTGATTCTCCCTGAGGCTAAATGAGAACCCTGAACCCCGGCTTGCCTTGATTGGCCGTCTGGAGGTGGAGACGCAAGAGCAAGACACAAAAAGCTCCAAGGGTGGAAGTGTTAAAGGGCATAACGCCGGTAGTAGCGTTCTAGTGAAACCGCAGCACACCTCTCAACACCCATCCACACCAACTTTGCCCCTTTTGTCGCCATTGATGGTGGCTCTTATGGGGGGCCCGTTTAGTGGGTGGCAAGTCACCACCTGCCTTGATATTTTAAATGAGACCAAAATAGGCAGGTGCCGTAGTCTCATCCATAGCCCACTATCTCCCGTACCACTAATAAGTACATATCAATAGCCATGCCATTTTACCCATTTTTGTAATAGATATACCATGTTACCCTTCATCAAAAATGTCTGTTTTTTTTTATACTACATTGTATGTTTATACCAAACGGGTCTCTAAGTGTTGGCTACAGCCCCACTTATTATTACACTAACCCGTGAAATTGATTAAATAAAAATATAATAATAAAATCTGTTTATTTTCTCTCTACAAAGGTTCTTATTGATTAAATAAACCCTAATATTTTAATTGTAATAAATGTTGCAAGAAAGTAACTAAACCGTATACAAAATTTAATACTCTTTTATATGCGGCCTTACTTACGTTATGCAGCGTAAGGCCGGTACTGTTTTAGTAAATCACTGCTCTAAACTCTCCATAGTTACTATCCCATATTGAGTTATATCAGTGAAAATAAATGTATCCGTTAGCGGAATATTCTAGTGTGGATAGTTTATTATCTCCTGTACTTACTCTGCCGTCGTGGCAGATCATAGTAAACATATATTCTAAATTGTTATTAAACTAAGTACTTAGTTCTACAAACAGTATAGGTACTTCGCAAGCACAAGCTTTCATCTGATAATATCAAACATAACCGGTAGATGGCGCCGATTTCCCCCTTTTTAGGACAAACACCCTTCCTATTAAAAAGGGGGTATCACTAAACATTTATACAGAATCGTAGATTCTGTTGACCAAAGTTTGTCAAGATTAGTGGAAAATGACGACTAACATCCGGACGCATGAAAGCAAATTCGGCGAGTTGTTGCAGGTGTCGTTAGTTTCGCTCACTCGGTCACTAAAATAGATTTATTTAGTGCAACGTCTGTATCTGAAACCACTGATATAAAGCCTTAGGTTGATGGGTTGACACCCGCCTCTTCAGTACGACACTCGTAAGAACACGATCAACAAAACTTGGCCGGAATGTGCTTGGCTACACATAAAAATATCAAATTCCAAAACCTTCCAAGGTAAAATCTTACAGCTCACACAGTATATAGACACAGTTCTTCGAATTCCGTTGTTACGTGATACGGTGACCAATATTGAATAAATTGTACAAACCAACTAACCATAGGATCGACCGGAGGTTCTCCCCTATCGATTCTGGCCTGCCTTTCCACCTGCTCCCTCTCCAGCTCTGCGAAGATCTCCAAGTCTTCGGCACTCGGCTTGAGGTCCTCATCATCATCATCGCCATCTTCTGGATTGTTGATATGATGCATATAGTTTATTAGAGCGACACCTTCGCCTTGACTTTGTGCTAGAATTTTTAAAATAAATAGTTCAACTTGCTTATTTGATAATATAGGTACGACCAAATTAATTTTGAAAATAATCGCTATCACAACCTACTGATTTGAAATATGAATTCTCTACAATAGGTGTTACTTATCAACGTTCGCATCACTATGATAATCTCGCTGCGGGCCGAGCGCACTACAACCCGATGTGGTTGCAGTGTAAACTCCCTGGACAGATTGATAACGGTCAATTACGAAGTAGTAGTAGTCGCTTTTGATATATAACTCAAAGATATAACTACTTATATGAATGTCATCTAAATATATCTTTATAACTAAAAACGAACCCCTATTTCTCCTGAACACACTATAACTTGAGAACAGCTTTACTGAATTAATATCTTTTCTACCGACTTCCGAAAAAAAGAGGAGGATTCGACTGTATTTTTGTTTATGTTTGTTACCTCATAACTTTCGACTGGGTGAACCGAGTTTCTAAATTCTTTTTTTTTGTTTGAATGCTAATGCTTCCCGTGTAGTCCCATTTAAATCATCAAATTCAGTCCAGTAGTTTTTGAGATACACTCCAATAACTGAATAGAATGGAAGTCGGTATTAAATTTTTCCAATTGTACTTGTTATAAATATTTTCTATTATTGAGCATACCACAAAGAATCATGTGCCTGGTGTTGATGAAATTCGAATGGGAGAATCTAGAAGGAATAGCCTATGCAAGAAAAATATTCGTTCAAATCGGACCACAATCACCGAAGAATTTGCATCCAAACCACTTAAGTCTACAGTTCCAGGATTGCCCCCTATTATATTATGCTATGAACATGTTTGGAGAAATGTGGATGTTAAAGACACCACTGGTCACCCATCAGGAATGTTAAAACATGATAGTAAGTGTGTTCATGTAAGTACAGTAGACTATCTGATACCCACAAGAGCGATTGTTAGCTTCTTCTCAAGATCCGTATGGGAAATCAACTTACATTATCTTTCATAAATTATAGTTACCGCTTGGTCTTGTTTCTTCCTTCTTCTTATCCTCTGTCTTTGTTTTATCGTCTACTTTTTCTGTATTACTGCCCTGATTCGTTTCATTTGTGTTCTTTTCTTCTTTGTTTTCATTATTATCGGAAGGTATTTCCATAACAGAAACTTCACTTATAGATACTCTCTTCATAGACTTCCTAGATTTTCTTTTCGGGTACTTTTCTACCATTTGTTTTCCATGATCTATAGTTTTAACACTTTCAGCGATATTCTTATTTGTTTTAAGAGTAGCTTTATTCGTTTTAGTATTTGATTCATTTTTAGATTCCTGTATTTTCTTTTCGTATTCACCTATTATTTCTATGAATGGTTTCTTAACGACCACTTCCGTTTTCTCATTGTCTTCTTCTACTTCGGTTATTTTCATCTGATCTTTCTTGGTTTTTGATTCTAAAAATATTAAAATTGGATTACAAATGATATACGTGGCAGGCCACTCGTCTGGCTAATGATGCAGTATTAGCCAGACCTTTGTAGTACAAAGTTCTGCGCAGTATTTATTTCATTGAACTTGTCAATGCCAATTATATTATTGAACCGTCCTAACATTGATAGCTGCAAGAGTTTGTACATGTGGTTCATACACTATCAGCACTTTTAGTTCTAAGGAATATATCTGGGTACTTACATAAACATAGTATAATTATCTAAGCTATAACTATTCAGTGTTTTGTTTTTTTTCTGTCAATCGAAACTTTGAATTCATTGAAAAAACAGTGAATGGACAGTTAGGAAAAGATATGAATAAATAATAAAACAGTACTGACGGGATGAAGATCACGATTTAATCAATTTTGGAGTTCCCGATATTTTGGCAGTTGCATGCACCATTTTAACGAGTAGACTGTCCAGCCGTGAACATGGTGCATGTAACTGTAAGTAGGTACTAATTATGAGGTAAGTAAAGATACTAATAAAAATATATTACGTTTATTGATAAGGTATCTTTTATTATCACTACAAAATCAAATTAAGGGGTATACTTAGATATCGGATAGATCTTTGTGGTAAGAATATAGGCACACTCATTATAATTAACTAGCTGCTCTCCGCGCTTTCACCCGCGTGGTGATGGATGATGATGATGATGATAATGACAAATCTTATATAGCCTATATTACTCACGGTGAATGTAGCTTTCCGATGGTGAAATAATTTTTGAAATCGGTCCAGTACATTTTGATATGATTTTGTACAAACATACTTACATACAAATCTTTCCTCTTTATAATATTAGTATAGACAAGCATACATAAATTTATATTATTAAATTAACTGTCAGTAGGTAGTTATGTAGTCAATTATATTATCAGATAATGCAGGTTTTATAATTAAAAATATAACATAACATACTGTACCTTCCAAAATTTTAGCAAAATTCTTCTTCTCGACATGTGGCTGTTGATTGAACAACAAATTGTTGATAGATTGGAAGTCTGAAGCGAAATCTCTGAAAGTAAAACACCAGCACATACACTTATATCCTTTTAGTTAGAGCCTGCCACAGAAGCTCCTTTATGATCCGTTCTTTGTAGAATCTTGCAACTTTTCTATCAAGGTAAAAGAAGATCAACTCAATCTCAACGTTAACCGCTACACCTACGGTGCACAAATATTGTATTGTCACAAAGTTACGTAAAGTACAATAAATAGATCCTGAATCCTAGTTGCCAAGTCATTTCACAGCCCATAAACACCATAACACAGCAATACTAGCATACTTTTGCCTGGACGCAAAAAATTTGGCATTTGTGTGGTGTATCCACTACAGACATACTATTTCAAACCAGTCCTACCACATAACTTTCCTAAAGCACATACATACTGAAATTAAATCTGTCATTAGTAGTTTACCGAAAAGGTGGACAAACGACTTGATATTTTTTTTCTACTGACTTCCAAAGAGGAGGAGATACTCAATTCGACTGTATTTTTCTACCAAAAAAGGAGGAGGTACTCAATTCGACTGTAATATTTTTTTTGTTACCTCATAACTTTCAAGAGAGTGAACCGAAATGCTTCCCGTGTGGTCCCATTTTAATCATTTATCAAATTCGGTTCAGTAGTTTTGAGTTACACTCCAATAACTATATTCTTTCCAATATTCTATTCAGTTATTGGAGTGTATCTCAAAAGCTACAGAACCGAATTTGATAAATGATTTAAATGGTACCACACGGGAAGCGCCAGCTTTCAAACAAAAAATAATTTTGAGAAACGGTTCACCCTATCGTAAGTTGAGATAACAAACATAAAAAAACACAGTCGAATTGAGTACCTCCTCCATTTTTTTGGAAGTCGGTAGATAATAATTTCATGGAAATTTTGGTAGCATTAGAAATCCTTGTAAAAGAGTTCGTCGAGTTTGATGGAATTAAGGTGCCGCTGGAATTACGCCTGTAATTCCACCGGCACCTTAATTCCATGTGCCTACATGAGACTTAAAATCTTAATATCTCAGGGTGATGGGCGCAGTGCAGTTTGTCACTTGTAACGTAATGCATCTCTTATAGACAGGCTTAACACCAGGTGGATCTCTTTTTGTTTCATAAACAAATGACGTTAATAAAAACAGTAATTGGAGAGATATGTGGTAAGGTGGTAACGTAGCATTAGTAAGCCAACTCACTTGGTTGCTTCAGTCTGAGGTTTCAGATCTCCTCTGTACCCGCACCAATATTCGGTGGGTTCTGCCGACTGCGACGGGGGCTGTTCGTCTTTAATCTCTTGCACCAGACGTCTGCCCGGGTCTACTTTGGACCATTCAATTTTGGTAGTTGGGGATTCTGAAAAAATAATCCAGTTAGCTAAAATTATACTTACAACATCGGCCCACTTAAACTTGACACTTCGCCTCAAAAAGCAAGACGGAGCCCGAGCCTTTGCAACTTGCGTTGCTTTAAGGCTTAGAGTGTAAAGTTAAAAAGTTAAATGTTGTACCAAATTTTGGTCAATTTAATCTAAATATCAACGTTTGTGATAGTCCAGTTGCTTCTTCTTATTTTTGGAAATAATAATGTTAAGAATATTATGTTTTGAAACGACTAGCTGCGGCTCGCGGTTTCACCCGCGTGGTGATAGATGTTGATGATGATGAAAAGTATCCTATGTTCTTCCCTGAGATATGATAAATCGAAAACCTAAGCGATACCTTAACATTGCAATTTTAGAGAGAAAAATTCACATCTTCGACGGGATTCGAACCCGCGTCTTCCGACTAAATTATTATTCTAAATCCCATCACTAGTCTTCCTTCCTCGTCCTTACCCTCTTCCGCACCACTGCTTGCATTGCTATCTTCACTGGTGCTGTCCTCAGCTTCAGAGCCCGACAACATATCTACCGCTACTCCATCTTTCTTTTCTGGTACAGTACGTTCTGCAGTCTCTTTGAGGGCGTCTTCTGTTTCTGGATTGTCAGGATTGTCTTCTTCCTGAAAATTGATGGTCAAGATGCACCGAAGTGACCTATAGTGAAATCTGCTCGGTTACTATACTTTATTTTTACCCAAATACCTACGAAGAAATAATAGTCAGGAAGCATAATTCAGAACGAATTCCACACAAAAAGTGGCCCTTCAAATCAAAACAACGTATGATTCCAAATACAAATTACTTCCGAGGTTACAAATAGACATGTTCGGTGATTGGTTTAAATTCAGAAGGAAAGCAGGGATTGGTTTACGCGCGTGCTGCAACGTCTACAATGACAGCAGAGTCATAGCGGCGTGGCCGATGTTATGCAACAAGTGGACTGGACCAACTCAATAATAAATCAATCGTAAATCTCGTATGTCTCGCGAAATATGATTAATTTATTAAGTTTTTGTCTAGAAGACATTAGAAGAGATTCTTCGCAATGTACTCGTAGTAAAGAAAGATTATGAAACATTTTAGGCTTATACATTTTACCAAAAAAATATGTCGTTATTTGCCAGCTGGATGTTTTTCAGTGGTCACAGAACACCTTCATTATCAATTTAGAAAATTCAATCAATTTATAGAATTACTTTAGAAAAGCACTGTGTTGATATTACTGACCAATTAATTAGCAATTCAGCTAAACCACTTTAAAATTAGCAGCGGATGAATTGTCATTAGCTTGAAAAATTAAACGTGCTTTAATTTGAACAAACAATGAACTGTTTTTTTAATGCTATATACGAGTAGTTACCTATATTACATACCAACTGTAGGCAATCGTTTATTGTTCATTGTCTGTAGTATCTCTTTAGAGCGTAAACGCTTTGGAAGCGCCAATTCGCGTTTTTGCTGAGTATTTGAAGGGTCACATAATAATGATTTATATAGTATATTATGTCAATTATTCTTACTCTATTACCTTACCCTACTACCTTATCCTATTCTATTACCTGATGTAATAGAACATTATATGATTAACAAGTTCAAGTTCCACAGACTACATTTAGAAATTGTTTTCGCGCCAGTCACGAATCGTCAGACGCGGCTGAGGCCTCTTAAAGAGAGGTCAGAGGACGTATCGCTCTGACGCCCGCGCTTACACAACTAAATATTAGTGCGCTCAAAACTTCCTGATATTTATTGAGGTAACATTTCTAAGTGGGATTCTAACAAATAATTTAATATGACATCTAGTGCATCAACAATAGAAATTTCATTGTTATAATGACATCGACCCTTGAGGGGCTAGTATTTTGCTATTAACCAAATTTCTTATGCTTATACTTGGTATCCAGGAACCCATGCTGGAGCCGGAAACTGGTAGCAGGAACTATGTAATGTTTAATAGTAGACACACCGTGTTTGGGATCGTATGAATCGTCTTCGCGATACCTTTTTTCTAGCTGGTGACCAGGACCTGATGAAACTGGTAGCAGGAACTACTCGTATTTGATGGTTGTTTTATTTGCTATTCTCATCTCTTTTTGGTAGGTACATGAGTTAAATCTTACTTTTTTCTAGTCTATGCTCTTGTAGATAACATGTACTAGATTAATAATTATCATTTTATGTTAATTAATGCGGGCGTTCATCTTCCCAGAATCCTAGCTATGTTTTATACTCTGTGTGTAGGACACGCTTACTTACCTGCGGAAATGGTGAAAACTGTGGTGGTACCAATAGTGAAAAGCAAAACGGGTGACATAAGTGACATTAACAATTATAGACCAATCTCGCTGGCCACTGTCATGGCTAAGGTGCTTGACAGTTTGCTTAATACTCAGCTTGATAAGTATGTACAGATCCATGACAACCAATTTGGTTTCAAGGCCGGACTCTCTACTGATACAGCTATATTGTGTTTGAAGCAAACTGTCAAGTACTACACTGTGAGGAGTACTCCCGTCTACGCCTGTTTTCTCGACTTATCGAAGGCATTTGACCTGGTTTCTTATGACATCTTATGGCAAAAACTAAATAAAATCTCAATGCCGAAAGAACTAATACGCATTTTTAAATATTGGTACCAAAACCAGGTTAATGTCATTCGATGGTCGAGTGCGTATTCGGACCCGTATGGGCTGGAGTGCGGGGTGAGACAGGGAGGGTTAACCTCACCTAAGCTCTTTAACTTATATGTAAACGCTCTGATAGAAGAGCTCAGCAGCACACATGTCGGCTGTCATATTGACGGACTTTGTCTCAATAATATTAGTTACGCGGATGATATGGTGCTGCTGAGCGCTTCTGTGTGTGGGTTGTCAAAACTTCTGGCCATCTGTGAGAAATACGCACTTGGTCACGGATTGGTCTATAACACGAAAAAGAGTGAGTGTATGGTCTTTCGGGTTAGAGGAAAATGTCTAGAAAGTATACCATCTACCAAACTGTACGGGACACCGCTGAAAATGGTAGAACAGGTTAAATATCTTGGGCATTGGGTGAGGTCTGACCTGAAAGATGATACAGATATAGAGAGAGAACGTAGGGCGTTGTCTGTGAGAGCAAATATGATCGCTCGTAGGTTTGCTCGATGTTCTACAGGGGTCAAAATTACTCTTTTTAGAGCATTTTGTACCTCGTTTTACACGAGTAGCCTCTGGATAAGCTACACTCAGAAACAATACAACGCCCTGCGGGTTCAATACAATAATGCGTTCCGGGTGCTATTGGGGCTGCCCCGATTCAGTAGCGCATCGGGGATGTTTGCCGAATCACGTGTCGATTGCTTTTATGCGACTATGCGGAAACGGTGCACATCCCTGGTGCGCAGGGTTAGGGCCAGCTCTAATAGCATCCTGAAGGTATTTGCTGAAAGATTTGACTGTCAGTACTTGAACCATTGCTGCATGGTTCATGTACTGACTAATACATAAATAATCACAATTTTTATTAATATAATTTTGCATAGGTACCTAATAAATTTAATTTTGTATGTTATTTAATTTAATTTTTATCTAATTTGAATGAAATATAATTATTTGGATTTTTTTTTTTTGTTTTTTGTACATAATGTAATTAATTGTGATTGTTGTTGAGATCTTATGGCCCAAGCTGGTCGAAATAAACGATTTTATTATTATTATTATTATTATTAATGTCGATATTAAAAAAAAAATGTGTCCTGCGTGATATTTTGTTTCACCTTTTTGACCTACGTCTATTTGTGACATAAAAACCAAAGTAGATAAAAAAAGATCCAAATATTAATGCGTGCTATTTTGGTCAAGCGGTAAGGCCACTGCCGCAGGGCGCGCTAGCAAGTAACTCGCTAAAGTAAAATACCTAAACTCGCGCAGCGCTGCGCTGAATAAAGGCTCTTAAAGATGTTGATGTTTCTTCGGGACAAATCATCAGCATAAAAAGATAAATATGATGTTTTATATAACACAATTTAAAAACAGTAGGTACTTACTGTACCAACTGGTAGGTAGGTACTGCAGTTTTGTGTAACATAGTCCATATTTTTTTTATTATCTATAATTTTATTGTTTTCAGTCAAAACTAACGTAGTATGACTATGCTGGTTTTCACAGGCAGTCATACTCTGGTTTTTCTAGCTTAAGTGCAGCTAGGCACTTATTTTGCCGCATTGAATCGGCAAGCAAGCGAGAATAAAACATTACATACATTTCAATATTTAGTCCTGAAGAAAAAATACATCCTTAATTAAATCAAAATTGACTGACTTTATTTTGCATAGTATTGACCATCTCGATTTGTAAACGTATTTGGACATCTTTGAATAATTATAATTTTGCTATTATTTACTAGTAAAAGTGATCCCTGGACATTTTAATCTTGTATTGTTCCTGCACCACTTCACAACGAATGCTGGCATGATGATCCACAACTGAAGTTCACAATGATAAAAATGAAAATGTACGCGAAGATTTGAAGTGTGCTCGCTTGCAAGTAAAATGTCCGACTGATGACGTACTGAACACGACTTTTAAGCCCCGCCTACTTGAACACGACTTTTGTTGGGTCATTTTTTTAACGCAGTTACAGTTCCTGACTATTATTTCTTCGTAGCCAAATACATATATAGTATTAGGTCGTAGTAGGTATTTAATTGACCGGCCCAGTGAAGTGTCTCTGCTTTAACTGGCCAAATTGATATTCATCCGACTTTCATCTATGTTTGTTTGTTAGGTGTGTGTCCTCCTGTACAGGACGCATTTTTCACCAACTCTTGATAAAACTTGGTATATTTGTTTTAATATTTAATATATATTTTTGCCGTCGGAGAAGTTTACTACCTTACTCAAATAAATCATATAAAAGGAATGTACAAACAACGACAGCTCCATCAGCTCATTTGTAGTAAACCTGCCATCGAAGCGGTCGTTCGTCCCAGGTTCGATTCCCGACTGAGGCAAATATTTTTATGATGAGCAGAAATGCTTAGACAGACAGTCAGAAATTATTCATATTTAATAGAACGCAGGTGATGAACTCTAAAGTCAAATAATGATTCATTATTGATCTATCGGTTATTTCAAAAACTCTGATCGGTTTCTAGAAAGTGTTTTCAATGTGCAGACTTTCTAGTCCCACAGTTTTATTGTAATATACTCGTAGATAGAAGATATACAGGATGGACTTTTAAGAACGGTCAGTATGGGCAAGTCTGAAACTATAAGACATACAAAGATCTCTTCTAACCATGTCATCGATTTTAGTGGCAAGAAAAACTGCATTCAAAGATTTTAAAAAACGTGTACTCTGTTTGGGAATTGAACCAGGTCGCGTTGAAGAAAAACATACATTATTTCTATTGCAATATCGATCGTGTAGGTCATAAGCAGTAAATGTTGATATGAAACATATATAAAATGCGTTTTTCAACACACCTTCTAGAAAAGGGACTCTTATTGAACGGTAATTAGAATCAAAACGCAGCGTATTTCGAACGCGTGCTTTTTACTTTTTATTCCCGCACGAGTGCGAAAATGAGACAGATTTTGGGACGGAAAAAAGTGACAGATGTTTTCAAAACTATCAAAAATGTACAAGTCAATACATTGAATTTGAATTTGAATAAATAAATTTGGTGCCATGCCGAAAGAAATCGCAAAGTTTCTACGTTTATCAGATGCAGAATCATATACAGGACATAGCTTTAGGCGAACGTCAGCCACATTATTGGCTGATTCAGGAGCTGATTTGCTTACATTAAAGCGCCATGGTGGGTGGCGCTCCAATGCAGTGGCAGAATCGTATGTAGAAGACTCTATACAAAATAAAGCTAACATAAGCGCCAGGATAACCCAGGATATCAAATTAGAACCTAAACCAAAAAAAAAATGTCCAGAATCGTCCTTCGATGTCAAGGCCGATTTAGTATCAGCTTTTTATAATAATGATAAAACACTTTTTCTTTCTCCCTACGAAAACAATCCGCAATCTCCAATATTTACATAAGTCACTCACGAGCAAAATAATGATGTTTTTAATAGCAAAGCGTTAACCTATAATTTTACCAATTGTACTTTCATTCGCTGTTTTAATAAATAAAAAATACTATGAACTGAAGTTTTTTTCAAGAATTAAGTGTGTTGAAAAACGTCGTATGAAACTCGTGCGCGTTGTTTATCACAATCTCTAGTCCATTTAAAAGTAAAACAAAGTAAAACCCGTCTCGATTGTTATAAACAACTTCGGGCACTTGTTGCGTAATTTACTATTATTTCATATCTTTTTCTCTATGGTTGCTTGTACTCGTAGGTCTGCAGTGGTGTTTCAGCTTGCAGCATACACTTCTTTCACTTATTTAATGCCATTCCGGCAGCTATGAATGCAGTTTTTCTTGTCACTAAAATCGATGGTTTGGTTCCTAAAAACAGATCTTTGTAATAGTTTCAGACTTGACCATACTGACCGTTCTACATGGCGCACCTGTACATATAGTGTGATATCTTACCTTCGGTGGAAGCCCAAGTTTCTCCCTCTCCTCTCGTTCCTTCGCATCTCTAATGGCTCTCTTCTCGTCTCTCATTCGGATCAGGTATCGGACGCTTTGCATCATCTTCTCTTGTTCTCTGGCTATCCATCTGAAGAATATCGGATACATATTAAACTTTACAGATCAGCGTCTATGTGCGGAGGCATTTGGCAAACAGTTTCCGGTTGACTGTCTGGGGGTCCGTGAGCTGCTAATAATGAGAAAGGTTGAGGTTCCTTCCTTCCACACATCGCAAATTCACACATTGCAAAATGTGAAAGGTGAGTCGCCTACCGAGTAACTGATTAAAGCAACATTATCAATAATAATACCTAATGAAATTGCTCGGAATGCTTTGTCTGAGCTGTCGCTGAGTGGCATCATTGCGGGTCCCGATGCCGGTCGTGCAAGCAAGAGCTCGGAACAAGCGTTAGAATGTTTGGCTTCTTTTATGACGTTATCACATGCTTTAACTGGCCATATTGACTTTCATCTGTACGTATGTTTGTTAAATTGTATGTACGTGCTCCTGTACAGGTCGCACTTTGCAACCAATCTTGATGAAGCTTGGTAAACATGTTCTACTATTCCATACAATTTTTGTCGTCGGCAAATTTCGAGTGGTTACTTTTCCTAAAAAGAGGGAAGGTTTGCTGCGGCGCTATTTGTCGACCGATTTTCATATAGTACACATCAAAAGACGATATTAAAATATATTTAGTGACACTTCCGCTGAAAAAAACAATGAGTTTGGCCTATTTAGGGGGTGTGCACCACCCTCCCTCCCATAAACTGCTAATAGGAAGAATACAAAATAAAAAACACACAAGAAAACCCATATAAACCAAAAACGAATCGACACGTGTTTCGCCTCTACACGAGGCATCCTCAGGAGATGTTGACTCGTCGAGGGTGGTGCACACCCCCAAATAGGCCAAAATCATCATTGTTTTATTTTCAGCGGAAGTGTCACTAAATATTTTTTAATATCGTTTTTTGATAATGGATTAAAATAACGCAAAGTAAAGTAACGACTGAATCAATAAATTATAGTACACATATTAGGCACACATAAGTCAAGTGGTTGCCGAGATAATAGATAATCACAGTAAAAAAAAAATATGATTTTGGTAATATTCGTCGAGAACATTTGAAACCAACATATAAAATTTTTGCAAAGGTCTTGTCGAAATAAATATTTTAATATTATTTTATAACATTAACTGACGCGGTAGGTAGAAGGTATCTCGAATCGGTCGAGTCGAAAAGGTCGAGTATCTCTCTACGTAATGGTTTCGTGAACTTTCGGGCCACGTTTTCATAGAGTAGGTACTTGCGCACCCGGCTGTGTAGTAGTAGTAGTACGAGATATTCGACTATACCTACCGCGTAAGTTCAACGGTGAAAATAACATTAACGTGTACTTACGAAAGTTACAATCAAGAAATAGATATTTGTCAAACATTACTGAATTTCAATGACTGCATGAACCTTCGACTGCGGAAAATTGCCGCTGATAAGACTGTGCTCGCGAAGTCTACTGTTCGCAGAACTATTATAGTACATATTAGCATGGGTGTATGTATGAAGTGACAGAGGAATGAAGCCCTTCCCCCCTACGGTGTGACCTCACCGTTGTCGCTCGGCGATCTCCTCCTGCACCCCCCCGCGCTGCCAGGCCTCCGCGCAGGCGCGGTCCCGGGGGAACACGGGCCGGTTGTCCAGGTTCAACAGCTCCTTCAGCCGGAGGGTCAGCGTCTTGCGGTACGACGGGATTTGCCGGACCACCGGGTTCCCGGTCAGCACCAGCACTGTGGTGCACGACGGCGGGTTCACTCACAAATATACAACAGTATTAACTGATGTGGTAGTGTTACAGACATCGCAAAACCGAAAACGCTCTGCATCTTTATTTTATAACTAGCTGCTCTCCGCGGTTTCACCCGCGCGGTGATGGATGATAATGATGATGATGAATCTTATATAGCCTATGTTACTCAGGGTGAATGTAGCTTTCCAATGGTGAAAGAATTTTTGAAATCGGTCCAGTACTTTTTGAGCCAATTCGTTACAAACATACATACAAATCTATTCTCCTTATAATATTATAGTTCCTATAGATTATTTCGCTCGCGTTCTCAGTGCCTTCATAACGTAAATGGGTAAATGAGCCACGAGCGGTCGCACAATATTAGATTTGGATTTATGTTTACAAAATATACATATAGGTAAACTATACTTAGCTACTTACATTATATATTATTATTGCACAATAAACGTATTATTATTTCTATTTCCAACCATTATTAATTTAAAATATTAAAATATAATTTTAACAAAAAAATATCAACTATGTTAACACGAATTTTGAAACTAAATAATAATTTATATTCATTTGGATTGCTGTTAAGTTTACTGCCACATCAGCAGAGTAAAAACAATTAGGGCAAGTCAGTCACAGAAGGTTAAAAAATAAAAAATAAGTTCAATAAAACCCGACTAATATAAAAAAATATCACGCTGTAAAAAGTATGAAACAAGAAAATATTCTCATCTGAAATTGTTATATACAAACTATTCGTTTTAAGTGTCATGCAATTATTGAGAGAAAATTACTCGGACCGGGTTCGAACCCGCGTCCTCCGACAATCCGTGTCAGACGCCATGACCACTAGGCCACCGAGCCACGAACTTTACCTCTCCATCTGATTTTAACCGTCGTATGGGGAAAAATCTTTTCTTTCGGTTGCATAATGCTATCAAGCTGTCCAATAGATGTCGCTCCGTTCCCATACGACGACGGTTAAAATCAGAAAGAGTTAAAATTTGATGCTCGGACTTCGTGCATCGGTTTAGTTAAGGCGTTAATGCTTTGGAAATCATATAAAAACTTAGACGTAATAAATATTTTATTTTATTTTTATCCTGTGAACACCACTATACATATGCATATACTTATTCATGGTGGTGTTCACAGGATTACCATTGTCGTAAGTTACCAGCCGTCACGTCACAAAACAATACAATCTGTAAAGCACGGTTGTCCTCTGAACCATGAAATACATAATAGTAGTTTATGCAACTGTCATATAATAGAGGTAATTAGGTATTAAAACACTCGTGTAACCTTATTTTGAAACTACGCTCATGTTTTAATACCTAATTATATGCAGTTGCATACACTACTTTATTTAATCTCATGACATTTTATAAAAAGTCTTATTCTTCTTCTTGTTTGTATGGCTTGTGCGGCGTAACCACAATTTTGCCAATATCAGTGGAAAAAGTTTTTTATTGGTCTATTGACTCGGAGCGCTCACCACAGATAATGTGTACTTAAATTGAATTGAAACCTCCTTGGTCAGGACACATTGTACTTTAATAATTAAAAAAATGTTTTAAAGCATTGATTTGTTAGGAGAATAATGCTTTATTTTTTTTTATTTTCTTTAAGATGTATGTAAATAAAATATGCCAATAAAAGTCTGTATTTCATTTCATAATTAGAATATTACCGAATGAGATTATATAAAAATATTTATCACATGTAGGTAAGTTATATTTAAAACATGATGCCATTGATACCCAGCGAATAGTTTGCACATACCTAACAATTTCAGATTAGAATATGCTACGAAGAAATAATATCAGGAAGAGTTAATGCCTTAAAAAATGACCCAATAAAAGTCGTGCTAAATCAATAACATCGTTCACGCCGCTATGACTCAGCTGTCATAGACGTTGCAGCACGCGCGTGGACCAATCCCTGCTTTACTTCTGGAATTTACACCAATCACCGAACATGTCTATTTGTAACCTCGGAAGTAATTCGTATTTAGAATCATATCATCATCGTGGTTTTGGTTTGAAGGGCCACTTTTTGTGTGGAATTTGTTCTGAGTTATGCTTCCTGACATTATTTCTTCGTAGAGAATATGTTTTAGTTTTGAAAAAAGAAATTACCTAGATACCTGATTATAATTTCGAAATTTTGTTTTTTTGGAAATCACGATAAACCTGTCGAGTCAATAAACTGAGTTAGCTGCAATGGCTGTATCGAGGGCTGTCTTTTGCGTATAATTTTCAACAATTTTACAATATCCACAATCCATGCTCGCACCGCTGGTGGTTGAAGCAAAGTAATGCCCACCAAGTACAAGCTTCAGTTTAGGGAGGAATTTAAAACCCAGCCAAAAATGTTCACCTTTTAAAGCCGCCATATCAGCAAGCACGTCGACGATCAGGGGATCTTCCAGCCGGTTGTAGGAGAGATCCAGCACGGACAGGTTGCTGCAGGTCTTCAGGTGTACCAGGTCCTCTGCAACATTGGTGACGTCAACACAGAGGTAACAACAAAACTAACTAAACGTTACTTAACTACATTTACCCGACTATATACTTAACTAGCTGCAATCCGCGGTTGGATGATGATGATGATGACGAAAAGTATCCTATGTCATATGTATATAATCTAAAGCCTCATTCTCCATACCAACTTTTAACAAAATTGGTCCAGCCGTTTGAGCGTGAAAGAGCAACAAACATTCATCCATCCATCTAAACTTTCACATATATAATATTAGTGGGATTAGTCTGTGATGCATAAAGTGCGCAAATATTTGATGTATCCACTCGCGGGAAGAAGAAGAATCTAAATATAATTATTATTATTTTAGAATAATTTGCATGTAATTTAAAAGCATGCCTGGAAAGGTAAATATGAAGAACTAACAATATTAGGTATTTATTTTCGATTAAGGACTGTTCTTCGCGTGCGCGCGTCGAAGCGAGAGCGAGACCAATCATTAATCTAAGGTATTTATTTATTATCAAAACCGACTACTCACGTAATTAGCCGAAGTTATCAACCGAGGTTTAGGACCGCTCTGGACACAGTGGTCGCCGCGATCTTGTCGCGTAAACTCCCTGAGGATGGGCATCGGACATGCCCGAAACCTCGGTTGACAACTTCGGCTAAAATTACGTGAGTAGTCGGTTTTGGTATTAAATAAATATAGGTATGTAATATATGTGAAGCGCTCGTAGCGGAGCTCGTCTTGGCGATCTATCCGATCAACAAGTTAAGCAACACTTGCTGCGGTCAGGACTTGGATGGGTGACCGCTAGTGGCATTATACAACTGAGCGCTTCCGTACTTCGGTGTGCACGTTAAGCCGTCGGTCCCGGTTGTTTGTCTTAGGACAACAGTCATTAGGCTATGTCGAGGGCCTTCAGGGAGGGAGTCGAGGGATTCAATGTCGCCCTTTTGACAGAAGGTGATATCTGTCAGCAATTCGGAATGGGTTGAAATCGCGCTCACGTTGCTCTCGGCATATCTGACAAGTGCAGTGATTCGTTATACGCTTCTTACAAGCTATTTAACGAGATATATATATAAGTATATATGTATAAGATAGAATTATAGAGACATACAACCTTACAGCTTCGCTACCATTTCACCTTAACACGGTAAGTATTTTATTTTGAGAACTATGAGTATGGTATGACTGACAGACAGTAATTACGAACATGGTATGAGTGACGGACAGTAATTACGAACATGGTATGAGTGACGGACAGTAATTACGAGTATGGTATGAGTGACGGACAGTAATTACGAGTATGGTATGAGTGACGGACAGTAATTACGAACATGGTATGAGTGACGGACAGTAATTACGAGTATGGTATGAGTGACGGACAGTAATTACGAGTATGGTATGAGTGACGGACAGTAATTACGAGTATGGTATGAGTGACGGACAGTAATTACGAACATGGTATGAGTGACGGACAGTAATTACGAGTATGGTATGAGTGACGGACAGTAATTACGAGTATGGTATGAGTGACGGACAGTAATTACGAACATGGTATGAGTGACGGACAGTAATTACGAGTATGGTATGAGTGACGGACAGTAATTACGAACATGGTATGAGTGACGGACAGTAATTACGAGTATGGTATGAGTGACGGACAGTAATTACGAACATGGTATGAGTGACGGACAGTAATTACGAACATGGTATGAGTGACGGACAGTAATTACGAGTATGGTATGAATGACGGACAGTATTTACGAGTATGGTATTAGTGACCGACAGTAAGTACGAGTATGGTATGAGTGACGGACAGTAATTACGAGTATGGTATGAGTGACCGACAGTAATTACGAGTATGGTATGAGTGACCGACAGTAAGTACGAGTATGGTATGAGTGACCGACAGTAATTACGAGTATGGTATGAGTGACGGACAGTAATTACGAGTATGGTATGAGTGACGGACAGTAATTACGAGTATGGTATGAGAGACGGACAGTAATTACGAGTATGGTATGAGTGACGGACAGTAATTACGAGTATGGTATGAGTGACCGACAGTAAGTACGAGTATGGTATGAGTGACGGACAGTAATTACGAGTATGGTATGAGTGACCGACAGTAATTACGAGTATGGTATGAGTGACCGACAGTAAGTACGAGTATGGTATGAGTGACCGACAGTAATTACGAGTATGGTATGAGTGACGGACAGTAATTACGAGTATGGTATGAGTGACGGACAGTAATTACGAGTATGGTATGAGTGACGGACAGTAATTACGAGTATGGTATGAGTGACGGACAGTAATTACGAGTATGGTATGAGAGACGGACAGTAATTACGAGTATGGTATGAGTGACGGACAGTAATTACGAGTATGGTATGAGTGACCGACAGTAAGTACGAGTATGGTATGAGTGACGGACAGTAATTACGAGTATGGTATGAGTGACCGACAGTAATTACAAGTATGGTATGAGTGACCGACAGTAAGTACGAGTATGGTATGAGTGACCGACAGTAATTACGAGTATGGTATGAGTGACGGACAGTAATTACGAGTATGGTATGAGTGACGGACAGTAATTACGAGTATGGTATGAGTGACGGACAGTAATTACGAGTATGGTATGAGTGACGGACAGTAATTACGAGTATGGTATGAGTGACGGACAGTAATTACGAGTATGGTATGAGTGACGGACAGTAATTACGAGTATGGTATGAGTGACGGACAGTAATTACGAGTATGGTATGAGTGACGGACAGTAATTACGAGTATGGTATGAGTGACGGACAGTAATTACGAGTATGGTATGAGTGACCGACAGTAATTACGAGTATGGTATGAGTGACCGACAGTATTTACGAGTATGGTATGAGTGACGGACAGTAATTACGAGTATGGTATGAGTGACGGACAGTAATTACGAGTATGGTATGAGTGACCGACAGTAATTACGAGTATGGTATGAGTGACCGACAGTAAGTACGAGTATGGTATGAGTGACCGACAGTAATTACGAGAATGGTATGACTTACCGACAGTAAGTACGAGTATGGTATGACTTACCGACAGTAATTACGAGTATGGTATGAGTGACCGACAGTAATTACGACTATGGTATGACTTACCGACAGTAATTACGAGTATGGTATGAGTGACCGACAGTAATTACGACTATGGTATGACTTACCGACAGTAATTATGAGTATGGTATGAGTGACCGACAGTAATTACGACTATGGTATGACTTACCGACAGTAATTATGAGTATGGTATGAGTGACCGACAGTAATTACGACTATGGTATGACTTACCGACAGGAAGTACGAGTATGGTATGAGTGACCGACAGTAATTACGACTATGGTATGACTTACCGACAGGAAGTACGAGTATGGTATGAGTGACCGACAGTAATTACGACTATGGTATGACTTACCGACAGGAAGTACGAGTATGGTATGAGTGACCGACAGTAATTACGACTATGGTATGACTTACCGACAGGAAGTACGAGTATGGTATGAGTGACGGACAGTAATTACGACTATGGTATGACTTACCGACAGGAAGTACGAGTATGGTATGAGTGACCGACAGTAATTACGACTATGGTATGACTTACCGACAGGAAGTACGAGTATGGTATGAGTGACGGACAGTAATTACGAGTATGGTATGAGTGACGGACAGTAATTACGAGTATGGTATGAGTGACGGACAGTAATTACGAGTATGGTATGAGTGACGGACAGTAATTACGAGTATGGTATGAGTGACGGACAGTAATTACGAGTATGGTATGAGTGACGGACAGTAATTACGAGTATGGTATGAGTGACGGACAGTAATTACGAGTATGGTATGAGTGACGGACAGTAATTACGAGTATGGTATGAGTGACGGACAGTAATTACGAGTATGGTATGAGTGACGGACAGTAATTACGAGTATGGTATGAGTGACCGACAGTAATTACGAGTATGGTATGAGTGACCGACAGTAATTACGAGTATGGTATGAGTGACGGACAGTAATTACGAGTATGGTATGAGTGACGGACAGTAATTACGAGTATGGTATGAGTGACCGACAGTAATTACGAGTATGGTATGAGTGACCGACAGTAAGTACGAGTATGGTATGAGTGACCGACAGTAATTACGAGTATGGTATGAGTGACCGACAGTAAGTACGAACATGGTATGAGTGACCGACAGTAATTACGAGTATGGTATGAGTGACGGACAGTAATTACGAGTATGGTATGAGTGACGGACAGTAAGTACGAGTATGGTATGAGTGACCGACAGTAAGTACGAGTATGGTATGAGTAACCGACAGTAATTACGAGTATGGTATGAGTGACCGACAGTAAGTACGAACATGGTATGAGTGACGGACAGTAATGTGCTGTGCCTGACGGAGACGTGGGGTAAAAATCATCTGATACATGCGATGACTATCGAAAATTATACGCTTGCTACTTATTTTAATAGAGTAATGTTTGAACACGGAGGAACAGCAATTTATGTTAAAAATAATTTAGGTTATAAAATAAGAAATGACTTGAATAAACTAACATTTGAAATGAATTGTGAATTAGCGGCAATAGAATTGAAAGAGTCCAAAACAGTAGTTATAGTGTTATATAGACCAAATTATGACATTGATTTATTCTTTACTATATTAAGGAATCTCCTACGAAAACTTTGTATAGAAAACAAACATATTGTAATTGCAGGTGATCTAAATATAAATATATTAAAAGTTGACAAAAATGTGAAAAAACTGGAAGGTATACTTAGAAATTTTAAATGCAAATGGGTATTAAATGAGCCTACTAGAACCCAAACAACGATAAAAAACATAACTAGTTCCACTTGTATTGACAATTTTATAGTTAATTTTAAAGAATACAAATCCTCCGTTTTATCCTATAAGCTTTCAGATCACAATGTTATAAAATTAGAATTACTTCATCATAGAACTAATAACAAAAGGGCAACATATATAGCCAGATCTTTTTCAAGAAATAATTTCAATTATTTTAATTACTTATTTGACAAAAAATATACTAGATTAAAATCAGACATTTTAATGACTGCGGACGTAAACACTAGAATGAGTATTTTCCAAGAAGCATTGAATCATTTTTATAATATTGCCTTTCCTAAACGGATTAAACAAGTGCGATCAAAAAAGGAAAAATATACTACCCCAGGTATAGAAATTTCCAAGAAAAAATTAATTAAAATGGAGATATTACAAGATTATGTCCCCAGCGAAGAAGTCAAAATTAAAATAAAAAAGTATAAAAAAATATTGCGTAAGACAATGGTTACAGCAAAGAAGTTGCAGTACCGATACCGGATACAAAATTCTGAAAATAAAATCAGGGAGTCATGGAATATCATTAATGAACAAGTTGGAAAGAATAAAAAACATGAAACAAAATCTCGCATAGAATCAGTCAAAAATAACAGTGGAGAGATTATTACAGATCCTCTAAATATTCCAACGCTGTTTAATGACTTCTTTCGCAATATTGCCAAAAATTTGACTTGTAATTTAAAAAATAATGACGAAAATTGTTTGAAATATCTAGATAATGTAAATAAACCCGTGACATGTATTGAATTTTACCAATTAGACCATAGAGAATTAAGGATGATTATTACTAAAGCAAAAATCTACACTTGACATTTACGGAATGAGCACAAGGACGTTAAGAAATATAATTCTCAATAATGACAACTTATTTGAATTGATATTAATTATTATGAATTTTTGTTTAGAGTGTGGTATACTTCCCGACGTACTAAAACCAGGTAGAGTTATACCACTTTTTAAGAAAGGGGATAGCTCAGATCTCAATAATTATAGACCAGTTTGTATATTGCCAACTTTATCCAAAATATTAGAAGCAGCTGTTAAATCTAGAATTGTTAAGTACTTTGAAAATAACAACTTATTTAATTTAGCACAATTTGGATTCAGGAAAGGCCGATCTACTGAAATGGCTATGAGGAAAATAATTTATTTTATTCTTGATTCTATAGATACTTCGCATAAATGTGCAAGCATTTTTTGCGACTTGTCTAAGGCTTTTGATTGTTTGAGACATGAAATACTGTTGCTTAAATTGAAATTTTATGGATTTAAAGGAAAGGAGCTAAATATGATGAAAACTTACCTAGAAAAGCGTAATCAAGTAGTTTATGTCAATGAACACATATCTACTCCTGGTACCGTGACGATAGGAGTACCACAAGGGTCAATCCTGGGACCAGTGTTGTTCTTAATTTATATCAATGACCTTGCAAGCTCTCTGCCAGACTGGGCGTATTTAAGTTTATTTGCAGATGACACCCATGTTGGGATAAGGGATAAATGTAAGCAAACATTAGAAATAAAAATAAATAGTGTTATGGAAAAACTCGAAGACTGGTTTAATGCAAATGGTATTATTCTTAATTCAAATAAAAGTATTGTCATGCAGTATCAATCCAAACTAGGTATTGACGGTAACTTGACAAGGAAAGAAAATATATTTTTAGGCTATACTATAGACAATACAGTTAGTCACTCTGCACACATCGACAAGATTTGCAAGAAAATGTCCAGTGCAAATTATGCATTATTCAAACTTAAGCCACTAATAAACAAGAAAACACTCATATCTGTGTATTATGCCTACATACATTCTATTATAAGCTACGCCGTTACTATTTGGGGTAATGCGTCGAATATTAAAAATGTCTTAAAATGTCAAAAAAAGCAATCAGATTAATAAATGGTTTAAAAAAACGAAGCTCTGCAAGAAAATACTTTAAACAAAACAAAATAATGACTGTGATTTCAATTTACATTTACAATAGCTTATTAGAAATACATACAGATAGGGAAAAATTAGTAAGAAAAAAGGATGTAATTCCTTACTATCTACGTCGCAATGAAAATTTAGTTATACCACAAACTAGGCTAGCCAAAGTCCGAAATCAGGGCCGTTGCTTTAAACTTTTGATGTATGATAAGTTGCCAATTAGTATCACCAAATTAAATTTTAATAAATTCAAGGAAACGGTTAAGACTTTTTTCCAACATAATCCATTTTATAGTGTAAATGAGTACATGTCAATGCACATCTTGGAAACGTCATTCCAGTGTCAGGAACCAGCACAATTATCAATTTAAGAATTTATTTAGTTAAGGTTTTTAATGTATGTGATGTAGATGATGATATGATCCTATTTATGTTAAGAATCAATTCCAAATTGTAAAAGTTGACCTGCCTGTAACGAATGTTATGTTATGGCCAATAAATGATTTTTATCTTTTTATCTTTTATCTTTTAATTACAAGTATGGTATGAGTGACCGACAGTAATTACGACTATGGTATGACTTACCGACAGTAATTACGAGTATGGTATGAGTGACCGACAGTAATTACGACTATGCTATGACTTACCGACAGTAAGTACGAGTATGGTATGACTTACCGACAGTAAGTACGAGTATGGTATGACTTACCGACAGTAATTACGAGTATGGTATGAGTGACCGACAGTAATTACGACTATGGTATGACTTACCGACAGTAATTACGAGTATGGTATGAGTGACCGACAGTAATTACGACTATGGTATGACTTACCGACAGGAAGTACGAGTATGGTATGAGTGACCGACAGTAATTACGACTATGGTATGACTTACCGACAGGAAGTACGAGTATGGTATGAGTGACCGACAGTAATTACGACTATGGTATGACTTACCGACAGGAAGTACGAGTATGGTATGAGTGACCGACAGTAATTACGACTATGGTATGACTTACCGACAGGAAGTACGAGTATGGTATGAGTGACGGACAGTAATTACGACTATGGTATGACTTACCGACAGGAAGTACGAGTATGGTATGAGTGACCGACAGTAATTACGACTATGGTATGACTTACCGACAGGAAGTACGAGTATGGTATGAGTGACGGACAGTAATTACGACTATGGTATGACTTACCGACAGGAAGTACGAGTATGGTATGAGTGACGGACAGTAATTATGAGTATGGTATGAGTGACCGACAGTAATTACGACTATGGTATGACTTACCTACAGGAAGTACGAGTATGGTATGAGTGACCGACAGTAATTACGACTATGGTATGACTTACCGACAGGAAGTACGAGTATGGTATGAGTGACCGACAGTAATTACGACTATGGTATGACTTACCGACAGGAAGTACGAGTATGGTATGAGTGACGGACAGTAATTACGACTATGGTATGACTTACCGACAGGAAGTACGAGTATGGTATGAGTGACGGACAGTAATTACGAGTATGGTATGAGTGACGGACAGTAATTACGAGTATGGTATGAGTGACGGACAGTAATTACGAGTATGGTATGAGTGACCGACAGTAATTACGACTATGGTATGACTTACCGACAGGAAGTACGAGTATGGTATGAGTGACCGACAGTAATTACGAGTATGGTATGACTTACCGACAGTAAGTACCTACGAGTATGGTATGAGTGACCGACAGTAAGTACGAGTATGGTATGACTGACCGACAGTAGAGAGCATGTTGTGAGCAATGTTGAGCGTGTGGAGGTCGGGCACTGCGTCCAGGTTCTCGATGCAGGACACGTAGTTGTGGTCCAAGTTCAACGTGTCCAGTTGCGGACACCCCTCCAGGTTCTCTGGAAAGTGTTCACCTTATATATCAGCTGTAGGTTTTGTTAACAAAAAAGGTATAAAGTATTACGTGGACAACGTTCCGAGTTTAAACCATGTTTTCAGCAATCTTAATATACTATTATGAAATTTCATGTAATAAAAGTTGTTGTTTTCGTTTAAATTTCATCAAATTCGTTCCAGCAGTTTTTGAGTTATACTCAAATATCTGTAAAAGTGTTTCGCTTTTTTTGATGATTTGAAAGACATCGATCCCGTAATTAGCAAGTCACTAAAAATGGTGAAAAAAATGTTAGAAAATGAAATTGTGCGGTAGATTTTAGGATATGCGTGTGGATACAGACAGGCAGACAGACAGACATTTTTTCTAAAAACGTCGTATTCTTGTTTTGTAGGTAACTTTACGTCTTCTGACTTACGTACAGACTTTTTGGTCTAACTAGTAAATGTTTTTTTAACTTTTAAATTCTTGTAACCATATGATTTTACAGAAACAAGTTCACTAAATAGAGTTTATAAGTAAACATCGAATTTTAACAAAAATAGCAATTTTGATTAAAAAAATAACGTGGTTTTCACTCATTTTCTACCGACTTCCAAAAAGGAGGAGGTACTCAATTCAAATGTATTTTGTACCGACTTTCAAAAAGGACGAGGTACTCAATTCGATTGTATTTTTTTATGTTTTTTACCTCAAAACTTTTGACTGGTTAAACCTATTCTCAAAATGTTTGTTTGATAGCTGGTGCTTTCCGTGTGGTCCCTTTTAAATTTCATTCAATTCAGTCAAGGATTTTCTGAGTTACACTCCAATAATTGAATAGAATGGAAGAATGGAATTGAATAGAATTTTTCATATTGTGCTTGTTGTGTTGATGATTGTATTTGAGGAATAATCCGGTGTCGCTCGGTTAGACCTACATGTGGAAAAGTCCTTTCGAGGCAAATAAGCAGTTCATTGTATTGGTTCCACAAGTAACTCTCACCTATTTTCCGGATGATATTATAGTGCAGATACAGACACCTGAGCTCCGACAGAGTATCGAGCCCCTCTATCCTCTGGATGCCGTTGTTCTCCAGGAAAATGCACTTCAGACCTGTGTACTCCTCCAGGTTTTCTATCTTCGAAAAGCCCTGAAAATTGTGTATAGAATATAGGTGTGAATATAAGTGTATGGATATGATTCCGTGCTTCGGCGAACACGTTCAGCCGTCGGTCTCGCGTTGTTTGTTTTAGGACAACAGGCTTTAGGCTATGTCGAAGGCTTTCGGGCGGCCTGAAAACTTCAAGTCGCACTGGGCCCGCGTGGCGGATTATGGCCTAACTGCTCTCTCCGAGAGGAAGGCTCTAGCCCCAGCAGTGGGAACATAATGGGTGATTATGATAAATGATATACCTACCATCGACCGGCCGTTTCGAGT